>JAEIGR010000099.1:0-435089 GCA_018904305.1 Scaptomyza montana | reverse complement strand
TAGGGCAGGATTGGTGGGCGTGGCATCCAAACTTTGATGCAGTTTTTAGGGGGTCATCATCACCTATCTTGGCACCAAATTTGGTGGCTATAGCTCAAAAACTGTGGGAGATATTGGCTTTTTTGACTTTAAAATGCAGGGGGCTGGGGGCGGAATGGGTGGGCGTGGCTCCAAAACTTTGATGCAGTTTTTCGTTGCTAGCTATCTTCCTACCAAATTTGGTGGCTCTAGCTCCACAACTCTGGAAGATACACGCATTCCCCGTTTTTGACGAAGCGTTGGGGTGGATGGGGGCGGCTAGGGCAGGATTGGTGGGCGTGGCATCCAAACTTTTGATGCAGTTTTTAGGGGGTCATCATCACCTATCTTGGCACCAAATTTGGTGGCTCTGGCTCAAAAACTGTGGGAGATATAGCCATTTCTGATTTCAAAATGCAGGGGGCTGGGGGCGGAATGTAGGGGCGTGGCTCCAAAATTTTGATGCAGTTTTTTGGGGGTTGCGAGTAGCTATCTTCTTACCAAATTTGGTAGTTCTAGCTGTAAGGATGAGTGAAATATGTGGATTTATCGGTTTTGAGTTATCGAATTTATCGATTTGCCAGCCCCCCAGTTATCGTAGAACCCCCATCTTGACACTTTAATTTACTATCCCATAGATAAAGAGATTTGGAAAGTTTCAAGTCTCTAGCTTGAAGGGTGTGGAAAAAAGTTGCGTTCATACAGACGGACAGACGGACAGACACCATGACGGACATTGCACAAACTCAATATGCTCTTTACCTTCGGTATCGAGTATAATAAAAAAATATCGCTGCAGAAAATTGTTATGATTAAAATACAGGTCCACCCTAATGTGCAAATAGTAAAGCTACAAACAAAACTTACTTCACAGCTTCACAAACAACAAGTGGAAACGTTGCAGTCGGACGCAACCGACTGCGGCATACTCGATACCAGTATTAAAACCGGTAAACAGAGGCCTGATTGCAAAGGGGTACGGATGCGGCAGAGATGTACGCTGCCTTAAAGATTCTCCGATGCATATGGGGATGCCACCAGCTATATGCCTTCCAAATTTGGTGACTCTAGCTCATAGTTTGTAAAATGTAGGGAAAGGGGGGGGCTGGGGGCGGTATGGGTAGTTGTGGCATCAACATTTTTGTTGCAGATCTTTGTGAAATGTCAATTGCTATCTTCATACCAAATTTGGTGACTCTAGCTCGAAATTTGTAATAAGTGTGGAAAGGGGGGCTGGGGGCGGTATGGGTGGGCGAGGCATCCAAGTTTTTGATGCAGATCTATGTGGAATGTCAATTGCTATCTTCATACCAAATTTGGTGACTCTAGCTCGTTATTTGTAAAAAAGTGGGGAAAGGGGGGCTGGGGGCGGTATGGGTGGGCGTTGCATCAAAATTTGTGATGCAGATCTTTGTGGAATGTCAATTGCTATTTTCATACCAAATTTGGTGACTCTAGCTCGAAAATTGAAAAAAGTGGGGAAAGGGGGGCGAAATGGAGGGCGTGGCTCCAAAACTTTGATGCAGATTTTTGGGGGTCGTTGCCAGCTATTTTCCTACCAAATTTGGTGGCTCTAGCTCCACAACTCTGGAAGATACACTCATTCCCGTTTTTGACGAAGCGTTGAGGTGGATGGGGGTGGCTAGGGCAGTATTGGTGGGCGTGGCATCCAAACTTTTGGTGCAGTTTTTAGGGAGTCATCATCATCTATCTTGGCACCAAATTTGGTGGCTATAGCTCAAAAACTGTGGGAGATATAGCCATTTCTGATTTCAAATGCGGGGGCTGGGGGCGTAATGGGTGGGCGTGGATCCAAAACTTTGATGCAGTTTTTGGGGGTCATTAACAGCTATCTTCCCACCAAATTTGGAGGCTCTAGCTCCACAACTCTGGAAGATACACGCATTCCCGTTTTTGACGAAGCGTTGGGGTGGATGGGGGCGGCTAGGGCAGTATTGGTGGGCGTGGCATCCAAACTTTTGGTGCAGTTTTAGGGGGTTATCATCACCTATCTTGGCACCAAATTTGGTGGCTATAGCTCAAAAACTGTGGGAGATATAGTCTTTTTTGACTTTAAAATTCGGGGGGGCTGGGGGCGGAATGGGGGATCGTGGCTCCAAAATTTTTGATGCAGTTTTTTGGGGGTTCCTAATAGCTATCTTCTTACCAAATTTGGTACTTCTAGCTGTAAGGATGTGCGAAATATGTGGATTTATCGGTATTGGGTTATCGAATTTATCGATTTGTCAGCCCCCCAATTATCGTAGAACCCCCATCTTGACACTTTAATTTACTATCCCATAGATAAAGAGAATTGGAAAGTTTCAAGTCTCTAGCTTGAAGGGTGTGGAAAAAACTTGCATACATACGGACGGACAGACGCACAGACACCATGACGGACATTGCACAAAACCAATATACTCTTTACCTTCGGTATCGAGTATTAAAACGGCGCGAGCGCGACCAGCGAAAGCAACAAGCAACGGAGAAAAGTTTGACCGCGACCAACACCAACACAAAAGAGCGCGTTAGAGTAAACGATCAAGAAACGGTTTAATGCACCGGGAGCGAAGCGCTTGAAAATAAAAGAGAGAGAGAGAGTGAGCGTAAAAACACAAATACAAAACAAAAGCAGCAAGTTGAGCAAATTTTTCAGTATGCTGGACTGCAGTTTGTTGTTGTGTTTGGAATCACTTTAAAACAAATGCAAATTAAATTGTTAATTTACTGTCCACTTTGGGCTTAGGCAAACCGACAACACACAAAGTCACAAAACTATTAGTTTACACAAAGACGTGAAATTAATAGCAGAAATAAAACGCACAATAGTACAAAAAGCGAAGCGCATAAAAAAACACGTCCGTTGCGATGCAAAGCGAATGAGCGAGTTTTACTTTGATTTTTATTTTTTAATAGTTAATATTTAGTAATAATTTAAGTTATTATAAATATGTATAGAATTGGCGATTAAAATGATTAATTCTAGGATAGATATGCTTAAAACTTGTTTTTAACAAATTTATTTTGCAAAACTTAACGGCTTTAATGAAGAATGCGTTAATGATGCTATCTTTTTTTTGCGGTAATTTTTATCACGTTTTAAAAAAAAAACCAAATAAAAATTAAAATTTTCGATACGAATTTCGGGATAAACCGATACTTATTGTTTAGAGTACATATTCAGCTATTAATAAAAATAATTATTTGAAAAATTTCGTACTCTAAATCTTTATTTTTTGGGACGGTAAGAAACAGGTGCTTGATGATGCTATTATTTATGGCGCAGCTGTATATAGACCTTAAAGCTGCCTTCACACGGTCGGTTTTTCTATAGCTTTTTTTAACCGACCAAAAATGTTGGCATTCACAATATTCGCATCGGTTTAATACTATTGGGTTCATGGTTTATTAGAGACTAAAAAGAATATGAGCTGCATCGAAGGCAGCCAAACTTAAACGCAAAGAAGAACAGAAGAATGTCCGTTATCTTTCAGTGAACGGACGCACGCATAACAAGAGAGAGAATAGACATAAGCGGTGTGTACATAACATATTTTAACACTCCTTCTCAACGCGATGTCTATCTCCAAAGAATTCAAATTCAAAAGTACAGCTTAGTCTAAACATTATTTCAATCCTAACAAATAAGTAAATTTTTCATGTTTGACCTTACCTCAAATTCTTCGTTAATACATCTGATATCATATCATTTGTGGGAATGTATTTTATATCTATTATATTATTTTTATACATTTCCCTTACAAAGTGATACTTGATTTCTATATGCTTGCTACGTGAATGATATCTGGAGTCTTTGGCAAGGTATTGTGCACTCTGATTGTCGCTGTAGATCATCAGTGCATCCATGGGTCCGAAGCCTATCTCGTTCATTAGCTTTCTCATGGAAACCGCTTCCTTGGTTGCTGTAGAAAGTGCTACATACTCCGCTTCCGTGCTACTAAGGGCAACCAGGTTTTGCTTCCTCGACTCCAAAGATACAGCTGCTCCAGCCATGAAGACTGCCCAGCCACTAAAGGATTTGCGATCCATACTATCGCCAGCCCAGTCGGCATCCACAAAGCAATGAGCAGGTTTACCAGTCTTTACATAGTGCAGTTGAATATTTGAGGTACCCTTCAAATATCTCAATACACGCTTAGCAGCCACCTCATGCTCCTTGTGAGGATCTGCATTTCTCTGTGCTAGCTTTGCAACAGAATGTATTATATCTGGCCGTGTAGTTAACGCCAAATACAATAACGAGCCAATTAGCGATTGGTAGCGCGTTTTGTCCACCTGTGGACACTCGCTGTCGTCACACTTGGTCTGGTAACCAACTTCTAACGGTGTCTCGTTAGCTTTGCAGTCCTGCATACCATACTCGCTCAGCAGATTATTGATGTATTGTTTATGGCCGATGGCAACGCTGCCAGTCTTGCCAACTCTCTCGATTTCCATGCCCAGGAAATGTTGCAGTTTTCCGCCATCAACTACATCAAATTTATTTGATATGAGCTGCTTTATGTGATTTACGTCTTCTTCTCGAGTACATGCAAGTATAAAATCATCAACGTAAACAACAATAATATTTAAATACCCATTAATTTTGGCTGTGTAAATGCACGGTTCGCTTGGACAAGGTTCGAATCCGATTTCTAGAAGAGTGTTTTCTAGTTTTTGATTCCACTCACGGTCACTCTGCTTCAGGCCGTATAATGATCGTTGCAGTTTCAGCACGCCCTTAGGCTGATCTGCATCCACGAATCCTTCAGGTTGCCGCATGTAAACTACGTCATGTAGCTCACTATTGAGATACGCCGCTGATACATCCAGTTGGTGTAAGTGCATCTCATGCTCGACGGCTAACGCAATTACCAGTCTGATCGATGAATACCGCGCAACAGGAGAAAAAGTCTCCTTGTAGTTGATCCCGTATTGTTGTCCACAGCCCTTAGCGACTAGTCGTGCCTTGAAACGCTCCACGTTTCCGTATTGATCACTCTTGGTGGTGAAAACCCATTTGCATCCGATTACCTTTTCACCAGCAGGAAGGTTAACCAAACGCCATGTTTTAATGCCTTGCAGATGGTCATACTCCTTCTGCATCGCAGATTTCCAGTTATCTGCATACTGTGAGTCAAGTGCCTCTTTTTACACTTGTTGGCACAACAATGTCTTTTGCGGCTAAATTGACCGTGTTGTATTCCTTACGAGGACGACCAACACATCCAGTGCGAACAATCTTTGGCCTCCCTGGTCCTCTTTTTGGCCTTGCTTGGCTTATTTCTAAATCAGATTCATCATCAGTTTGCCCAAGTTCCTCAACTGCTGCCACCTGTTGCTCTTGATCTGAATCCTGCTGATTAGATCCACGCTGTTTACTAACATTTTCAGGGGCAGACTCCAAAACCAAAATATCAGATAAGCCTTGATTTGGCTCTGAATCTGACGTAAATTGGTTCTCTATGAAAATAACATCTCTGGCAATCGTCACGCTGCGTTTGCCAGGATTATACAAACGATAAGCTTTGGAAGTCTCAGAATAACCTACCAAAACATGTTCAACTCCTTTAGGTGCAAACTTTCTTTTATGTGTCTTGTCTAACACTATGGCTTTAGTACCGAATACTTTTAAATGGGACACACTCGGCTTTTTCCCATACCATGCTTCATATGGAGTCTTGTCGCATAGAGAAGCAGTCTCAGACCTATTGCGTAAGTACGCTGCTGTGGTGATCGCCTCACCCCAAAATGACTCGCTGACTCCAGCATGCACCATCATACTACGTGCCATTTCAACCAAGGTCCTGTTCGCCCGTTCAGCCACACCGTTTTGCTGTGGGGTGTGGGGAACCGTAAGCTGTCTTCTTATCCCGTGGCTTGATAAAAAAACTTCAAATGCATTACTCAGATATTCCCGACCATTATCACTTCTAATTGCCTTGATCTTTTGCCAGTTTGATTTTCGGCCATCACTTTAAAGTCTTTAAATTTCTCGAAAATTTCATCTTTGCTTTTCAACGTGTATACCGACACATACCGCGAGTTGTCGTCTATAAAAGTTGCAAAATAACGCGCACCACCTTGTGATAACGTTGGCATTGGACCACAAATGTCAGAATGTACTAGACCAAGAACATCTTTAGCACGATTACCAGAAGTTTTTGGAAATTTATTTTCGCATATTTTACTTTTAGCGCAAATTTCACATACAAAGTCATTTAAATCACCCGCGTTGGCTCGCAAGCCGTAAACCATGTCTTGTTTAATAATTTTCCTTAAACTGTTGAAGTTTAAATGTCCGAACCTTTCATGCCATTTTACAAGCTGACTTAAATTTGAATTTGCTGCAAACACCTTTTTCACTTTGCTTTGAAACATGAACAAGTCATTATTTTTCTTTGCAATCATTATAGTGTCACCGTTACAGTTTTTAACATACGCTTTGTTCTTTTCAAATTGTACTTTGCATCCATTTTCGGTTGCTTTAGGCACAGAAATAAAATTACACTGCAGATTTTTTACGAATAATACATCATTTAATTTGATCGTTTGGTTTTGCCAGTACAACATAACAGTACCGCAACCCTCTGCTTCAATGTAATTGTCACCCGCCAGTTTTATTTTTTCTTTGTGCTCTCGAATATAAGTAAATAACGATTTGTCTGCACACAAATGAGCTGTTGCTCCACTGTCCACGCACCAGGAATTTTGTGCTAAATTGTCTTTATTTACCGTTGCACTAAACACCGAAAGCGACGATGGGTTTTTGTTGCCCTCTCGTGCCTTTTCACTTGTATTATCTTTCTTTTCTTTCGATCGACATTGTGCTGCGACGTGCCCGCGACGGCCGCACGACCAGCATTCTACATTTTTCATGTCTCTTTTCGATCTGTCCTTTTTACCGCTTTCTTGACGCGACGAATACATTTTTTGCTCCGATTTGTCGGTAGGTATTTCGTTTGTTTTGCGTCTTTCGCCATCTTCGAGTAATTTTATTTTAAGAGCGTTCAACGACGGCAATGTGTCCCGCGTCTCTATGGCGACTACAAAATTCTCAAACTCGTCACTTAAACTTGCTAGCAAAATTATGGCAAGCATTTCATCAGGCACAACTTGTTGGATTTCACTAAGTTTTTCAACCAGATCAGAAAAATGATTTAAATGCTCCCGAACACTTTCCGTATTTAGCATTTTAATGTACAATAACTGTTTAAACAACTGAATTTTACGCGCCGGACCAGACGGAGTATGAATCTCGGCCAACCTTTTCCAGGCTTCACTTGCTGTTTTGCAGTGTTTTATATAGTTTATTTGTGATGGTTTCACGCACAAAAAGAAACTCGCAAGTGCTTTTTCGTCTTTGTTGTCAAAAATTGTCTTTTGTTCCACTGTATCATTTTCGTTCTTTGTCAATCGGCCGCATGCCACTGACCACAAATCAGAATGTATGAGCAGACTTTTCATCTGCACTGACCAAACATTGTAGTTTTCACTATCCAGTTTCTCTATAGCAAATTGGGAACTCATTTTGCACAACTTACTGAGTCTCTCTCTTTTTAAAGAATTAAATTTAACTGGTGTCTTTTCGACTTACTCGCGCAGTTTTATTTGCTGCCTGGGCCCATAACCTATTGGGTTCATGGTTTATTAGAGACTAAAAAGAATATGAGCTGCATCGAAGGCAGCCAAACTTAAACGCAAAGAAGAACAGAAGAATGTCCGTTATCTTTCAGTGAACGGACGCACGCATAACAAGAGAGAGAATAGACATAAGCGGTGTGTACATAACATATTTTAACAAATACAAAATCACATCACTTTTTGTTGTTACACAATCTGGTCACATTTCTCTATATATATAAGTTTGTTTACATTATTTTTGCCAACAATAAATAAAAACAAGTGGAAACGTTGCAGTCGGACGCAACCGAATGCGGTATACTCGTTACCAGTATTAAAACCGGTAAAAAGAGTCCTGATTTCAAAGGGGTACGGATGCAGCAGAGGTGTACGCTGCCTTAAAGATTCTCCAATGCAGATGGGGATGCCACCAGTGGTGACTCTAGCTAAAGTTTGTAAAAGTTTGGAAAGGGGGCTGGGGGCGGTATGGGTGGGCGTGGCATCTAAATTTTTGATGCAGATCTATGTGGGATGTCAATTGCTATCTTCATACTAAATTTGGTGACTCTACCTCGAAGTTTGTAAATAAATGGGAAAGGGGGCAGAATGGGTGGGCCTGGCTCCAAAATTTTAATGCAGTTTTTTGGGGTTGCTAGTAGCTATCTTCTTATTAAATTTGGTAGTTCTAGCTGTAAGGATTTGCGAAATATGTGGATTTATCGTTTTGAGTTATCGAACTTATCGATTTCCCAGCCCCCCAGTTATCGTATAGATAAAGAGAATTGGAAAGTTTCTTGTATCTAGCTTCAAGGGTGTGGAAAAAACTTGCAACCATACGGACGGACAGACAGACACCATGACGGACATTGCACAAAACCAATATACTCTTTACCTTCGGTAACGAGTATAAATACCAAAAACGCCTTGTTTACGTATACATGTTCGTGGCACAAGTTTAACCGACCAAACAGAGCAGAAATAGAACACGATCTATTTTTCCTCAGTTTTGCGTCGGTTTTTGACCGACCTAAAAAGTTTTGTGTGTTCACACGAGAGCGCTGGCTTTAAAAAAAAAAACCGATCAAAAACCGCCCGTGTGAAGGCAGCTTTAATAAGAGAATGAACTGACGAATGATGAACCCAAATTCAACAAGTAAGAAGGCTCTATTCGGGAGAGCCCGACTAGAAGATACCCTGAACCCAGGTCTAATAAATATATTAAATTTATGTAAGACTTTGGTATACTGACATAACTTCAATCGATTAAATTCGATATCTCCGGTGATTCTTAACCGATTTGGACGAAATTTTCAGAAAAGTTCTATCGTAACCTATTATTTCAACTCTCATTTTTACATTTTCCAAATTCGATATTATTTTTGTCAACGATTGCATGTGTATATCGGAAACCAGAATAGTTATCGATAATTTGAAACAAACTTGTTCTGCTCATGGTATAGGAAAACTTATATCCAAAATCTGAAGTCTTTAGCTCTTGTAGTCTCTGAGATCCACGCGTTCATACAGACGGACAGACAGACAGACGGACAGACGGACAGATGGACATGGCTAAATCGACTCGGCTGTTGATGCTGATCAAGAATATATATACTTTATGGGGTCGGAGATGCTTCCTTCTGCCTGTTACATACTTTTGCACAAAACCATTATACCCTTTTTACCCATTTTATGGGTTCAAAGTACAAAAAGTAAACCCAAATTCAATAAAATATTATTTTTGTTCAAGATAACGTGCTCAAAGCAATAATACAGTTACTAACACACCAACAAACAGGTGTTAACACATCGCCCGTGAGTTCCACTCATTGATTTTTTTTTTTGCAGTGATTACAGCCTGGCCTTCTTTGCCGCCTGCATCTCTGCTAGAATTAAGCCAATTGTCATAAGGGTCACGACTCGGATGCGTTCGGGGTTGACGCATCTAGAACTACTACACTCGAGCGTCTATCCGTGGAGTGATCAAGCAATATTTTCTATTTGCCTTAGTATCTGTGGAATTTATTGGCCAGTTACGGTGCAGTGTCCATTTCCATGACCATTGAGACACTGCTCTTTGCGTTTACGTACAATGTGCGTGCAGTGTTTAAGATATCACAGCATCGCATCCAGCATTTCGTGCCGCAAAGTGTGGCCCCCAGGCAGGAGTTGGAAGATCTTTAACAGGTGCTGCGACTGCATCAGACAGGTATTTCACTTGGTACCCAGCTGGGAGACAAGCTCCGGCCATCGGTCCGTTTCGTTACGTTTCGTTGGATTCCAGCTGGCTGACCTGTTCTCCTCGCCGGAATGCATCTTTTTTGTGGTCTCACTGTGGCGAGAATATTCAGCAAGCCAGATCGGACTTTGCTATTGCCATCTATGATACCGACTGGGTGGACTCTGCGCCGGCAACCAAGCGTACGCTACTGCCATGCCAGCTCAAAGGTAATTTCTTTCAGCCAAACAGCGGCGCGTAGGTTGATTATGCTGCAAAAAAACAAAACGATGCAAATAACCATCGTCAAAGCATTCTGGGAATCTTCGTTTTAACTACTTTGTCGCTCTACTACTTTGTGGCTCTCTTTGCAGGTGCTCTGGTCGGCCATCTCTTATGTCATGATGCGTCGCTCCTTCGATGCTTCGGGTCAGCAATAACGCAATAAGTATACAATTGCTGTGCATCTAAAAACAACGTATACTACTACCAGCACCAGCACCACAGAGAATTGCTATCAACAAACGCCTATCGCACCCATTTGTCGGCGCGCATTATTAATCTCCTTTGCAAAGTATGAAAACTCAATTAGTATGAAAACTCAATTAAGCCAGTAAATTTAAACTAAAAGGTGATTTTTATTGGCATAACGATAATGACTATAGATTTGGTATTAATCATAAGTGATGCAAAATGGAATTAATTGAATTAATAATTAAACATAAGCATTAACAAGCTTAATGTAAATTTAGATATCAATGTCTGCAGCCGAGTTGAATAATAGCTCCAGTAACAGTTGATTATATTTAGTAAATTATTTTTGATTAAATCATGATCACATAATTGAATTTTCTTTTTGTTCATTAGCGATGACAGAATAAAAAAGTGGAAACGTTGCAGTCCGACGCAACCGACTGTTACCAGTTTTAAAACCGGTAAAAGTTGGGGAAAGGAGGGCTGGGGGGCGGTATGGGTGGGCGTGGCATCTACATTTTTGATGCATATCTTTGTGGGATGTCAATTGCTATCTTCCTTCCAAATTTGGTGACTTTAGCGCAAAGTTTGCTGATGGTGGGGGAAGGAGGGCTGGGGACGGTATGGGCGAGCGTGGCATTCAATCTTTTGATGCAGTTTTTTGGGGGCCGTCATCACCTTAAACACATATTCAGATTGAATAAATTGGAGCACGTCACTTCGGCGAAGGTTGTCCATATGGTGTCCTCTCCAATTGGTTTGGATGCTAAACTTAACGCCATGCAACAAATGCATGTGAGTTTTGGTCAAAAGCGGACACAAATCAGCTGCACGCCAAATGAATGAAACTCAATACAATGCAAAACCGTTGCCAGCGCAAAATATTGGTCTCCACTTAGCAAAAGCCAGACTATTTTGGAATTTGATTTAATTAAGGGAAATTTTAAGCTCATTAAATACATGTATAAGGTATGCATATGAAATTTGATTGCAAAGGGCTAAAAAGGTTGGATGGAGTCTTTGCTATAAATATTTTTAACAATTTAATTTTATAAAACTCTGTGCTCATATTTGTAACGCACGATTTTCTGTTTTTCATCATATATACAATATGAATGCAGAATCAAATTATACTTTTATTTTTATACCCTTAACCCATAAAATGGGTAAATAAGGGTATAATGGTTTTGTGCAAAAGTATGTAACAGGCAGAAGGAAGCATCTCCGACCCTATAAAGTATATATATTCTTGATCAGCATCAATAGCCGAGTCGATTTAGCCATGTCCGTCTGTCCGTCTGTCTGTCCGTCTGTCCGTCTGTATGAACGCGTGGATCTCAGAGGCTACAAGAGCTAGAGATATAAGCTTTGGGATATAAGTTCTCTTATACCATGAGCAGAACAAGTTTGCTTCAAATTATCGATAACTATTCTGGTTTCCGATATACACATGTGATCGATAACAAAAAAATATCGAATTTGGAAAATGTAAAAATGAGGGTTGAAAGAATGGGTAACAATAAATCTTTTCTGAAAATTTCGTCCAAATCGGTTAAGAAACACCGGAGATATCGAATTTAATCGATTGAAGTTAAGTCAGTATATCAAAGTCTTTTATAAATTTAATATATTTATTGCAACTGGGTTCAGGGTATCTTCTAGTCGGGCTGTCCCGACTAGAGCCTTCTTACTTGTTATTTTTTGTTTTATGCATATTAATAAGAATTCCGTATGATGGCAGATAAATGTCAAATATGAATGGTTTGCAAATGAGCTCCTTTGTCAAAAATAATCGAGAATAATCAAAGCTAACTTGGGCACACCGAACATGAAATACTCATGCTTAAATGCATCAGCAGAACATAATGACAAAAAAGTGCAATATGTTAGCTACTACGAGAATATATGCCTTAGTATTAAGCCTTCAACAAGTAAGTGTAAATAATTTTCGTTGTGAGTGCCATTTTTTAAATTTTATTTTTTTTTTGAATTATGTATTTTAAATCAAAGAGTTTTTTATCATAGCTCGAAGCACTGCTTTTTGAATTTTTTCAATATCGCTTGGCAAGTAAACAAAACCTGCGCTGTTTACAAAAAAATACTTTTCCAATAAGTTTTTTTTACCAAAGCATGTTTCATCTTTACTTATATACATTTCTACATACATATATCACAGAGGACGGGAATCCACGTAGTGACGATGCGTATGTAAAAATATACATACATACCACCACGCTCTGTCCGATGAGCGAGGAAAAGCCTTTTCATTTGCTTATCAAGGGTTTTAATTAGATATATTGCGCATTTATTTTTAATTTTATGTGATTGCGTTGATAAATTGTTAAAAATTATATCAATTTCGGTTGAATTTACTGCAAATATATTTCCTGTTACAGTTACACTCTGAACTTCTTGAAGACAAGACGTGTTACAGCTGCGTTTAGTGAGGAGCCCAAAGAGCAAAAAAAAAAAAAACTCTTATCAGCTAATAAGCGAAAAACAAACAAGTACACAAAACGAAATACGTAAAATACAAAACCAACAAAAACAAAAAACACACACCGGAGAGCAGGGCGCGAGCCCAAAATACAACAAGAATGGAAAAACCGCCAGACATTCACAAACTTACAACATCAATCAACACCAAATATGCAAACACAGACAGCCAAAAATACATAATGATCAATAGAAAAGACAATGAAACATTCGAAAAAGTATCACCCTTCCTTATTAAAAAAACAATAGACTTCACATGCGGAGGATAAGTCGAATCTTGCAAAAAAACACGCGCCGGTTTCTTATTAGTTAAAACCAAAAACACCATACAAGCAATAAAACTACTCAAATTAAAAAACATGGCAAACATGGAAGTGACAGTCGCTGAACACAAATTCCTTAACCAATCCAAAGGAGTTATATACAGCAACGAACTGCGCAACATTGACCAAACAGAAATATTAAACGAATAAAAAACACAAAACGTGACCGAAGTCCGAAAAATACTCAAAAAACAAGAACAAAATCTAGTAGAAACCGGACTCATTACAATCACTTTCGCACCGCTCACTGTGCCAGAATCAATAAGAATTGGATACGAACAAGTCAGAGTCCGCCCATACATCCCAATGCCGCTGAGATGCAAGAAATGCCTGCGCTTCGGCCACCCAGCACCAACCTGCAAAAGCCCTGAAGAAATATGCAAAAACTGCTCCGGGAAACCACACACAGAGGAAAACGAGACCTGTACCAACGAAAAAAGCTGCATAAACTGCATTAACAACCCTGATGTTGATTACAAACATAGCCCACAAGACCGTAAATGCCCAGCATTCCTAAAACAACAGGAACTTGTGGCGATAAAAACAACAGAAAAAGTAGATCACAAAACAGCGCTAACCATATACCACACCCGACACACTCACCAACTAAGAAACAGCTATGCCAAAACCTTATCAAGCCAAACACCAAAACAAAACAGCATCACAACAGCACCAAACGGAGCCACAACTACATCAAACGGAACAATAGCCACACACTCTAGCACCGCAAGGCCGCCAACGAACAACAACACAACACAACACGACCCACCAATAGATTTACCAACCACATCAGCCCAAACACACATCATCAACACAACACAAAAATGCACACCCGCAAACAGCAACACTGACGAAATGGACCTAGATGACCCCGTCAACACAAAAGACCTAGCATGCGTACAATCAAAAGACCTAAAACTACGAATTTTCTCCAAAGACAAGAACAACACTCTAGCAACCAATCTCAAACCCACAAAACCCAACATACTAAAAACAAAAAACTCAAATAAGAATAAGTACAAAAACAACAGCGAAAGCGACAGTATTTAGCTCTAGCGAAAACCAAGAGAGGGCGGCGTCCCCCCGCACACGGTGATACCGGGGGTGAGGGGACGCCGCCCACCCATCAACACACAGAGCCCTCAATTGGCCACCGATTGGGGGCTCCCACAAGCTGTAGGAACAACAACCACATAATTATTAAAAAAAAAAAAAAATCCACAAAAATGACAATTAAAATCGTTCAATGGAACATCAACGGATATTTCAACAACTACAGCGAACTACAAATATTAATAACTCAACATACACCGCACATTATAGCCCTACAAGAAACACATATAAAAAACACCCACCACACACCTATTCCTACTAACTATCAACTGTTAACAAAAAACACTGCCCACTCTCACGGAGGCGTAGCGTTTCTAAATAACAAATCTCTACACACACAAGAAATTACCCTAAACGACGACTTTGACGCAATCTGCGTAGAATGCACATCCAAACAAACATTCAGACTGATATCGGCATACATAGCGCCAAACAAAAAATTCTCTCTAAACAACCTCCAAGCCGTTCTAGAACCATCACGCATACCTACTTTAGTCACTGGCGACTTCAACAGTTGGCACAAGAACTGGGGCTCAAATGCAAACAACGCTAGAGGAAAGCTTATAGAAAAGTTCATAGCCCAATCGAACTACATCCTACTAAATGACGGATCTTCAACACATCTCAGCACCCACAACACACTAACGAATATCGACCTAACTTTTAGCAGCCCTATACTCAAAATAGACAGCACATGGCAAACAGAAAACGATCTCTACGGCAGCGACCACTTCCCAATCATAATATCCCTTTTCTCCTCCACGACAACAAACACAGAACATTTAACAGCCATAACAAAAACACAAACATAAATCTAGTCCCGATTCTCGACACAATAACAAACTGGAATGACTACTCAGGAGCCATGCTATCTAACACAAAATGCAAACACATGCATGTTTGCAGAAAACACAACTGTAACTGCACCCTAACCACAGGACAAGGACAAATACAAATTAAACACGTAAATTCAATTAAAATACTAGGCCTACACTTCAACAACAAATACAGATGGAAAACGCATACAGAACAACTCACACACAAACTCAAACAAGCAACCAACATAATAAAATGCCTCTCAAGCCCAAAATTTAACTGCAATACAGCAACCCTTCTAGACATTACCAAAGCAATTCTGACCTCAAAAGCAGACTACGGACTCCCAATATACGGAAATAGCCCAAAACCAACCACACGCACAGTCAAATCCACAATAAACACAGGCTTCAGACTCGCTCTCGGAGCATTTAAAACAACACCCACCCAAAACATCATCTACGAAGCACGAGCAGCCACACTAGAGGACAGAAGAGAATTCCTAACAGCCAAGCTTATTAAATCCCTTATCACAGCAAAAAATTCACCCATTATAAGAATTCTAAAAACATACCGAGCACCAAAAAAACAGAAACACAACTCTACAATAGACCATATAATAGAATACAGCAAATCCCACAACTTACCCTACCAACCCACTACCCCACCGTCCAAACCACACCACCCTGGAACACAAAACGAATATACATAGACACAACCCTCAGAAACTTCAACAAGAAAAACACATCTTCAGAAATATACCGGGCAGAATTCAACTTAAAAAAATCGGAAGACAGCAACAAGTACACATACATATATACAGACGGATCCCAAACCCATTCAAACACCACTTTCGCTATCACACATGAAACATCGCACATCAAGACAACCCTTCTGCCACACTACTCGTCGGTTTTTTCCGCCGAAATAATTGCAATTGCAGAAGCCTTAGATCTTCTCAAAAGCAAAAGGGGAAAATACTGCATATGCACGGACTCCTTATCAGCCATCGACTCCATAAGCAACACAAACAACAACGAATACTACAGCTCACACATAAGAAACAGCCTACAAAAAAAATATCCCAAAATTCAAACTGCTACGGGTACCCGGACACGTTGGAATAACGGCAAATGAACAGGCAGACACTGCTGCAAAAAACGCAGCCAAAGAACCCCTTATAATAAACAAGTGGAAACGTTGCAGTCGGACGCAACCGACTGCGGCATACTCGATACCAGTATTAAAACCGGTAAAAAGAGGCCTGATTGCAAAGGGGTACGGATGCGGCAGGGGTGTACGCTGCCTTAAAGATTCTCCGATGCAGATGGGGATGCCACCAGCTATATTCCTTCCAAATTTGGTGACTCTAGCTCAAAGTTTGTAAAATGTGGGGCAAGGGGGGGGGGCTGCGGGCGGTATGGGTAGTTGTGGCATCAAAATTTTTGTTGCAGATCTTTGTGAAATGTCAATTGCTATCTTCATACCAAATTTGGTGACTCTAACTCGAAATTTGTAATAAGTGGGGAAAGGGGGGCTGGGGGCGGTATGGGTGGGCGAGGCATCCAAATTTTTGATGCAGATCTATGCGGAATGTCAATTGCTATCTACATACCAAATTTAATGACTCTAGCTCGAAGTTTGTAAAAAAAGGGGCAAGGGGGGTTGGGGGTGGTATGGGTGGGCGTGGCATCCAAATTTTTGATGCAGATCTTTGTGGAATGTCAATTGCTATCTTCATACCAAATTTGGTGACTGTAGCTCGAAAATTGTAAAAAGTGGGGAAAGGGGGGCGAAATGGAGGGCGTGGCTCCAAAACTTTGATGCAGATTTTTGGGGGTCTTTGCCAGCTATCTTCCTACCAAATTTGATGGCTCTAGCTCCACAACTCTGGAAGATACACTCATTCCCGTTTTTGACGAAGCGTTGGGGTGGATGGGGTTGGCTAGGGCAGTATTGGTGGGCGTGGCATCCAAACTTTTGAAGCAGTTTTTAGGGAGTCATCATCACCTATCTTGGCACCAAATTTGGTGGCTATAGCTCAAAAACTGTGGGAGATATAGCCATATCTGATTTCAAAATGCGGGGGGCTGGGGGCGTAATGGGTGGGCGTGGCTCCAAAACTTTGATGCAGTTTTTTGGGGGTCGTTAACAGCTATCTTCCCACCAAATTTGGAGGCTCTAGCTCCACAACTCTGGAAGATACACGCATTCCCGTTTTTGACGAAGCGTTGGGGTGGATGGGGGCGGCTAGGGCAGTATCAGTGGGCGTGGCATCCAAACTTTTGGTGCAGTTTTTAGGGGGTCATCATCACCTATCTTGGCACCAAATTTGGTGGCTATAGCTCAAAAACTGTGGGAGATATAGTCTTTTTGACTTTAAAATGCGGGGGGCTGGGGGCGGAATAGGGGTGCGTGGCTCCAAAATTTTTGATGCAGTTTTTTGGGGGTTGCTAATAGCTATCTTCTTACCAAATTTGGTACTTCTAGCTGTAAGGATGTGCGAAATATGTGGATTTATCGGTATTGGGTTATCGAATTTATCGATTTGCCAGCCCCCCAGTTATCGTAGAACCCCCATCTTGACACTTTAATTTACTATCCCATAGATAAAGAGAATTGGAAAGTTTCAAGTCTCTAGCTTGAAGGGTGTGGAAAAAACTTGCATACATACGGACGGACAGACGGACAGACACCATGACGGACATTGCACAAAACCAATATACTCTTTACCTTCGGTATCGAGTATAAAAACAACTACAACATTAAGGACATACAGAAATACATAAAAAAACACACCAATCAAAAATACAAACCAAGCTAATGGAAACTTCCACCTGGTACCAAAATGTAAATCCAAACAAACACAACAGCTATCACCTTTTCAAAAACAACCAACTCCCCTTACACGCGAAGACCAAATCAAAATAACGAGAATCAGACTTGGACACACAAAAATTACCCACAAATCTTACATTGACCACACCCCCAGGACATGCCCGTACTGCAACCAGAACATCTCAATAGAACACATACTAGCCAACTGCAACTCCTTCAAAACACAAAGACACGCAACATTTAAAAACACTTGCCCACTACAATGCCTCTCAAACCCCACACCACCAAACACGTTAAAAATCCTACAATACCTCAAACACACTAATTTATACTTTAACATATAAAACATCACTTCCACATACAGCACCTAAACAATTAAATAAGATACAATGTAAATATGTACATACATAGAATAAGTCTAGAAAAACACACGCTAGCCAATAATTTAAATTATATGTTAGCCCAATATAATAATAATAATAATAAATATTTCCTGTTAGGAAAAGAATAAATCCTAGGTCCGTGTGTGGCAGGATGGATGAGTTTATTAATTATTTTATTGAGAGTCAACACGTCTGAGCTTACTGAATATCCAACTACGAATGACACTCTTCTTCTACGTCGTCTTTAACATAAGTTCTTATTAGTTCTCACTGAGTCTTACATTGTTCTTAAGAGTAGAGTGACCGTGTTACATATTGCTTAGGTTGGTATGCTGTTTAGGTGCATGATGCTACACGTGTTAATTGGTGACACTTCTATCTTACTAAAGTTCGAAACTGTGAAAAAGATAAGTCCGGTGAGAAGTCCGATTGTAGATTTTCCTGCAAAGTGTCGGGTTTTTATACTCGTTACCGAAGGTAAAGAGTATATTGGGTTTAGTGCAATATCCGTCATGGAGTCCGTCCGTCTGTCCGTCTGTCCGTCCGTATGGTTGCAAGTTTTTTCCACACCCTTCAAGCTAGAGACTTGAAACTTTCCAATTCTCTTTATCTATGGCAAAGTAAATTAAAGTGTCAAGATGGGGGTTCTACGATAAATGGGGGGCTGGCAAATCGATAAATTCGATAACTCAAAAGCCTTCTGACTTGTTTTTAATTTTGCAAACAATTTGTGGACATACTGTTTGTTTTTTTATATTTTTATTTTCCTAGTGCTACAAGTATGTATTATTACTTGTATTTTAGGGCACTAGTCACATTGTTTTATCATTAACTTTATATCATATGTTATTTACGATGTTATTAACGATCTTCCAGCTGTTATTACTTACTTTCTATACCCATAACCCATAAAATGGGTAAATAAGGGTATAATGGTTTTGTGCAAAAGTATGTAACAGGCAGAAGGAAGCATCTCCGACCCTATAAAGTATATATATTCTTGATCAGCATCAATAGCCGAGTCGATTTAGCCATGTCCGTCTGTCCGTCTGTCCGTCTGTATGAACGCGTGGATCTCAGAGACTACAAGAGCTAGAGACTTCAGATTTGGGATATAAGTTCTCCTATACCATGAGCAGAACAAGTTTGCTTCAAATTATCGATAACTATTCTGGTTTCCGATATACACATGTGATCGATAACAAAAAAATATCGAATTTGGAAAATGTAAATATGAGGGTTGAAAGAATGGGTAACAATAGATCTTTTCTGAAAATTTCGTCCAAATCGGTTAAGAAACACCGGAGATATCGAGCTTAATCGATTGAAGTTAAGTCAGTATACCAAAGTCTTATATAAATTTAATTTATTTTTTGCAACTGGGTTAAGGGTATCTTCTAGTCGGGCTCTCCCGACTAGAGCCTTCTTACTTGTTTATTTATATGTTTGCTGATGATGTAAAACTATGTTTCACCTACAATGATGCTTCTCTGTGTAACTTACTACAGTCGGATTTGGGTGCGTTGTCGGCTTGGTGCCGTTTTAACTTACTCAATTTAAATTGTTAAAAATGTAATGTCATGTCCTTTTGTAGAAGTACCCCTCATACTGCTCACTACTTGCTTGATGCTTCACCACTTGACCGCGTGTTTGAAATTAAAGATTTAGGCATTATTTTTGATCCTATATTAAAATTTGATTCCCATATTTCGTCGATGGTCAATAAGGCCATTAATGTCATTGGCTTCATCAAGCGGTGGTCGAAAGAGTTTAACGATCCCTACACCACTAAAACGCTTTATACATTCCTAGTACGTCCCATCCTGGAGTATGGATCTTGTGTGTGGTCCCCACAATACTCGATTCACCAGGATAGAATTGAATCTGTGCAGAAGAAATTTCTTCTATTTGCCCTTAGAAGTGTGAACTCGGTTCCTGGAGTTGACTTACCCCCGTATTCAAGTAGACTCCTTTTGATTAATCTTCCCTCCTTGTTAAACCGTAGAACTATGCATGGAGTATTATTTATTACTAACTTACTTAATGGTGAAATCGACTCATCAGTTCTTTTGAGTCAAATTAAATTTAATGTCCCAATTAGATCTTCACGTAACTTTTTACCCCTTAGCCTTGATCGTTGCTCGAGCAACTATTTAGTACATGAACCATTTCGTGTTTTATGTTCTGACTAGTAAGTGGCCCGCTTACTTCGCTGCGCGGATAGTTTATATAAATTTTAGCAATAGAAGAAAGATATAAGATAAATAAATTAGAAAATATTTCACAAAATTTTAAAGCAAAGTATTTAATATTCTCTTTTCCACGCCACCATTGAGGTAGAGAATCAGGCGAGTCATTTTTTATTATTGAATTACTTGTTGAATTTAATTTGCAATTATTAACAACTTTAAGAGCTCCTTATAAACGACATTGGTAGCTTTTCCGTCAGGTGCTAATACAAATAAACTTTTTGGTGAACTGACTCTTGAGCAGGCTACATAAAATTGGCCATGAGAAAAACAATCGTGTCTTAAGTCTAGTCCGGCTAATTTAAGAGTTTGTCCCTGTGATTTATTAATTGTTAAGGCAAAGCAAACTTTTAAAGGAAATTGCAATCTTTTAAATTGAATTGGCAATTCAGAATCAGAAGGTATTAATGGAATTCTCGGTATAAAAACCGTTTCCCCTATACCATTGCCAGTAAAGATAATTGCTTCGACAACATTCTTATGAAGGACTTTAACTTGCAATCTTGTACCATTGCACAGTTTTGGCGGTTTCAAGTTGCGAATCAACATTACAGGTGAACCAATCTTTAAAGTTAATTTATGTTGAGGCAGGCCAGCCGGATTTAATGAACTGCATCTTCGATTTCAGTCACAGAATCAATAGAGTTATATGTCATTTCTTCACTTTGGAATGATTTTAATAAAAACTCGTTTATTTCCAATGCATTGTCATTTCTCGCAGTCAAAATAGCACGTTCTGAAAACCTTTCGAGTGATTTTTGAGAGATATTTGTAATATCCGGAAATATTTGTAGAGTTAGCTCTTCAATACTTTTCACAACATGACACAAAGTTGATGGTAAAGTTATTTTGCCATCATGGGTTGGAAATAATCCATTTCCTATTTTAAGAAGCATTTTTGCAAATTCACCAGCTATGCTATCACCTTTTAAGTGCACTCGCATACTCTTCGTTAATGCAATTTTCTATATTTTGGGCCACAAAATTGAAGACTGTAAGCACGCATTTATTTCATCTGCTCTTGTTCCTCTGGGGATCACTGGAAGAGTTTGTCGAAAATCACCAGCTAAGAGAACAGTTATGCCACCCATTAAGTATTCACTATCTCGAATGTCTTTTAAAGATCGATCTACAGCTTCAAAAGCACCTTTATGAGCCATAGTACACTCATCCCAAACAATAAGCTTGCAATCTCTGAGCACAGCAGCAATATTAGATTGCTTTGAAATTGAGCAATGTGGTGTTTCTAAATGAATCAAATTAAATGGAATCTTTAGAGTAGAATGCGCTGTGCGACCACCATTAAGTAAAGTGGCTGCGATACCGGAAGAAGCAACGGCCAATGCAATTTTTTAACTTTGCCGTACCTTTGCTAATAATAAATTTAAAAGAAAAATTTTACCTGTTCCACCAGGTGCATCTAAAAAAATAGATTTCTCCCTTTTCTGCTTCAACGCTATGCAGTATCTTTTCGTATACTTGTTTTTGCTCAGCAGTAAGGAGTAGCTCATTATTAACAACAAAATTATCGCAATTTTCATAATATGTTTCTCTATGATATTCAATATTTGGAACAATTTCCTCGGATCTGATTGGTAGTGGAAGTCCATAGTTAGTCAAGTTTTGACCACCAATAGACAGTACTATATCTTCAATCTACAAAAGACATTTATTAAATACATTATTCACAATACTTTCATCAATATTTCTGTCTTGTGAAAAAATGAAAGACTCTTAAAATATCTTCTGAGAAACTCTCTTTATAAGTATTCAAAAGTTTAAGAGCATCTGAAATTTGACAAAATACTAACATTATTGCAAAAAGTTCCCTCAGTTTTGTAGGATTTTGACATATGACAGCTTCGGCTATAGTTGAATCCCAGTGCTTATCATCTTCTAGTAATCCTAGAGCTTTACACGCCAATTGAAATGATGCGTATGCTATACCATTAACGGTTTTTAAATTTGAAAATGAAGTTGGGCCCCTTACTAAATGTAATAAAAGTCTTAAATAAAAACATTCTGTATTATTGGGATGAATAGTGTAAACTCTTCCCAAAGCTGAAACTCTTTTAACTCCAGGAAAATTTGGCACATCATGCCCTCGTTTTCTTCTTTTAAATTCTTTATTGTTCCATGTAAAATACGATGGAACTTCACAATATAGAAGCGTTCTTGCAAACTCATCACGTGTGCATAGCTCAAAGAAGGCTAGCAAAGTGGTTTTGGGTGTAATGCTTAATCTGTCAAGTAATTGTTGCGGATTATTGGGGTTAAAATATATCCGTTGACCACTTTCTAAATGAACAGCTAAGTGTGTAATAGCCGGAAAACGTTCATGTATGGGAAATGCAAGGATATATAACGGCCACTTTCGTACATATTAATTTCATTGCGTTGGTCTTCAAGAGTAAATGATGCTTGATCACTGCCCTTGTTAACATATTTACAAATGTATTTAATAGACTTTACAGAACTACAATACTCAACATTTATATGAGCTTCAAATGTTCTCAATAGTACACAATTGTAAGGCACAACCCAACGATTATCTATGCAATTACCATTTATATTAATTGCATTACCACCATCTTCTATCGCTCTTCTACGATATAGAGGGTAACTATCTTTTCCAGTCACAGTTTCTTTAAGAAATTGTCGAGGAAACCTTTTGGTACATTTTCCATCTCTCATGCATGGCGACTTATTGTTAAATGCACCGCAAGGACCATGAATCATATTTGATTTAACAATGTTAAATAACAATGGATCCTCATCTGCGTTTGGTATTTCGGCACAGATAATCTTATCGATTTTATCTGGTCTTATTTTATTTTCTAACCAAAGTAAAATATGAATATGTGGTAAGCCCCGCTTTTGCCATTCCACAGAGTACATAAAACATTGCACGCTTCCAAACAAAGAACCTTTTATCAATAGTGACATTAAAACTTTAACTTTTAAATGAAAAACTCGAGCTATAATATCGTGACGATCATGTGGCTTCTGACCCGGTATCAAAACACTTTTGATGTCATTCCATTGTGGATTGCAGGTGAATGTTATGAAAAGATCTGGTCGCCCATAATGGCGAACATATGTTATAGCATCTTGAGTCTTTTCATGCATATATCGTACAGAGCTTGTAAGAAAAGATGGTAAAATTACCATCTGACCAAGTTGAGCTGCTTCAACATCTTGTTGGCCTATTGCATCTTGTAGATGTATACAGCTATCTGCTCTGAGTTTCGCTTGATTGTAGCGAATATAATTTAACCTTTCTGTTTCAATTTTAGCATACATATCAACTAAAAATTGACTATAAAGGGAGCGACAATAAATTAAATGATTTATCTCGGATTGACGAATCATTATTTTATAGCTGTAAAAGCTTAACGCAGATATCTTTTTTTTTTGGTTCCTCCTTTTTTAATAATGAATTCCATACTTGTATATCCACTGAATAGCCATCTTTGCCATAAGGAAATAGCAAAGGGTACTGTAAGGCATCGTATAATCGATGCACCTCACTAATGCGATGTAATTTATTATTATGGCTTTCAATAATAATATCGCGCTTTGCAAATTGCTGACCAACAATAACTATAGCTACTTCGCTTAATAGAGGTGCATTGTAAAGCCCTTTGTGTGCACCAGCGGGTGTTCGATCAGCATGTATAACCAATTTATAGTCTTTGGTACTTGTTTGTATTTTATTGAGAGCCATTTTTAGATCTTTTACATAACGATTATGATGATGAAACATACAT
This sequence comes from Scaptomyza montana, assembly GCA_018904305.1. NCBI lineage: Eukaryota > Metazoa > Arthropoda > Insecta > Diptera > Drosophilidae > Scaptomyza > Scaptomyza montana. The sequence continues at coordinate 410,771 of JAEIGR010000099.1, read as the reverse complement.
TGAAGATCCTTTACTACGCTTAAATCAGCATTTGAAATATTTTTGCAACGTAGTTGAGCTTCCTTTTCATCACCACCAACAAAATAAATTTGAAGAAACTGCATTTCTTCATTTGGCAAAGGTCGGACACTACCAATTAAGTGATACACTTGTCCTTGGACTTTAAAGGTTGACCAACTTTCATTTATAGTTTTTGTACTTCCAAAAGAATTCATTTGAAAGCATACTTTCTTACACGATCAAAGAAATGATCATGCTTGGGATGTCCACAAATTATTAAGCTTTTAAGTGGATCAGGCAAACTTTCATTATGGGAAAGCTTAACTTTTTTTGCTTTGTAACAGATACCCAGGGGCTCATTTTTCCATTTTAAAGCATTACATTGTTTGCATATCAAATTCATACTACCAAGTTGAGTAATTTTATCTGACTTATAAGCTATTTCAAAATCATAGTTTAGGCCAGACATGGCTTTAACAGTCCATGCACGCAAACGCCTTTCTTGACGTGCATTAGGATTATTAGCCTGATGTCGTCTCACTGCAACTCGATGAGCTTCAGGATTATTAGCCTGATGTCTTCTCACTACAACTCTAATAACATCAGGATTATTAACACGATATCTTTTTGATGCTTCTATGCGCTTACCCCTATTGATGTCACTATTTTTTTCATATGAACGTTTTTTTTACCTTTTTTTCTGTTTTGCCAGGATTTTTAACATTTTCAGTTATTCATTCACTTGACGTATCAGATTCTTGAGTTAATACTTCCTCTAAAGAAATAAAAACATTCTTTAATGAACCGGTAAAACGCAATCTTTTTACAGGATGCATATTATTTCCGAATGCTTGTAATAAATTTCCATTTTGAAAAACTTGAAAATTTACAGCATAAATTTCTGCTGCTGCTTGAAGCTCACATGCAGTACCATAAGTATATGAATTTGACATAGTGCACTCATATTGTTCAGAAGAGCTATAACACTCTCCATTTATGTTCATGCTGAAGCAAGCAAAAGTTTCCCAGTTGGTAACGACATGGGTTATAATATGTTGGCGTATGGTGCCATGGAAGCCTTGCCTACCATATAAAAGGTAGGAAATAGATCTAAAAAGGCAGGCTCCATCACAAAACATGCGAACAACTGAATGCGGCACCAAAACACCACTTATATCTAAAGTTTCAATAGACATCTTTTAATTTGGCTGTGAGACAATTGACTTCACTGTAAAACGATTGTTACAACGTTACAGTGTCTATAGGTAAGTATAAAATTCAATAAAATTGAATATGCCAACTTATATTATTTTAAGAGAATATTCAGACTGCTTAGTTTTATTTGATTTTTAAATGCACTTAAGCAGCGTCTATATAACTATTATATAATATGCAAAATAGAAGACAACTATATATAATGTTGCTTCAATTATTAAGTCTAAAATCGACTTATTTTTCTTGTGTTTAAAAAACCACAAAAGAAATTAAAATACGTTGATCGTTAATGTTTTAAATTAAATATTTTTTATAACTTATCATTAAAATACGTATTTTATATGAATTGTATATAAATAATACGAAAATCAGAAAAATAAATAACTCACTGATCCAAAAAGTAACTTTCGATGTTATCCTTTAATACAAACTATATTTAAAAATGAACTGAAACGAAACGTAACTTTCTATCTTCAAAATAAATATAAACTAAAATGCATAACCAATTCCCTAACCATTGTATGTAAAAACATAAAGTGGGAAAGAGTATTACAGTTATTCCTCTACACAACACACACCGAGATCTTACATACAACGCTTGTACTTAAGAGCTAGGTGTAGGTGGTACAAATTAGGCAATGTCATTCCCTTAAATGCAAACTCTTAGTTATGCTTAACTTAGCTTAGAGAGTGCGAAGGAGGAAGGGATATTAGGATTTATGTTTGATATGCAGAGCGTGCGCACAAAGAGCATTTAAAAACAAACAGCTGATAGAGAAATGACGAAATAACGGAGTCGCGAATTTTTTTTCGCAAAGTGTGCGAAGTGCGAGACAAAGATTAGTTGTACCGCACTTTGCATTGCATTCGCTTGCTGCCGTTTATGATGCTTTTGCTCCTGCTGTTGCTGCGGCTGCTTAGTAAAAAAGGGTGGTATAGACTTAATTGACTTATTAATTAATAAATGCAATATATAAAAATGTATTATTCATAATACATATTACCTTTCTTATTGGCATTAAATAATTGATAAAAACAATCTGTATAAAAATAAAATTATTTTGTTAATTAAATACCGAAAACAAATTGTTAGCAATGGCTGTTTATGAAATTTTAAAACATAGGGTATTAAAATTTTGTGCTTTGTATTTCGAAGCAACTTGCAAGTGTTTAGCTTGTATTTTCTTTGCATTTGCCTATTCTCGATGTGTACACAGAACGCTATTGCTTGGCGAATGACCATTTGATCTACAGACCAGAGGGTATATTGCTTTTGTGCAAATGTATGTAACAGGTAGATGGAAGTATTTCTGACCCAATTATATGTATGTATATATTATATGTATATGCGGGACGTTCAGTCAATCAATTTTGTAAGATTTTATTTGCAATGCATGCTACTGCTGCTGATGTAGATTACATTTTCTTAAGTTTCTATTTGTTAGTGTGTTTGTTTTTGCACAGTATATATTTGGTGAACATTTTTTTCCTTACTTTTAGCTTGCTTCAGAAGTCAACAATGTATGCATGCATTTACAATGTATGCGCGCGCTCTGCAAGTCTAACAAAGAGCGTAGTAACGCTACCTTCTTCGCACGCACTGAATTAACGCAAAACATATCTAAGAGGCTGCAGCTAAGTGAATTGCATATTGCCTTTAGCTTTAATTTAGTGTGTGCGGAGGAGTTAGGGTTATTAAACTTTATGATTGACATGCAAAGCGCGCACATAAAATAGAGAGTGAACGTAAATGAGCAACATCAAAGGAACATGATCGGAGCGAGATTTGTAATTACATAATTATCTTAAGAGCAACACGCGCACTTATGTCAACGCCCTATGCTTGTTCGCAATTGCATATCAATAACATATTAATAATGTTAGCTAGTTTTGTCTTAGTTATATAAGCAGCAAGTAGGCAAATCCACCCCCATAAAATATTCTGGTGTGGGTAATTTTTTTTAGACGCACCAAGTTTTGTTTTGTTGTTTGTTGTTTTTTTAAATCAATCACACCAACAAAAAGTAGCAGTGCGGGCCCAACAACAACAACAACAACAACAAACGCTTCTTGCAAGTGTACGAACCTTTTTTTATGACACTTTGCTTGCGGGACTCAACGGCGTCATTGCCCATTGTTTTGTTTTTGTATTCTCGCTCGCGATCGAGCTCTCAGCTTGTCCGACAATCTGGCGACAGTAGTGGAATGGGTAATTGTTGTAATTGTAATTTGATTTTTAAAATGGGTAAAAAGTGCTCCAAATCGTATGGGAGGTACTTGAAGGAGTTGTCCAAATAAAAATTCCTTTCTTAGTGCTCACTTTCAACCTGCATAAAATATTGTGTGAAAATTTCAGCCTTGTAGCTCTTTTCGTTTAGGCTGTGGCAATGTCAACAATCACTTAGGACAAACTCTTTTATATATATAGATTTATTTTGATGATGCGCCGGTGGGGGTCTTCTTGCCAGCATAGCGACATATCTCCGCCCAGTACATTTTGCTGGCGGAGATATGTCGCTTTTTTCTGGCGGAGATATGTAGTTTGCGAAACGTCAAATCTCCGCGCGGAGCTATGTCGCTCTTAAAAGACATATGTATCTCATCCAAGCGAAGAATGACATACACCTAATTCTGTTTGTACACGGTCTTTTTTTACACGATTTTGAAATAACACGGTTTGAAAATATTTGTTTTTAATATTTTTACACGAGTTTTTTCCATTTAGCACGGTTAAAAATTTTGATGGCTTAAATTTTATTTGTCAGATTTAATTTTTGCAAAATATGGTCATATGACAAATTTAGAGGAATTCCATTTGTGGATACATTGCAAGTTTGCTGGTCGAGCAATTTTAAATTGTTCAAACTAGTTCTAGCGATGATAGTAATTTTTTCGAAGCCAGCGAATTCGAGTAACTGATGATTACAGCAAATAAATTTATGTTCCTGTATATATGATTATCATTTGAATTTTTTCTTGCCTTTGAATTGAATAACCTTTTCTTTTTGTTACCAACATAGCTGTTTTTGTTTGAACATTTGTATTTATTTATGTAAATTAAAAGGAATAACAGTCATTGCATGAACGATATACATAAGCACTAGCTTGAATGAAAAACAGTCAAGTCTTGCAAAAAATTTTTAGATATAAATACATAAGTATGTACTTATATGATACAATTATTTATTTGTTTATTGTCAACTATGATCAGCTGACATAAAATCCAAATTAATTAAAATTAAAATAAAATTAAAAATTGAAATTAATATTAAGTAAAATAAAATTATATATAAATGTGAATATAAGTTAAGGTAAAAAATTTATAAAGTTAACGTTAAAGCTCTAGGAAATTAAACAATAAAATTAGTGGTCCAACATTTGTTGCGTGGATTGGGGAAAACCCAGGGGCTGGGGCGGTATGGGTAGTTGTGGCATCAAAATTTTTGTTGCAGATCTTTGTGGAATGTCAATTGCTATCTTCATACCAAATTTGGTGACTCTAGCTCGAAATTTGTACAAAGTGGGGAAAGGGGGGCTGGGGGCGGTATGGGTGGGCGTGGAATCCAAATTTTTGATGCAGATCTTTCTGAAATGTCAATTGCTATCTTCATACCAAATTTGGTGACTCTAGCTCGAAAATTGTAAAAATTGGGGAAAGGGGGGCGAAATGGAGAGCGTGGCTTTTAAACTTTGATGCAGCGTTGACGAAGCGTTGGGGTGGATGGGGGCGGCTAGGGCAGTATCGGTGAGCGTGGCATCCAAACTTTTGATGCAGTTTTTGGGGGGTCATAATCACCTATCTTGGCACCAAATTTGGTGGCTCTAGCTCGAAAACTGTGGGAGATATAGCCATTTCTGATTTCAAAATGCGGGGGGGCTGGGGGCGGAATGGGGGGCGTGGCTCCAAAGCTTTGATGCAGATTTTTGGGGGTCGTTACCAGCTATCTTCCCACCAAACTTGGAGGCTCTAGCTCCACAACTCTGGAAGATACACGCATTCCCGTTTTTGACGAAGCGTTGGGGCACATGGGGGTGGCTAGGGCGGTATTGGTGGGCGTGGCATCCAATCTTATGATGCAGTTTTTGAGGGGTCATCATCACCTATCTTGGCACCAAATTTGGTGGCTATAGCTCAAAAACTGTGGGAGATATAGCCATTTCTGATTTCAAAATGCGGGGGGCTGGGGGCGTAATGGGTGGGCGTGGATCCAAAACTTTGATGCAGTTTTTTGGGGGTTGCTAATAGCTATCTCCTTACCAAATTTGGTAGTTCTAGCTGTAAGGATGTGCGAAATATGTGGATTTATCGGTTTTGAGTTATCGAATTTATCGATTTGCCAGCCCCCCAGTTATCGTAGAACCCCCATCTTGACACTTTAATTTACTATCCCATAGATAAAGAGAATTGGAAAGTTTCAAGTCTCTAGCTTGAAGGGTGTGGAAAAAAGTTGCGTTCATACAGACGGACAGACGGACAGACACCATGACGGACATTGCACAAAACCAATATACTCTTTACCTTCGGTATCGAGTATAAAAAGTTACGTGAAGATCTAATTGGGACATTAAATTTAATTTGACTCAAAAGAACTGATGAGTCGATTTCACCATTAAGTAAGTTAGTAATAAATAATACTCCATGCATAGTTCTACGGTTTAACAAGGAGGGAAGATTAATCAAAAGGAGTCTACTTGAATACGGGGGTAAGTCAACTCCAGGAACCCAGTTCACACTTCTAAGGGCAAATAGAAGAAATTTCTTCTGCACAGATTCAATTCTATCCTGGTGAATCGAGTATTGTGGGGACCACACACAAGATCCATACTCCAGGATGGGACGTACTAGGAATGTATAAAGCGTTTTAGTGGTGTAGGGATCGTTAAACTCTTTCGACCACCGCTTGATGAAGCCAATGACATTAATGGCCTTATTGACCATCGACGAAATATGGGAATCAAATTTTAATATAGGATCAAAAATAATGCCTAAATCTTTAATTTCAAACACGCGGTCAAGTGGTGAAGCATCAAGCAAGTAGTGAGCAGTATGAGGGGTACTTCTACAAAAGGACATGACATTACATTTTTAACAATTTAAATTGAGTAAGTTAAAACGGCACCAAGCCGACAACGCACCCAAATCCGACTGTAGTAAATAACACAGGGAAGCGTCATAATATGTGAAACATAGTTTTACATCATCAGCAAACAAGTAAACAAAAGAGATAGTAATAACAGCTGGAAGATCGTTAATAAACAGATTAAATAGCAAAGGTCCAAGGTGACTACCCTGGGGAACACCAGAGGTAACAAAAATAGGTTTAGATACCGACGATTTAAAAACTACTTTTTGTGTTCGACCACACAAGTACTCCGAAAGCCACAATACGAGTTTTGATGGAAATCCAATAATATTTAATTTTTGAAGCAACAGCGAATGACTAACAGAATCAAATGCCTTACTAAAATCGGTGTAGACAACGTCAGTTTGCTATTTTTCTTGAAACCCTTTGATAACAAGCGAAGTGAATTCAAGAAGGTTAGTGGTAGTTGATCTACGCCTAACAAAACCGTGTTGATAAGGCGATATAATTGAACTAAATGTGTGTTGCAGTTGAGAACATATAATTTTTCAAAGACTTTTGGAATGGCAGACAACTTGGATATACCCCTATAATTTTTAACGTTTGACTTTGAAGAATTTTTATGGAGTGGAATTATAAAGGATTCCTTCCATATATCAGGAAACACTGTTGAGTCAACAGACAAGTTAAATAATTTATTTAATGGCGCACAAAGAGAATCCGCGCAGAATCTAAGAATACAACCTGGCACTCCATCAGGACCAGGCAGATAGCCTGGTTTGATAGAGTTAAGGTCACTTAGAAGCGAACACTCAGTTATAACTGGGATATATATGCAATTTGACGTTTGAACTTGAAAAGGATAGGAATTACTACTACTATATAAATTCGATGAGTATACTGATTGAAAATACTCAGCAAATAGATCGGCTACTGCCTGATCAGAACTTGCTTTTGTATTATCAAGGTATACGAGGATGGCAAGCAAGAAGACTTACGTTTAGATTTAACAAATTTATAAAACTGTTTAGGGTCACGTGAAAAGTTTAGTCTACAACGATTAAGATAATTATTATAGCAAGATGTGTTAACAGAAAAAAAAACTATATTTTGCTACTAAATACGAAGATAAATCTAAAGTAGTTCCCGATTTATTAAATTTTATATATGATCTTGTCTTCGCGTTTTTCGATTTCGATAGTTCCCTCGTAAACCACGGTGGTTTATTATCACTTGAAGAACAAGTGAGAGGAACACAAATATCCAAAAGCGAATTCAAGGTCCTTTAAAATATTGCAATGGCAGTTTCTATATCACTACAAGAATAAAGGCGAGACCAATTAGTATGTTGAAGAAGATAATTTAATTTAGTAAAATTAGTTTTACGAAAACAACGGGTTTTTTGAAGAACTTTTAGATGATGGACTAAGGCTAAGAATTTCAAAGGATAGTTCTAAGGTTGGATGGTAGGTGTCTTCCGGAAGCACTAGAGGGGGTATTCTACAAGCATTACTGCTATCTGAGTCCGAAACGAATATCATGTCCAACATTCTACCACTACAGTTGTGCACCCTGTTAACTTGCGATAGGCCTAACTCCAGTAGGCCATCGATAAAATCATCAGAAGTGACTGGTAATATCGCCGAAGATGTGTCATTTGCAGACCATACAACATGTGGCAGATTAAAATCACCAACCACTATCAGATTATCCATATCTGTCAACAATGACGAAACAAGTTGCAGGGCACTCAGATGGGATGAGTAAATGTTAATATCAGATTAAGGAGGAATATAAGAGCAAGTAACATAAAGTGAACGGCCGTTTAGTAATATTTTAACACATAAAAACTCTATGTCCGGAAGATCCTGAGGAAGAATCTGTTCAGAGGAAATACAGGAGTCAACAGCAATGAGAACACCACCCCCCTTGCGGGAAGTGCGATCGCATCTGTACAAGTTATATTTAGAAGGAAAAACGGAATAATCAGAAATATCGGGTTTTAACCAGGTTTCAGTAAGTGCAACTATTTGTGAATCAAAAGATAGGCTGTTAACATATAATTTGGCAAGTTTAGTGTTAAGGCCTCTAACATTTTGGTAGGCCAAGCTAATTACATTTGTTAGTTTTTTGCCGACGACGTGGAGGCCACAGGATGGCTAACAGGCTGTGCACTAGTAATCTTAATACCATTATTATTATAATTATCATTTCACCTATTCACATACTCCTTTAAAACGAGCTGTGGCGGCCAAAACTTTTCAGAACAAATCGTCGTGAAAAGTTCGGGCGGAACACTCAACTGAAAAGAAAAATTTGTTCCACCCTAATATATGGGTACTCGATATAACTTTTAATGTAGGCACTAACATCATCCGATGTAGTATCGGATGCTTGCCTAGACACGAAGATAAATTTATTGATAGGCACAACAACAAGAGGCTTGGGAGCGCCGGCTGTACCTACAGTAGGATTACTAGGCACACAAGCTGTCGAATGATACATACAAAAGAAGAAGAGAAGAAAAGCCCAGCGGTCGTGTTTTCTTGTGAGCTCCGAGTCTCTGTGCAAAGTATAAAGTTCAATGGTTTTTAAAGCAAAAAACTAGTCACAAATTTTGCCCAGGCTAACTGGTGTTAAAATACACATCAAATTTAAACAGAAGTACAAAATTAAAATATTTTGGTATATAAATAGTTGCGCGGGATCAAATTGCGAATACGAACGCAAAGTGCATCATATACCGACAAGAGAAACACTCACGCATAATACAACAAGTAAGAAGGCTCTAGTCGGGAGAGCCCGACTAGAAGATACCCTGAACCCAGTTTCAATAAATATATTAAATTTATAAAGGACTTTGGTATACTGACTTAACTTCAATCGATTAAGCTCGATATCTCCGGTGTTTCTTAACCGATTTGGAAGATCTATCGTTACTCATTCTTTCAGCCCTCATTTTTACATTTTCCAAATTCGATATTTTTTGTTATCGATATTATGTGTATATCGGAAACCAGAATAGTTATCGATAATTTGAAACTAACTTGATCTGCTCATGGTATAGGAGAATTATATCCCAAATCTGAAGTCTCTAGCTCTTGTAGTCTCTGAGATCCACGCGTTCATACAGACGGACGGACATGGCTAAATCGACTCGGCTATTGATGCTGATCAAGAATATATATACTTTATAGGGTCGGAGATGCTTCCTTCTGCCTGTTACATACTTTTGCACAAAACCATTATACCCTTATTTACCCATTTTATGGGTTAAGGGTATAAAAAAACATATCATAATTACAAAATATACACGGCGTGATTCGTTCGCACGAAAATCACTCAAAAACATACAAAAAACACTCAGTTACACTGTCAAACAAAATTAAACATATCAGCATGGCACCCATCACAAAGCGTCAGCGAGATGGGAGAGAGAAAACCAGCAAGTCCGTCGATGGAGCTGCAATCCTCCAGCTCATAAACCAACGCTTTGACGAGCAAGCGGGTGTGATCGCATACTCACTGCTCTTAATGGCAGGCTGGACGGCGTGTATGAGGATTTGCAGAGCCTGATGCGTCGGCTTCAAAAACTGGAGGATGATGCTGCTGACTCACAGCTCTTAAAAACAAAGTTGGCAGCCTTGGAGGCCAAGCTTAGTGCCCAGGAAAACGCAAGTGTAGCCACTGAGTTAAGGCTACACGGCGTGCCGCTAGCAGATGGGGAGCAGCTGCGAACAATATTTTTCACTTAATTTAATGCGCGCGGCAGGTCACTTTAGGGCCTAAAGTTTAGGCGAATAAATAAACAAGTAAGCCTTCAACAAATTGGCATTGAAACACGCGGTATGGTTCCGATTTACATTAACGAACAGCTAAGCTAAGACAATTACATCATATTCAAAGAAGCGATGAGAATGAAAAAAAATTACGTCACATGTGAACAGCTGTTTATACGCAATGTCTGTCTTTCTTGTATCATTGCTTCCCGAATAACAAAAAGACGCGAATAATTTCGCCGCAATGTGATGACACTTGTGATTTTGGCGCGGAAAATATCTCGCGATTCATCGCTGCCTCTGCCGCTGCGAATAATTCGCTCTGGTGTGGCGATGCTTAATATGTATCTCTTTATTTTAGCTTTTAAATTTTATTTGTGCTTTTCGATTTTGTTTTTTTCTCAACGCAGTTTAGGTGTGCTATTGGTAGGATTTTATTATCAATTTAGATGTCTTGCAATCTGAATGTGTCCAGATCGAACAGCCAAGCAATGATTAGGGTATTAAGTAAACATAGAGCTGGTCTTAAGATATGTCACTTAAATGGTCAGAGTTTATGTAATAAGATAGAGGAGTTTCGTTTTATGTTTGTGAATTCAAATGTTGATATTGTGTGTGTATCTGAAACGTGGTTTGTCCCCGATTTAGAGAACTCGTCAGTTTTTTTTGTCCTGGCTATAAGTAATATCGTTCGGATCGTGTTTGTCACGCAGGGGAAGTTGCAATATTTGTCACAAATAGACTAAAATGTAAAGTTATATGTCGACAGCCAGTTGAGAGTCCAATAGAGTACATTTTTATTAACATAACTAATTCTATCTGTGACAAAAAATTGCTTATTGGCTGTATCTATAGACCCAATAAGAATATTGACTACTCTAGGCTTATAGATGTGTTACCGAATATAACACTGACGTATACTGACATAATATTAGCAGGTGACCTGAACAGTAATGTACTAAAGGAACAACATCTGACTGATGAAATGCAGTCACTTGGCTTATCAATAATAAACTCGACGGAACCGACACACTTCACACGCAATACAGGCACGCTTCTCGATGTAATATTTGTTAATAAAAATGACAATATATTACATTATGACCAACTTTCCGTACCTGCGTTTTCTAAGCATGACCTTATCTTCCTGACTTATGATATGCATCTCATATACTCAAAACAAATAATAACTTTTAGAGATTTCAAAAATATTGATCAACTCTCACTAGTTGAAGCATGCTGCAATTGTGACTGGGATGGCATTTACCACCTCCCTTCTGTTGACACCCAAATTACCCTGCTTCAGCATAATATTGAATGTCTCTACAATGAGTTTCTTCCATTAAAAACTAAAATTACAAAGCCAGCTCTAAAGTCCTGGTTTAATAATGATATTCAAAGTGCAATGAGGCTTACGATAAATGGAAACGATACAGGACGGACTATTACTATCGACTTTTTAAATCCAACAGACGAAACGTAAATCAATCTATTAAAAATGCTAATAATGCGCAATTTCTTAAGTAATAAATTTAATAACGCAATATCATCCAAAGAAACATAGAAAACATTAAAAAATATGGGTGTTGGAAAAGATAAATCTGTGATATGTGATGACGCAGATGTAGATGTACTTAACAATAAATTTGTCAACTTCAATGTTCCTATAGCTGTGAGTTATCCGTATGTAAATTGTGTACCGTTAAACAACTGTAATAATTGTTTTGAATTTGTATGTGTTAACCAATGTGATGTCCTGCATGCAATATTAAAAATTAAATCTAACGCTATCGGCTTGGATGACGTAAGCCCAAAATTAATTAAATTACTGTTACGAAACATAATCGGCCACATCACACACATTATAAATACTGCTATTGTGTCATCCACATTCCCTGAGCAATGGAAACTGGCAAAAATAATACCAATCCCAAAACTAAACAACGAGTTTAGGCCAATTGCTATACTGCCGTTTTTATCTAAAGTATTTGAAAATCTTATGGCAGGACAGATAAATAACTTATTAAATGTAAACTCGCTTTTGAGCAAAAAGCAATCTGGTTTTAGGGCAAATATGAGTTGTACAACGGCTATTTTAAAGGTAGTCGAGGACATTCGAGTGAGAATGGATAATAGTGAAGTAACGCTGTTAACACTACTAGACTACAACAAAGCATTTGACACGGTAAATCACGAAATTCTCTTGACAAAGCTTAGCAAGATGCATTATTTTACGCCAAAGGCAATTAAACTACTGTCCACCCACTTAAAAAATAGGAAACAAGCCGTTTTAATGCAGAGTGCGACTTCAAGCTTAATGTTAGTACAACGTCCCGCAGGGATCTATACAACGACCTCTCCTATTCTCAATTTATATAAATGATTTGCCAAGTGCCTTGTCCAACTGTGAAGTACATATGTATGCTGATGATGTTCAAATGTATGTCAGTCGTCCCATGAGTCAAATTAATCAGTGTATTGAATCGTGCAATAATGATCTGTTAACATACTCATGCATCTTTTACAGAAAAATTATTATTAAATTAATTTATTTAATATTACTTAATATGTAAAACAATTGGCATAGCCAGGAATCCAACTTGAAACCTTTAATTTACTACTCGGACGCCTTATCGATTGCGCTGTTGTCGTGTTGAACATGATTCGTTGCAGTTAAGTCTTTTGTTTAATGAACAAATATCGGCTCAGCTACGGATGGTAAATGCTTTCTTATTTATGGATTTTGCTTGTAAGACCCCTTTTACACGATGAAGTTTTTGCTTCTGAAACATTCGTTTGTAGGCAAAGGGAGTAGAGGGGTAACAGCTGCAAGCAATGCTTCATGACTTTTTTAGCAATGATTTATTAATATTTTTTTTTTTTTTTTTTTTTTTTAAATTTAATGTATTGGACCAAAAACACAGTTAGTTTTTATTACAACACAGTGATCTTCATTAGTAAATTCGGCAAGCCTGGTTGACTTCAGGCGTAGTTGTGGGTCTTGTGGATGAGGTTGACTTCCTTTGGATCGTCACCAGGCTATTGACTTTTTTAGCAATGATTTATGTTTCTCATTTTGCTTTGCCTTATTCCGATAGAATGTAAACACAGAGTTGCACAGTGTTTGATGTGAATAATAAAGTTATCGATACGAAATATCACACAAGCAAATATCCGCGCCAATTGTAAATACATTGTTTTGGTTAAAAAATTATTAATAGTAATGTTCACTGAATCCATTTTATTTACTTGTTACTTCTTAAATCAATTATATGTTAACAAATAAAACAATCGATGGCAAAGATGTATGTTTATCGACCATATTATTAAATCAGAGTTGCATTTAAAAAGAAAATGTTGCATGAAAAAACTTCATCGTGTAAATGCGACCAGATTTGCGAAGAAGTTTTAAAGCAGAATGAAAAAAACTTCATCTTAGAAAATGGTTTTTGCTTAAATCCGTCAAAATCTTAGTGTCTAGTTAAATATAAAAAGTACATAAATACTTACGATCTTACTAACCTAATAGTAGACAGTAAATCTTTAGATTTTTTTTAACAAGGCCGTAAATCTCGGGATAACTTTTAATAGAACCTTGGATTGGAATGACCAGGTAAATAAAGCTGTGGGAAAAACGTATGGCGTTCTTCGACAACTTTCCCTGACCCAGCAATTTTTACCAGTTAAAATAAGGACAATGAGTGCAAAAACTTTAGTAATGCCAATCCTGTTTTACGGAGTAGAAATTTTTGCAAAATGCGATAAACTTTAAGTCGCATTTAATAATATTGCTCGCTACGTGTATGGGCTGCAAAGAACTGACCACATAACGGATTACGCGACGAAACTGGTTGATCTCGAGTTTGCGCATTTAGTTAATTATAAAATACTAGTTCTTCTCCACAAAATAATCTTTTCTAAAGAACTCGACTATTTGTATGATATCTTAAGTTTTACTACATCGGAAAGAGCAAATAACCAAATTAGTTTTCGTACCAAACTGGCCTGCTCAAGCAGGCAATTTTACGTCTCTGCTGTTCGACTCTGGAACCAATTACCAACAGATTTAAAAAGTACCAAGAGCGCACCTCTGTTTAAAATTAAGTTGAAAGCACACCTAAGCACATAAAACAAACAAAACATCTGGATTTTTAAGACACAATTAATTGTTTAATAATAAAAATAATAATTTAAATTATGTAATACCCTAAATATTTAATTGAAAATTAAAAGAAAAATACTCTTAGACATATTTAAAGAAAATTGCTATTGAAGAGTTAAATATAAGATAGGTTATAACATATGATAATAAGTTAATGATAAAACAATGTGACTAGTGCCCTAAAATATAAGTAATAATACTTGAAGCACTAGGAAAATAAAAAATAAAAAAACAAACAGTATGTCCACAAATTGTTTGCAAAATTAAAAACAAGTAAAAAAGGCTTTAGTTGGGAGAGCCCGACTAGAAGATACCCTGAACCCAGTTGCAGCAAATATATTAAATTTATATAAGACTTTGGTATACTGACATAACTTCAATCGATTAAATTCGATATCTCCGGTGTTTCTTAAGCGATTTGGACGAAATTTTCAGAAAAGTTCTATCGTAACCTATTATTTCAACTCTCATTTTTATATATTCCAAATTCGATATTTTATGTTATCGATTCCATGTGTATATCGGAAACCAGAATAGTTATCGATAATTTGAAACAAACTTGTTCTGCTCATGGTATAGGAGAACTTATATTCAAAGTCTGAAGTTTCTAGCTCTTGAAGTCTCTGAGATCCACGCGTTCATACAGACGGATAGAAGGACGGACAGACGGACATGGCTATATCGTCTCGGCTGTTGATGCTGATCAAGAATATATATACTTTAAGGGGTCGAAATTGCTTCCTTCTGCCTGTTGCATACTTTTGCACAAAACCATTATACCCTTTTTACCCATTTTATGGGTTGTAACGAACCTAAAGTTACGCGGTTTTTTAGCTGGGCTAACTCTCGCGGTGCTGAGGGTACGTGCCAACAAATTTGTATTTGTGGCGGCTGCGGCAATAAGAACACAATTTGGTTAGGTTTTAATACATATATTTTAAAACTGCACTCTCTGCTAGTTTTCACGTTGGGTTTTACAATTGCTTTGCACTTAATGATATTTCTTATTAGAGTTTAGTAAATCGTACGGCTCTTGTGTCGTGGATTTATTTGCAATGCTGGCGCTCTCGTTGCACCAAATATTCAGAGTCAATGTTTCGCCTACTAAACGAGGTTTTAGCTAGCAACGCCCGAATTCGCCAGGCTCTACTATGGCCTCCTTGTTACCACAAGGATTTCGCCAGTAGTGACGCCTACTCTCCGGCTCTGACTTTAGCTTCACCTGTCCTTCGCCAGGCTCACTTATCTGATACTTGGTTTTAATTCGAGGTTGCTTTGCAAATGTAACGCGGCACAAGACTTGACAACTTTCGCGTATCGATTTCTCACACAATGTTTGTTAATTCGCTAAGGACACGAACTGCTTGTCCTTATTGCGATATGAATCCTTTTGATTCTTAGGTTATCCTTTCACGTAGGATTTCTTGCCCTCTGAGTCCTGTATTCACTTTATGTTCCGCGTTGACGTTCCACTTTGCACTCCCACTAACTTTGTATTCGCTCTGACTTGTATTCGACTAACATGTACGTAACTAACTTGTACGTAACTCACTTGCCGCTCTGCCCAAGGCGGCTCCTTTTATATTCTTCTGCTGTCTCGCTGGACCGGGGCCTGTCAACGCTGCCAAAGGTCGCGCCAAGGGCAAAGGTGGCGTGATCGTTCCAGTGAGGTTTGCCTAGCAACAACGGTTCCTCGTTGCTGATCACGCCTGTCGTTGGTGTGACGGTGATCACTATGTTTCGTGGATGCACCACTCGCACACCAACGGCACTTTGCCACGACTTTTGCGGTACGTGTTTTGTGGCTCCCATGTGCCAAACACGTACCTTAGCGCTGACATCCTGTGCCAGAGCGAGACAGCATGCGAATTCGCCGCAGCTCAGGTCCGGCTGCGGCTATAAATACAATCGCTTTTTGTGAGGTGCTATAAGTAAATATGGCTCCTCACACTCCCCTCTTTCTCCGGAAGTGGAAGCCTTCCACTTGATTTTGCGTCTTTCAAATCGCGCGCCTCCGTTTTGAACTTTGGCGTCCGTTAACAGTGTCGCTGTAGCGATCAGCTGGCGGTCGTGTAACGCCATCTAGTGGTGCGTTGCGCCATAGCAGCCAGCTTCGCATCGCCCGGTGTTACTCGCTACGGCCTGATCGATATTTGCGATGTGGCCAGATCGATATGGCCACACGCAACTATCCAACACTAATCGGCCATGACACACAATTTGCAGTTTGCAATTGTTTTGTTGTTGCTGAAAAGAATCTAAAAGTAAACGTAAGTAATATATTTTTGCGCCTTGCGCCATTTCCACCATATCCTAACTCATGTTCTCTTTTTTCCAGGCCATGCCGTTTTGCCGCTCGCGCTGGATCGCACACACATTTTATGTGAGTATGCTTCCAGTCACTTTCACCCCCCCTCCTGCAGTTTTAATACACCTGTTTTCCTTTATATTTTTTCAGGTTAAATGAATATGACAGATATAAATATTTTTTTCATCATTTTTTTTTTTATTGTGGTGTTCTTTTTTTTTTTTTATTATTCGGCCACAAAGGCCCGCGTGCCTCGGGCTGAAATACGCACGCGGTATCGTTGGCCGTGCGCCCACACGATGCGCGACGTGCGTCGGTCCGTTCTTTTTCCCCAGTTTTCCCCTGTAATTTACAGATTACAGGTGATACAAAATTCATTATTGTATATGGTCCGGAAAATTTAGGAGCAAGCTTCGCAGCGAAGCCTTCCGCTGCATTTGACAGGTGGTGTTGTTTCACCCACACCTTGTCTCCTACGGATGGTTTCCACTGCCGTCTCCGTAGGTTGTAATGCCTTGCTTGGTCCTGAGAGGCCTTCTCTAAACTCCTGCGCACCAATTCAAAAACTTCTCTAAGTTTTTGCGCATTGTCGCTGGGTGTTTGTGTCGGTTGCCCTGTGCCGAGTGTAACGTTGTCGTACAGCGCATTTGGTAGCCTTGGCTCCCGCCCTTGCGTGATAAACGCTGCACTGTAGCCTGTAGACGCCGATACGCTGGTATTAACGGCCAGTGACAATTCTGGCAAAAATTCATCCCAGCACCGCTGGTTACCTTTGGTGAATTGTGCCATCATCGTTTTTACCGTGCGGTTTGCACGTTCTGTAGGATTCTCTTGCGGTATGGTGCCGTAAATTGGTGTCGCACTCCCAATTCTTCGAGAAAGCGTTTGAAGGCTTTACTCGTAAATTGTGTTCCGTTGTCCGTTATGAGAACTTTTGGCACCCCAAATCGTGCCAAAATTCTCTCTCTGAATCCCTTTTGCAAAGTGGCTGTGGTTGCGCTTCTCAGCGGAACTAACTCAGTCCACTTAGAGAAACGGTCAAACATCACCAATAGCATTGTGTTGCCGTGTTTTGATCTTGGCAGTGGGCCAACAAAATCAGCACACACGGTACTCCATGGCTCTTCCGGAATTTGTGTCAACATCTTTCCTGCTGCTGCCATTTGACTTGGCTTATATTGTTGACACGTTTCGCAGTTGTGCACATATGTGCGCACGTCCCTGTACAAGCCTGGCCAATAGTAGCGTGTCGCTACTCTTGCTATCGTTTTCCGGCTTCCCAAATGACCGGCTGTGGCTGCGTCGTGGTTCTCCAATAACACATCCTTCCTTTTACCTTTGGGTACACAAAGCTTCAAGCTTCCACATCTCCGCCTCCAGCGCGATGTGGGATGTGTCTGTACAGGTTGCCATTTTCCTCCGTGTAATCCGGATATTTCCTTGCATTTTGTGCGATTTCCTTTTTTAATTTCTGAATCCATTTGCAATTTGCGTTGTCTGCCTCCATCCCTTCTGTGGCGATTTTCATTAGGCAGCATGTCTCCGGAAGTGGCTGTCTCGAAAGTGCATCGGCTACGACATTGAGGTTGCCTTTACGGTATTTGACTTCAAAGTCGTATTGTTGCAGTTCAAGCGCCCAACGCGCTATTCTGCCTGATGGACTCTCAATTGAGTTTAGCCACTTCAGCGCCATGTGGTCCGTTATGACCACAAAATGGTAGCCTTCCAGGTATGGCCTTAGCTTTCTGATTCCCCACACTATGGCTAGACACTCTTTTTCAGTTGCCGAATAGTTCCGTTCGGCACCGTTTAGTGTCCTACTGGCGTACGATATTACCCTTTCACCTTGCTCCGAAGGTTGGGTCAATATCGCACCCAGGCCATAGTTACTTGCATCCGTCTGCAAGCAAAATGTTTTTGAAAAATCTGGGCATGCCAATACTGGGGACTGAGTCAGCTTCTCTTTGACCGTGTCAAAAGCTACTTGCCGCTCCTCAGTCCACTCCCATTTTGCGCCTTTCTTCATCAATGCGTTCAGAGGTGCTACTTTCGTCGCAAAATCTGGTACGAAGCGCCTGTACCATGATGCTACGCCCAGGTATTGTCGTAATTCCTTTACGTTGCTTGGCGGCTTCAATTCTGCGATTGCAGCAACTTTCTCTGAATCTGTGCGAATTCCTTCTTCTGTGACTCTGTGACCCAAATATTTCAATTCCTTTTTAAAGAAATCGCATTTGTCCACGTTTATACGCAAATTTGCTTCCCTCAGCCGCCGAAATACCTCTTTGAGCTTTTCCATATGCTCTTCGCGCGTTCTTCCGATGACTATAATGTCATCTAAATATGCAAACGCGTGTGGCATCATTTCGGGTCCAATAACACGATCCAAAGCCCTCTGAAAAGTTGCCGGTGCCGAGTGTAACCCAAATGGCATTACTTTCCACTGGTATAATCCTTTGCCTGGGACTGTAAAAGCTGTCAGTGGTCGGCTCGCTTTCTCCATCGGGATCTGCCAGTACCCATCTTTCAGATCCAAGCTAGTGATGAAGTGGGCTTCACGTAGCTGGTCTAAAATGTGGTGCACTCTTGGCAATGGATACGCGTCCTTAACGGATCGGCTATTAAGTTGCCTAAAATCCACACATAACCGCCATTTGCCATTCTTCTTTTTCACCATCACGATTGGTGCGCTGTGTGGGCTGTTGGATGGCTCTATGCAACCTTTCGCAAGTAGTTCCTCTACTTGCTGGTTAATTTCCGCTTGCATTTTTGGATTCTTCGGAAAATAACGCTGTTTTATAGGCCTGTCATCGCTCATCACAATTTTGTGTTCCGTAATTTGTGATGTGCCCTTTAGGTGTTCGAAGGCTGCGACTTCCCGCAAAAGAAATTCATTAATTTCTTGATCCTCGTGTAGATTTTTGGTTTCAATAGCTGGGTTTCTGACATCGTGTATTGCTTCGTCTTGTTCGGTTACATTCTGGACAACTGCCACTGACAGTCTCTCCTCCAGCTTTCCAACCTTGTGCCGTCGTGCTGGGATGGTGACCACCAATCCCGCACACTGCAACACTGTGCCCATGCCAGTCAGAAAATCCCAGCCCAGCACCAAATCGTCTATCACACCAGGCATAATTAGCAACGCTACTTGCAAACTGCGATGCCCGAGTCTTATTTCGACTGTTATTTGTTCCGTTGTCCTGCTGTTATGTCCGTCTGCTAACTTCACCTGTCTACTTGCGACGCTTCTCCGGCCTACAGTGCTCAGTCTACAAGCAAGCTCTTCGCTAACAAAGCTGCTTGTAGCCCCGGTATCGACTGTAGCCTTATACTGACACTCACCGATCCCTACGGTGGCAGTCAACTGCGTCCCTTCGTCCTTCAAGTGACCGACTAGCGTCTCGGGGCGGACCTTGGCGGCTCCCGCTCGCCCCTCGCTGGCGGACGCCGCTGGCCGTTTCCCGACTGACAACATAGGGCTGTCCGCTGACCGATCCTGCCACAGACCCAGCAGAACTCCAACATTGGGTTTCGGCACTCTATCGCCCAGTGTCCCTCCTGTCCACACACGCGACATGCCCTTCCTGGGTTGTTTATGTGTGTCCTGGCAGGATTTTGCTGGGTCCTAGGTGTTGGGGTTGGCCGTTCGTCCATTCTTCCAGTGTGTTGGCTCTGCTCCTCCATGGCCATAAATCGGGTACGATTTCCACGACTCTGGTTGTGATCGCGTCCATTTTGCTGTGTATCTCGGTGTTGTTGAGGCTGTTGTTGTTGATGTTGGCTGAATTGTTGTTGGGCTGTAGCACTTTGTAGCCTCAGTTTCAACCTATCTTTTTCTAACTCTTCGAATTCTTCTGCCAGTTGCATCAGCTGGGTCAAATTCGAGAACTGGTTTGGCCGTGCGTATCCGCGCAAGTCAGGAAGGCTGTTGGTGTAAATGGTGCGCACTTCCTTCTCTGTTGAGAGTCGTAGGGGTCTCATCAGAGTCTGCATCTCCACCATATAGACTTTAAAAGGCTCATCCAGAGCTTGCCGCCGTCTGCGTACTTCGTCGTACAAATTTTCAAAATAATCTCGAGGTAAAAATATTCTTGAAAACTGTCGACAAAATCCACCCATGTCGTCCAATGCCTGTTGTTAGCTATGTACCACTTAAGTGCCATTCCTTTCAGCAACTCCGGCATCGCTCTTGGAATTAAATTTAAATTTAATCCATATGTGTCTGCCGACCATTCCACTTGCTCCAAGAATTCGAGAGGTTTCGATAGTCCATCGAATCGAAAGCTCCACTCTCGAACTTGTTTGGCTACTTTCTGGTATTCACTTGCCCTTGCATTGGTCTGATCATGTGTGTGGGTGTGGCTACGCTCTCCTGGCTGTTGGGTTGTACTCCAGGGTGATCGGCGAGATTCCTGTAAATCTCGCGCCCTGGCCGCCGCGCTGGTGCATGGGACGCTCAGCCTTGCTACGTCTATGCCGGCAAACTCCTTTTCCTCTTCGTATTCCCCTTCCTCGCGCATGAATTCTGGTTCTTTATTCGGCGACTGTCGGCTGTATATTTTCGCCAGTTCGCTAATGCGAACGCTGTGTGGAAGAGTATTTTCATTTTGACTTACCCAGTCTCCGAATTGTCTTCTCATATTTTCGACAGTGCCTTCAAGCTCCAGACCGAATTCCACTCCGCATTTCACTAGTGCATCCTTTTTTAGATTGTACACCCACGAACGAACCATATTGTCGATTATTTCTATGTATTTTATTAAAACAAACTATGTGATATTAGCCGTAGATCCACAGTTGGGCGCCAGTTGTAACGAACCTAAAGTTACGCGGTTTTTTAGCTGGGCTAACTCTCGCGGTGCTGAGGGTACGTGCCAACAAATTTGTATTTGTGGCGGCTGCGGCAATAAGAACACAATTTGGTTAGGTTTTAATACATATATTTTAAAACTGCACTCTCTGCTAGTTTTCACGTTGGGTTTTACAATTGCTTTGCACTTAATGATATTTCTTATTAGAGTTTAGTAAATCGTACGGCTCTTGTGTCGTGGTTTTATTTGCAATGCTGGCGCTCTCGTTGCACCAAATATTCAGAGTCAATGTTTCGCCTACTAAACGAGGTTTTAGCTAGCAACGCCCGAATTCGCCAGGCTCTACTATGGCCTCCTTGTTACCACAAGGATTTCGCCAGTAGTGTCGCCTACTCTCCGGCTCTGACTTTAGCTTCACCTGTCCTTCGCCAGGCTCACTTATCTGATACTTGGTTTTAATTCGAGGTTGCTTTGCAAATGTAACGCGGCACAAGACTTGACAACTTTCGCGTATCGATTTCTCACACAATGTTTGTTAATTCGCTAAGGACACGAACTGCTTGTCCTTATTGCGATATGAATCCTTTTGATTCTTAGGTTATCCTTTCACGTAGGATTTCTTGCCCTCTGAGTCCTGTATTCACTTTATGTTCCGCGTTGACGTTCCACTTTGCACTCACACTAACTTTGTATTCGCTCTGACTTGTATTCGACTAACTTGTACGCAACTAACTTGTACGTAACTAACTTGCCGCTCTGCCCAAGGCGGCTCCTTTTATATTCTTCTGCTGTCTCGCTGGACCGGGGCCTGTCAACGCTGCCAAAGGTCGCGCCAAGGGCAAAGGTGGCGTGATCGTTCCAGTGAGGTTTGCCTAGCAACAACGGTTCCTCGTTGCTGATCACGCCTGTCGTTGGTGTGACGGTGATCACTATATTTCGTGGATGCACCGCTCGCACACCAACGGCACTTTGCCACGACTTTTGCGGTACGTGTTTTGTGGCTCCCATGTGCCAAATACGTACCTTAGCGCTGACATCCTGTGCCAGAGCGAGACAGCATGCGAATTCGCCGCAGCTCAGGTCCGGCTGCGGCTATAAATACAATCGCTTTTTGTGAGGTGCTATAAGTAAATATGGCTCCTCACAGGGTTAAGGGTATAAAAACAGGCATGATTGCAAAGGGGTACGGATGCGGCAGGGATGTACGCTGCCTTAAAGATTCTCCGATACAGATAGGGATGCCACCAGCTATATTCCTTCCAATTTTGGTGACTCTAGCTCAAACTTTGCAAAAGGTAGGGAAAGGGGGCCTGGGGGTGGTATGGGTGGAGGTGGCAACCAAATTTTTGCTGCAGATCTTTGTGGAATGTCAATTGCTATCTTCATACCAAATTTGTTGACTCTAGCTCGAAGTTTGTAAAAGGTGGGGAGAGGTTACTGGGGGCAGTATGGGTGGGCGAGGCTCCAAAACTTTGATTCAGAATTTTGGGGGTCGTTGCCAGCTATCTTCCTACCAAATTTGGTGGCTCTAGCTCCATAACTCTGGAAGATACACGCATTCTCGTTTTTGACGAAGCGTTGGGGCGGATGGGGGCGGCTAGGGCAGTATTGGTAGGCATGGCATCCAAACTTTTGATGCAGTTTTTGGGCGGTCATCATCACCTATATTGGCACCAAATCTGGTGGCTATAGCTCTAAAACTGTGGGTTGGCGTGGCTCCAAAATTTTTGATGCAGTTTTTTGGGGGTTGCTTGTAGCTATCTTCTTATTAAATTTAGTAGTTCTAGCTGTAAAGATGTGCGAAATATGTATGTGGATTTATCGGCTTTGAGTTATCGAATTTTTCGATTTGCCAGCCCTCCAGATATCGTAGAACACTAATCTTGACACTTTAATTTACTATTCCATAGATAAAGAGAATTGGAAAGTTTCAAGTCTCTAGCTTGAAGGAGTGACAATAATATGGTGAAACAATAATAAGGTGTTCTATTCCGCTGTGGTGACGTACTTATTTTACGAAGAAAGCAGTGAGCAAGAGAGAGATAAGAAAGAGACAGCTATGAGTTCAGATACCGCACAGCTCTTGCTTGTGTTATTGTTAGCTGCAGCAAATGAAAGAATTTGAAATGAAAAATATAAAACAAATTAGTAGTAGGGAACTGGGGGTTCTGGACCAGGAAGTAGCTGTCACTTTAATTACCCCCAATCAAAATTTATGACCCCATTAATTTATATTACCCTTTTATCGCCCCCTTTTTTTTTGACCCTTTTATCGCCCCTTTCAATATGATAATTTATGACCCTTTTTTACCATGATCGTGCCCGCTTTAATTAGACTAAGGTGGAGAACAAAGGATTAACATTCCTAGCCACCACTTTACCAGCAGCATCTGTGAGAAGCAGTGATCAGCAGAACAGGTTTGGTTATTTACCTAACTAGTGTTAGAGTCAATTGTGCGCGTATTTGACGTGCGTTGCATTGTAAACCTGTTTATGGTCATGAGGTGCAGTGTGCACAGGAAGAAAGGATAGATAAGAGAGAGTCGAGAGGGCGCCTGTTAAACCTGCGTTGCATTATACACCTGCAAGCAGGTGATCAGAGGAACAGATTTGGCTATTTACCTAACTAGTGTTAGAGTCAATTATGCGCCTCTTTGACGTGCGTGGCATTGTAAACCTGTTTATGGTCATGAGGTGCAGTGTGCACAGAAAGAAAGGATAGATAAGAGAGAGTCAAGTGCGCGCCTGTTTTACGTGCGCTGCATTGTTAACCTGAAAGCACGCAATAAAGAATGAATGTTTATGATCATGAGTAGTAGTGATCAAAGGATCTGGAATCGAGAGGGCGCCTCTTTGACGTGCGTGGCATTATAAACCTGCAACACACGTCAAAAAATGAATGTTTATGATCATGAGTAGCAGTGTGCAAAGGAAGAAAGGATAGATAATAGAGAAAAGCAAACGCTTGTTCGATTTACTGGGGTTCTGTGAACAAGGCATGGGAATTTTCCTACGCAGCAACAGCACCAGCAGCAGCAGCAGCAGCGGCAGCGGCAGGATCAATACATTGCTTCTAAGCAAGAGTATTGATACTTGTTGATTAAGATTAAAATGTGTTAGAGGGGGAAAGAGTTAGGGGGAGAAAGTGTTAGAAGGAGAATGTATGTTAGAAGGGGAACGAGCTAGAGGGGGAAAGTGCTAGAAGGAGAATGTGTGTTAGAGGGGGAAAGAGTTAGGGAAAGAAAGTGCTAGAAGGAGAATGTGTGTTAGAGGGGGAAAGTGATCCTGCTTGTATTAATTTAATAAGCCACGCCCCTTATACGATTTTGATTGGTCCCCACCGTCCTTAATATGAAAACTATTTTACAATCCTTTGGGCTTGATATTTAAATATTTAGCGCCATCCCTTTCTAACCTTTGATATTATATATATACCTGCTTTTATTTTGGTCAAGTGCTAGGAAAATCTTATATCCTGCATTGACTTCAAAACGCATAAAAGAGATACTTTTGACTGAAAAAACCATCAGTAGCTCTCGAAATTTACAAGTGTAACTTTAAAAATTTTTCTTCCGAGTTTTAAAACGTTTGTGCTATTAAAAACCCAAAAGTTAAAAAATAAAAATTAAAATGTCTACCAACGCAAACAACAACGTTGTCTACACCACCACCGCAGCGAACGACTTAGCCGAGATTTTCGGTACCGAAACGAGACCCCACACTCGGGGATCTCAAACATCTACCGACACCTCTACCATCACTAACAAAGCCACCAGCCTCATGAAGATGTTTAACGCCACCTTCCCCAACACACCCTTCAACGCCAAATACAGCAACACAGCATACGCCACCTACACCAACACACCTATCGCCACCACCTACACCAACACACCCATCACCACGACCTCCACCAACACACACTCCGCCGCCACATACATCAACACAGCATACGGCACCACCTACAACAACACAGCCTACACCACCACCTGCAATAATACGCCCTACACCGCCAACAACACACCCATCACCACCACCTCCACCAACACACTTTCCGCCGCAACCCCCAAACCGACAACAAAGTGGTGCAACACATGTCAGGTTTATGTACTTTTTTCAAAGTGGAATGGACATTTACGGTCCAGTATCCACAAAATGCGTGTGTTTCTACCTCTGAATAGTGCTGTGAAGCAGATTTCAGGTGGATTCAAAAACCGCATCCTCACGTTCTCGTTTGAGAATAGGCGTGAGGAAATTCTTGATCCTCAGGAATTCCTCACTGATGCCTCATCAGAGCTTATTCCAATAATAACCAATGTTTTGTCTTTACACACATCGTGTAAGATAAACTTTGAGTTATTTGCGGAAGTACATAAAATTCCACCAAGACGAGATGGTGATGCAAGTTAAGTCGCATCAAACACCTATGTCTGTTCTAACTGCTGGAAGAAATATAGAAGAAGTCTATAATCAACATGCAGAAATCATCCGACAAAAAATGGATGAGTTCCAGGAAAGGGACAGCGGATGGACTATGTCCCAAATAATAAGATTGGAGTGTAATCTTAACAAATACACCCCACTTAAAGTTTCAAATTACATTGAAACTCCAAAGGTGTTGAGGGATAAAAAGGCGATTGTGAATGTGCAAAACAACGATGAGTACTGTTTCAAATGGGCTTTGATATCTGCCCTTAAAACTCCACGCAACAACATCCATGCTACTAGATGTTCGAGCTATAATGTGAATATTGACAACTCCAAAATCTATGCAAGTGATAAACTAACATTAGATTTTAAGGAGCTGGAGTTTCCGCTTCCACTTTCACAAATTAAAGTGTTCGAAAGACGGAACCCCAATATCAGTATTAACGTGTTTGGGTTCGATGAAGAAAAAGGAAAAGTGGTTGGCCCGCTGTATTTAACGGAGGTCGAAAGGGAACGGCATATAAGTTTATTGCTTTTGGAGAGCGATGGACGGGCGCATTTTGTATGGATCAAGAATTTATCAAGGTAAGATTAATAATTTAAAATAATTTTTGTTAATTTACAGTACTAATAAATTTTCTTTTGTTTTTAAACTTTTAGACTGGTTCGCTCACAGGTAACCGCACACAAAAACAACCTTTTCTTTTGCAACACCTGCCTCAACTTCTCCCACAGCGAGAAGTTATCTTTGGAGCACCGGATGAATTGTGGCAAGATGGTTTCAACGTTACCCTCATCAGAAAAAGCAAGTCTTAAATTTAAGAATTTTAGTCGTAGTTTAGATGTTCCGTTTGTAGTGTATGCAGACTTCGAATGCATACTAACCCCCTCAATTCAAAAGTGAGCGAGAATGTTACAGCTACATCATTGCATGTGCCTATAGCATTCTCGTATTATATTAAGTGCTCGTTTGACTCATCTTTAGATAAGTTTGTTTTAGAGACTGGTAAGGATGCAGGTGTCAAATTTGTCACATCTCTCATTAGAGATGTAAGTGAAATTTACACGACCTACCTCTCTAATATTAAACCAATGACAATGAGTGCAGAGGAGGAAACCAGTTTTCGAAAAGCAGTTAATTGTCATATCTGCAAGAAAATTCTGGGGACCGACCGAGTGCGTGACCATTGTCATTTAACGGGCCAGTACAGGGGTCCAGCCCATAATGTTTGCAATATTAATTTTCAAATTGCACCTTTTGTCCCCGTTTTCTTTCACAATTTTTCGCGGTATGACTCCCATCTTTTCGTTAGGGAACTTAACAAAGTGGAGGGTGATATAAAAGTACTCCCACTAAATAAGGAGCTATACATATCACTCTCCAAATTTACATACATAGCGTCCCATGACAAAAATTTAGAAATTAGATTTTTAGACACGTTTCGCTTTATGGCAACCAGCTTAGATGCTTTAAGTAGTAATCTAAGTACTGAATGTTTCGAGAGCGTTAAGCGTTTTTATCCCTCTGAGGAAGAGTTTAATTTATTACGTAGAAAGGGTGTCTTTCCATATGAGTTTTTGGACTCAGAAAACCGACTAGCTGAAACCTCTCTCCCTCCAAGGGAGAAGTTCTTTAATAGTTTAACCAATAAAGAATGTTCGCTTGAGGACTACTTACATGCACAACATGTATGGAAAGTTTTCAATTGTCAATCATTAAAAGAATATATGGAGCTTTATCTCAAAACAGATGTTCTTTTATTGACTGACGTTTTTCAAAATTTTCGCGCAATATGCAAGAAAATTTATTCTCTAGATCCTGCACATTATTACACCACACCCGGTTTGTCATGGGATGCTATGCTTAAAACGACCGAAATAGAATTAGATCTGCTAACTGATATTGATATGTATAGATTTATTCAGAATGGTATTAGGGGTGGTTTGGTTCAGTGCTGTAAACGGTACTCCAAAGCCAACCACATGTATATGGATGCGTATGACGCAAGCAAACCATCTGAATACTTAATGTATCTAGATGCAAATAATTTGTATGGCTGGGCAATGTCTCAGAGCCTTCCATACACTGGTTTTCAGTGGATGAATGATGATGAGATCGCGTCACTAGATGTTGCTCAAATAGACGCAAATTCTGAGTATGGCTACATTTTAGAAGTAGACCTTATATATCCAGATACATTACATGATTATCACAATGATCTACCCTTTTGTCCGCTCAACCAAAAACCCACACCAGAAGCAAAAGTGTGTAAACTTGTTGCTGACCTTAGGTCAAAAAATAAATACCCTATACATTACAAAAACCTTCAACAATGTTTGCGTAATGGTTTAATATTGTCGAAAATACATCGAGTTTTAAAATTTAAACAGGCACCTTGGCTTAAAAAATATATTGATCTAAACACTTCCCATAGAACTTTAGCGAAAAATAATTTTGAAAAAGACTTTTTTAAACTTTTAAATAACGCAGTCTATGGGAAGACAATGGAGAACGTTGAAAAACGTAAAGATGTTAAGATTGTCACTTCGTGGGAAACCACATCATGCAATCGATTAGGTGCACGTTCGCTTATTGCAAAGGCTAGTTTTCACAGCTCTGCGCAATTTGCTGAAGACATGTATGCTATTCAGATGAAGCGGCTCCATAATGTTTATGATAAGCCAATGTACTTAGGGTTTACAGTTTTAGAACTGTCCAAATGGCAGATGTATGATTTCCATTACGATTATATTAAACCAAAATTTCAAGAAAAAGTCACATTGAATTATATGGATACAGACTCGTTCATATATTCAATACAGACTAAAGACCCTTTACGCAGATATTGCTGAAGATGTAGAAATGAAGTTTGATACGTCCGAGTACCCTGAGGAGTTAGCTAAGTTATACGGGATTAAGAGGTGCAATAAAAAAGTCTTGGGTATGATGAAGGATGAGAACTGTGGCAAACGAATGCTGGAGTTTGTTGGTCTCAGAGCGAAAATGTATTCATTGTCTCTTGAGGGGGGTGGCTGTGTTAAAAAATCAAAGGGTGTAAAGAAGTCTGCATTAGATAAGCTTACTATAAATAGTTATAAAGAATGCCTTTTTAATAATAAGATATTTAATGATGAAATGATGTTGTTTAGATCTAAGATCCACAACTTGTATACACATAAGATAAAAAAAACTACTTTAAGCTCTAATGACGACAAAAGAAAAATAAGGTCTGACGGTATAAATACCTATGCCTGGGGTCATTATAAAATTGATTCCCACATATATTAATAGCTTTATATTGTTAAATAAAAAATAAATAAAAAATAAAAATAAGAATAAGAATAACAGAAAAAAAAAAGCACATATACCTTAATTATGTATAAAAAAAAATACATTAGTAAAAATAATCTGTAAGTTATAATAATATGAAAAACCTATAAAAAAATTAAGCAAGCCTGTAAAAACTTGTACAAAACCTGTAAAAAAAAAAAAAACCTGTAAAAAAACCTGTAAATAATAAAAAAAAAAAAAAAATAAAAAAAATAAAAAAACATATTGGTGTTATACCGTTTAAAAACTTTCTTCTTTATTTAAAAATAACGAAATAAATAATTATCTTTAAGTAATAATAATAATATCAAAACCTGTTAAAAAAACCTGTAAATAATAATAATTTTTTGAAACAAAAAAATAAATAAAAAAAATTTTTAAAATTCAATTTAAAAAAAGTATAATTTTATATTTTATTTTATATTTGTGTATGTTTATGTATATGTATATTATGTATATATATATATGTATATTTTTATATAAAAAAAAATTAAAAAATCTAATTCAGTTTAAAAATCCTCGGGAAAATCCATCCCGTTGAGGATGATATCCAGCGAGCTCCTAAATGTGGAGTCCAGCTCCGGGAACAGGGCTTCCGGTTCGCCCACACTCGACTCCCAATAGGGCGATGGGGTTACTCTCGTGGGGCCCAGATCCTCTGCTCGGGTGCTGGCGTCCTTGGTGGTCTCCTCCAGGGTGCGTCAAACGGGGCAGGGGATTTGAGTCTAATGACCCAGCGGGCCATTCCAGGAAACCGGCGGCGTCTTCTCGATTCTCCCATAATTGATGGCTCATATACCTCGATAGGCGCCGGCATCCTCTCCGGTACACCAACGAGCTCCACTGCCGGCTTCAGCCAGCTGAGCATGGTGTTTTTCTGCTGTTTTGTCACCATCTTCTTGGGCATCTTGGTAAATTTCGGCATGATGCTTCTTTTGTTCACTTTGTTGACTTTGTATGATTGAACTATGCTCTGCACTGCCTTTTTATACCCATCAGCAGCACACACACACACACACACACACACACACAACACAGCAATACAGGTAACAATTATCCTGCCCACATTTAAAATAGGAAAGTGTCACAAAAAGAGTGACGCGCCCAATAACTGTAGCAACCAATAGAGTGACGAGGCGCCCAATACCTGTTGCTTGCAATGGAGTGATGCGACCAATACCTGCTGCTTCAAAGAACGTCATTTTTATTTATCCAAGAGTTGTGCGCATTCGAGAACCCTAACCATTTAACAAGTACCTGCCCTTTTCGTTTTTCTATTATTTTCTCAACTAGGTAAGTGTGCGGAAACTTTGTTTTTGATAGTTCCTCTTTATAAAAACCGCCTTTCACTTCGATACCCTCATAGTCTTTCAATATGTATGTAGTAGGGTATGTATTTTGTATTTTTTTAACTTGGAAAATTTCACTTGTCCAGTTTGGGGTATACCCTTTCTCAAATAAATGTTTATGTTTACTTATACGCACATAGTCATTTACTTTGAATTTGCTACCACCAAATATTTTTAAGTGACTGTAAACAGTATTTAATAACATCTGTTCATTTGAGGAATTCACTTTTATAGGTGGCATTTTAATTGTTCTATGATATTGATTATTGTACTCTTTAATCAACCGCTTATACATTTCGATCCAATTGTATGTTCCATTGAAGCTAAACTCTCTCCACATCATTTCCTTTAAAGTTCTATTAAAACGCTCAACAATCGATGCCTTAAGTACACTATAGCTTGAGTAATGATTAATGTCATGTTTTTTACACAAGTTTTTAAAATCAGTATTAAAAAATTCTTTTCCATCATCCGTTTGTAAATTCTTAGGAATTCTATTCCCTTTAAAAATGCCCGCGAACGCTTGTGTAACTTCTTTTCCAGATTTTGACTTCAATGCTACTCCCCACGCATATTTGGAAAACGTATCAATGATTGTCAATAGAAATCGATATCCCTTATTAGATGAGGAGTACTTTCCCATTTCTACTAAGTCTGCCTGCCAATGATCATCGATTCCCTTCATTACAACTCTTCTTCGCTTAAAATTTTTACGTGCAGGAGCATGTAATTCTTTCACTAATTCCCGTTTGCTCATATTGGAATGTAGCACGTCTTGTTGGTTTTATTTTTTTTTTTTTATTTATTTCCTTTATAACGTAGTACAATGTTGTTGTTGACGACGTCTTTTTTTATTGTGTCGAGAGAAAAATTTTGAGAAACACATCTTTTTCACCATAGGTGCCTTCTCCATCAGTATCGTAATCCATACTATCCATATACACTTCCACGATTTAAATCCCATGTTTCTTGATATAGTAATAATCACATGAGATATAACCAACCGTGGTGGGGGTCAATCAGCATTTAACGGGTTTTGATAAATTGCATTTACTTATATATCATTTTTATTTATTTATTTATTTATTTTTCTTTCGTTTTTGTGACGTAGGGGTACAGGCACCTCATCCGCTGTTAATATTTATTTTTAAAATGGTAGGATTCTCAAAACAGCCAATTACAAATGTAAAATATTTATCAAGTATTTCTTTCAAATTTTCGATACTCTTTATAGTATTGTTTAAGTTCTCTTGAAATGAATCAATTTTTTGGTTTCTCTGTCTTATTAATAATAATGAGATGGTGTGCTCTATATCATTTTTCACTAGAATTAATACTCGATCAACGTATTCTTTTATAACCAAGTCATTTGCCTCCTGCGGTTGTATACAACATCTGATTCGTTTTTTCTGTATATTTAAATTTCCATCCTCATCAACGATAAAACCCACTCAAATCTTTTTCCATTTCTGTGTAAATACTCCAAATGCTTCCTATCGCTTGAGTAGTGTCCAAACTTATCTAGACTCATATTGACTTAACAGCGATCTGATTTCACAATTGGTTTTTTTCTTGATGTAACTGCTTGCTTACAAACTCATTATTACTGTTTATTCTTGAAATGATTTCATTGCTAACTTTGTTAACATCATCTAATAACTTAGTTACTTCGTTAGTTATTTCATTCATTTTGCTTTCCATATCCTTTAACTTATTATTTCTTTGTTCGACTAACTGAGTAATATAAGCCGTTTGACTTTTTTTTAATTCAAATACTTTAACATCAACATATTCTTTGATTACCAAATCATCGTTATTTATGGGGCTGATTGAATTTTTAATGCGTTTGTTTTGGGCATTTAGGTTACCATCCTCATCAATATGAATCCCACTCACAGCTTCAATCCCCATTTTCAACTTCTCCGAGCGTTCTTTATCGTTCGTATAGAAATGACCAAACTTGTCAAGAGACATATTAATAATAAGAATATTTAATGAGTGTA
This sequence comes from Scaptomyza montana, assembly GCA_018904305.1. Taxonomy (NCBI): domain Eukaryota; kingdom Metazoa; phylum Arthropoda; class Insecta; order Diptera; family Drosophilidae; genus Scaptomyza; species Scaptomyza montana. The sequence goes on along the minus strand of JAEIGR010000099.1, from coordinate 378,304 downwards.
TATCATATTTATTAAAAAATTATGTTTGCCTCTCGCAACTCTTCAATTATCGATACAATTTCATTATTATGACTACTGTTACCAGCTGCCTGTGAAGCGATCAAAAGCTTAAGTCTATTTACAATTTCATTAGGATTATCCCAGTATACATAATTTGGTTTATGCTTGTTGAGTATCATAAGAGTTCCGCCTTTATGTGTAGATTTTTTACTATTCAAAGGTGTAGACACTGCACTTGGCTCAACAACTTTCGGGAAAAGTTTTTTTATTATATCAGTATACTTTTTGGAGCGATTACCCTTTCAGTGCTTCATTAGGCTGATGATTTCTTCTATGAGCATTTGTTTTTGACATGATTTCCTTATATGTATCCAGATCCAATTGGTTATAAGCATGTGGATTTTTTAAAAAAATTAAAGAATACAATCCAGGAGTAAGATTCCACTTTTCACCCGTTTCCAGTTCTAGCCTTTTGTTGTTTACGTTTATTTTAGAGCTGCCTAATTTAGTTTCTCCTTTATTTTTAGTTGGTCCAAATGCTTTATCTAACTGTCCCTCTCGCTCTAACTCATTTAGACTAAGATTAAAACTATCATCACTTACTACATTTGACTGATTATAATCTTTATTGCCTAGCTGTAGCGAGGTTAGTATAGCTTTGTTCACTCGATATAAGCGAATCATGGATTGACTGTTTTTCATCAATTTCCCCATCTATTGCGTCATAAAATTCACTAGTATTATTTCCATTCTCTGCCACCTCATTTACACTTTTATCTTTCTCTTCTTTTTTGATTCGGGGATATGGCTTAATTTCTTTATTTCCTTTAATAATCTTTTTGAGTGGTTCTGTTATCGGCTTAAATGTTTCCTCCAACTGGTATTCATTTGCGGCTTTACCTAATTTAATACTTCGAAATTTTCTTTTTAGCGCGTTTCTTGTTTTTGTTAGCTCCTTTAGTATATGCTCATTCATTTTAGTATATTTATGATAGTAAGCCAATAAACTTGATCAGCGAGCGTAAAAGAGGGTGGTTTTAATAACAGGTTGTTATTTTTTATGTTTTCAGACACGTGTTTTCTGTTATTTGTTTTATTTTTCAAAACAGCTTGTTGTTTTCCTGTTATTTTTATTGTTTTTCAGAAACAGCTTTTTTTTTGTTGTTATTTTTTTTTTTTCAGAAACAAGTTGTTTTTTTTTGCTCTTATTTTTGATTTTTTCCGAAACAAGGTGTTGTTTGATGTTTTTGGTTTTCAAGAATCAGGGGGCCTGCTATATGTGAACTAATCAGATACTCCAAACAAACTGAGATAGTTTACAGACAATATTTATATATATATACTCATAAATGATAAATCTTTTTTTTCTTCTTTATTAAACCATTTAAATGTAAAGTATTTATTTTGATATAAAAATTATTTTAAAAAAGATTTTGAGGTGAGCATTAAAAACTTAAGACATAAGTGACCGCAGTTAAAAGTACCAAATTGTTGTACTTGATTATAATTGTATTGAATGTTCTCGCCCAAATATCTTATAAGTTCTATAGGGGGTGGCAAATTTCCAAAACTATCAAAATATCTGCATTCCTCATCTGCCTTATAGTAAGCTACGCAATGAGTTCCAGCTCCAGTTGACGAGTCCAAGTTAACGATGCCACATTCTCTTTTTCTTACATTTTTCGGTAAGGCGTTTCTCATGTATACCCCTCTAAAATGTGGGATATGTTTGCGTGCGAAGTTTATAATATCAATGCTCGAAAGCGGTTTATTGGGCAGCTCATTTATAAAGAATTAATTTTTTTATTTGTGGTTATACCAAAACCTTTTTGATACGGTTTTAAATAGAGTCCACTACCTAAAGCAATGGCCTCCATTTTTCTATTATGACGTTTATTCTCTTCTAGCTCTTTTTTTGCATTCTTAGCACTATTAATGCTTCTAGCAATAGCTGCTCCACCAGATGCCATTCCTCCTAATGCACTGAGCGCTGTCAAGATTGGCACAAGTGGTAAAAAACCTCCAATTTTAGGAACGTTGATTACTCTAGGAATAACAACAGTATTTTTCTTATTTCCAATGGTCTTAGACATAGCTTTTCGGGCTACTTTAATCGCAGCTTGAATGTCAAGTGGTTTTTCTTTCTTTAACACTCGTGTTGCGTCTCGAACAAGAGTCATAAATTTCTTTTTATTTTTACATGGTTTTCGTTTCTTTTGCTTTTGTGGAAGTCCCATACCAAATTTTTCTTTGCTTTCATTGCGTTTGTAACGAAATATGCAGACGATTTTTCACCGAGAGTACTATCAGATGCTTTTACACGCTCCCACGCTCTTTCAGCTAGTATTGTGTCAGCTTTATGTCGATTTTCCAGATCTTTATATTTAGAATAGGCTATATCGTGCTCTCTACAAGCGGCATCCAAGGGATTTATTCCTTTGTCACCACGTGCTAAACGAGCTTTAAGCTTTGTTCCTGGACCACAAAACTGATATCCCGGTATGTGCAGCTCAACTGGTAGGGAGTTTATTATTTTATTGACAATACCTCTTCCTAGGTAGAGTGGTAGTTTGTTACTAGTAGTTTTATAAAAGTGCAACGCCATTTTATTTGTTGTTTATTCTTCGATGAGATTTTAGCAAGTAACGATCTACTCAAAAAAGTTACATTAATATGCGTTTAATCAAACAAAAAAATGACATAGAAGTAAAAAATATCGATTGTAAAAATGGTGATATCAAACAACTTAGACATAGTAGCTTGTTACCCAATTCAATAAGAGCTCTAATTGTCGGACCTTCAAATTGCGGGAAAACCAATGTTATGATAAGTTTGATTGAAAGCCCTAACGGATTAAAGTTTGAGAATATTTACTTATATTCAAAGTCATTATATCAGCCTAAATATGAATACTTAAAAACACTTATAAAACCAATAAAAGGAATGGGTTACTTTACATTTTCTGAAAATGAAAATGTTGTTGCACCCAGCGATGCCAAAAAGAACTCTATAATGATTTTTGATGACGTAGCATGTGAAAAACAGGATAATATTCGTGCATACTTCTGCATGGGCAGACATAAAAATATAGATGCGTTCTATTTGTGTCAAACGTATACACGCATCCCAAAGCATCTTGTGCGTGACAATGCAAACCTAATTATTATGTTTAGGCAGGATGAAGTCAATATGAAACATGTGTATCAGGATCATGTAGGCGTAGACATGTCGTTTGATGCATTTAAGAATATTTGTCAATTTTGTTGGAGAGAAAAATATGGGTTTTTATTAATAAGTAAAGATGATCCGCTAGAAAATGGACGTTATAGAAGGGGGTTTGCTGATTTTATTCAAATTTAAAATAAAATAAAATAAAAGAAACTAGTATTATTAATTCACTTATCAATAATCTTTCGGAATGGCAACAACACTAACGTTGACGGGTAACAACTCGATTTTAATAGCTAATTATCATCCTCCCACAGAGTTAAGTGGGAGCTATGAATGTGCACTAATTGATTTCCATATGTACAACTCGGTTCCAAATGTGGACTACGATAATAATTTATTCCATATTGGGGAGCATATTTTCGAGATACCTGTGGGATCATATGAGCTTAGTGATATAAGTGAATTTATTAAAGAGAAAATGAAGAAAATAGAGCCGAATGAATTAAAGCACCCACTAATCGAGAGCAATAATAATACCCTTCAAGTGGTGATTTCATCTAAAAAAGATTCAATATATTTTAACAAAGAGCGTTCTATCGGTCAATTATTTGGATTTAATAAAAGAGAACTAAAGCCAAATGCAACGCATATATCAGATCAACCTGTTGACATTTTAAAAGTAAATACGATTCGTCTGGAATGTAACATTGTTAGCGGTTCATATGTAAATGAGGTATCAAGTCATGCTCTGCATGAGTTTGCACTCAATGTTGGGTAAACAGGCTACTAAATTGGGTGAAAACCAAATAATCTTATTTTTTTTCCAGTTAAACGAGCCAAATACAGTCATTAATAATACGGATCAGTTGATCAGTTACGGAAACTTGGTCTAATTTAAGAAAAGAGGTTGCTGACACTTCGCTTACACTTGAGGCGCCGATACTGACTTATTTATAATAAATAACTAGTTACTCACCCGAGCACTTTGAGTTACTACTGCTTTAAAAGGATACAGTTCGACAAAAAGTACTTACACCTGAGAACAAATGTAATTTTAAAAACTTTAAAAATATGTTAAAAAAATATATGATTGTATTCAATGTTCTAAAGAAAGCCATATTCGGATAAATAATAATAACAAACTCCGCTTTTTCAACAAAATTTCTTCTCTTTCAAGAGTTAAAAGAAAATTCGCAGTCAGTCCATTGGCTTTGCAGGAAATTATGTGTCGCTAAAATATAAATGTAACTGTAAGCTGTTTGGACAAGAAATAATATAAAATACTACACATACCAAAATAGTTATAAATTGTTGTGCAAGAACATAAGGGCATTCTTAACATTTTGGTCGCCTTTAGACTAATGTGCGCCTTTTGCGAATTAATTCGCAGCGCTTGAAAAAATCCTTTCGCAAGGCACTGATGTGGCCACAGCACATAAGCCGCTTCATCATATACTTGTGCAAAAGCGGGTATTGGCATTTTCTTTGGTCCCACCACTTCAAAGGGTCCTACTTTCTTGTTGAGAATACTCTTCTGACAGGTACTTGTCAACTTCACGAGTCGCAGCGGCTGTATTGTTGCAAGGCTGTCGAGACTTTATTAAAGTCAACATCGAACTCCTTCCAAATGTCGTCCTCAACTAAGTTGTTTGTGTTGAGGAATACTGTGCCATCTCAGTGGAGCAGTATCAGGCAACGCGTTGGCTGCTCAATAAACATTATGCTTTTTTAATGTTGGCAATCGATTTGATTTTGCGGCATCTTGTGATTTAAAAACACGGCCTTTGAATCTGGGATCCAAAATGGTGCTTTCTGCAAACAAAACATGTCTACTAAAAATGTTTTGGAATCGGCATTCATTTCAAGCAAAAGAGCCATTTATGACCATTTGTTATTGTCTCATCGCTGGTTTACGCATACTATTCACCAAACTTTTCCGACGAAAACGATAACTTTATAAAGCGTAACGTTTTTTTACTCCGAATATTTCATTAGTCCAATGTATTGTAAAATGGAAGCTAGGACTGGCCAGTAAGTATTTTCCAAACAACTTTCCAGTTCGTGTCCCGTTGTTAAAATTAGTTCTGGGCGTAAAATTGAAATGCCTACCATTACTGCCTCTTTTAAGACAAAGAGCCGTTGGAAACATTTTGTACAGTGGGAAGTTCCTAGCGTGTTGCCACATCCTAACGCAAGTTTCAAATTGGGAAGTGTCCATACTGGACTTGAAAAGAGGCATCCTATTAATTTTTATAACCCGATGTGCTTCGATTAAAGTGGTCAACTATTGGCTTTAGGCATTGTATGCTCGGGAACATATGCCAGTCAATTTTACAATTCGCCTTGTGCACGGTGATACCTACAGCTGGTTTGCAAAGCATGGTATAGGCGCCACCCTCCCAGCTTAATCGCACAAAAAAATTTATCAGATGTATAAATGCTACCGCCGACGAGACTATATGGGGTCAATCTTCCATTCATTGACTATTTTTTATTGAGATTGTTGTAGATTTTTTGAATTTGTGTAGCATCTTCATACATTTCACATGCTATCATATACATGTTTTTGCTCGGTGGTTTTGAGGCTCTAAAAATGTTGATGATTACGGCTAGGTGAACGTCCCTTTTGTGTAACGACGTCCATTGCCGTCTGTAAGGATTAAAACTTAGTTGCCCCAAATACGCATTTCCTTATTGGCTCCACCTGAAGATCCGCGTAAGTATGTGGGAGAAGAACGTTTGCTAATCGGGTTTTACGTGCTGGCAAGCTTATAGCAATGGGAAGAACTTAAATTGCATTTTCTCTAAAATAAAGAGAAATGCCATAAATTCTGGCTCTTCGTACCAAATGTATAAAAGTGAAGTCAATTATCTATACTCGCTGTTTCTGAGACCAATTTTGTCTGACTTGCAAAAACACAAAGCTTTTCAAAGCCAACAGGCAAATGCCACAGAACTTTTAAAGGATTTGACATTTGCCATTAATTCTTTAAAAAAGGCATAATCCTCCTGAGCCTGATGTGGATGTCGTCACAACGGGCGCATCGAAGAATATATTGATAGAGAAATATACAAGGGATAGGAGTTTCGAAAAATGTATTAAGCTGGCGAAGTTGGATCCAAATTAAAAAAAGACCATTCAGGACTGCTGCTCAAAATTTGTTGCGCGTTGCCCAACTTATTGAAGCAACTGAAACCAAAGTTAAATAATCTTAGCCGTATCAAAAAACATGTAATTAATTATAATTATGCTCAGGCTCAGATAATTATAGCATCCTAAAGCAGGTTCGATGTTTGTTCGAGTCGACAATATTTTACGGATGCAACCAAAAAACAAGATATTGTTAATCAATTGGAGGGCCTCTAACTATAAAAACTGATTGGAGGAAATGAAAACCAATGAGCAAAAATATTCAATTGGTAAGATGGCAGAACACCAGCGACACGCCAAATTTTTGGATAGAAGTAAATTCATACAAGGACTCTGGCGGCAACAATACATTTGCAGAGCTGTCCACGGTAGCTATTGATGTTTTATCATTACCTGGTCCAACGCCGAAGTGGAACGGATATTTAGCCAGGTCAACATTGTTAAGTCGAAACTCAGGAACAAATTACATCTGAGCACGCTTAACAGCATTATGCTTATAAGGTAACTGACTTTCTTGTTATCTAGTAAAACTAATTTCAATTTAGTTTTCAATACAAAATTCCGCCAGGCTATGGCCTGCGCAGAAATAAAAATGCTTATTTATTTACCAGTTAATACGACCGAGATACAGTCATTAATAATACGGAACGTTGATCGGCGTACAGCAACTAGGTTAATTTAAGAGAAAGCGGTTGAATTAGTCGACATACACTTGAGGCGTACTATGAAAATGATTAATTATGATTATATAAAATGTACACCAAACTAACAGTTAGCACTTTGAATCCTATAAATTAAAACAAGCACTTCAAAGTTATTGAAAATCCGCTTTTTAACAAACTTTTTCTTTAAATTTTTAAGCTTTTTTCATCAATCCGTCCCGTCAAAATCAGCTAGTTTTTTAAGAAAAAGTTGGCAAAAGCACTGGATGAGAGTATAATCAAAAAGAATATCATAGTTACTCTCCCTATCTACAAGCATTTAAAAGCAATGATGAAGTTAGGATTACTATTCAGAATCAGGACTTATATGTATTGCCTTGTGAGAGTTTTATTAATGTTGAGGGCACAATTTGTTTGGCGGATAACTCGCTTGCTGTAGATGGAAAACTTAAAAACAATTGTATGAGTTATCTCTTTGACGAGGTTCGTTATGAATTAAATGGAATTGAAATTGATCGTACTCGATTTGTTGGTATTTCAACAACCTTAAAAAACTACGCTTCCTTAAACAAAACGGAGAGCTGCATGTTAGAGAATTCTGGCTGGTTTAATGGAAATGATAGAGAGTTGGCGAACGGATACTTTAATTTTTCTATACCTCTTAAATATTTACTTGGATTTGCTGAAGATTATAACAAGGTCTTACTAAATTGTAAACATGAATTGATATTACTCATGACTAAAAATATGGAAGATGTATACTACACTAAAATTGGAACTAAGGAGTATAAGCTAAATATTTCTAACATTGTATGGAAAATACCACATGTAACTCTGAGTGATGAAAAGAAGTTACAAATGTTTAGTCTGACTAAGAGTGGAGGCTCACTTCCACTTGCATTCCGCAGCTGGGATTGTTACCTGAATCCAACATTACCCGAAGGCACACAACATGTTTGGAATGTTAAGCTAGCAGCTAATAGAGAACGCCCTCGATTTGCGATAATAGCTTTTGTAGTGGACGATAAACTAACACATAATCATTTGAGGAATTTAAAAGTGTATCTTAACTCGGAGAACTTTCCGTACGATGACATGAACATTAATTTTAAGCATGAACGATACGCAAGTTTGTATGATATGTATACAGGATTTCAAGCAAGCTACTATATGAAGGAATCTGAGCCATTACTAACACCTATAGAGTTTAAAGAGAAAGCACCAATGGTTGTTGTAGACTTGTCACATCAGAATGAAACAGTTAAAACAGGGCCAATCGATGTAAGAGTTTCAATCGATCTCGATAGTGTTAGTGTAAAAAATACTAAGGTATATTGCCTGCTTATGCATGATCGATAAGCAGAGTATTCACCTTTGACTGGAATAGTTCAACGCATCGTTTAAAACCAATTTAATAGAGAATCAAGTTGTAGTTGATAATCATTGAAATTAATTATATTAAATATTATGTACCCTCTCTTAATTAAATAATAAATAGAAACATGATGAAATTAATAAGAAAATAATTTTTATTTTATTCAAGTATACTAGCATAAACATTTACATTTTCAGATACCTCAAATTGAGAGTTTTCTAAGATGAGAAATAATTTAAATAAATTATTTAGTGCACATTGATTTACTATTTCTTTGTGTATTCTACAATTTGTAAAGAAGTTTGGATATTGCGCTAAGCTCTGTTCAAGATTTACATCTATTATTTTTGTGTGTAAAAATTTATTTAAGAACTCTTTTTTAGCTCTTCCTCTTACTACTACAGTTGCGTAACTATTCAATGGCTTTAGTATTTCACCAAGACTTAGATAAGAGATGTCACCTTCAGACCAATCTAAGCCGTCCACATACTGTTTGGTTATCTTTAAGGTTTTCCTAGTCACTTCATCCAGCTCCCTCATGTGGTAGGGTGGTTTAAAGTGAAAAAAATTGGGTGTGACGGACCCAGCTTGCATAAATGCCAACTCTTTGACAAACATCTGTCTTTCGTTTCCGAATACATATTGAAAGTCAACTAAAATACATGAGTTTCTATCTAGAATAACCATTTTTCCTCTAGCGTTAATGATGTACTGAGAAATTATTCAAAAATCAAAACCTTAAATATTATGGTTTATCTTATTTTGCGTTTAGTTTGAAAAAGCAGTTAAGAGAGGATGGATACGCTACACTTGAAAAAAAACTAAAAATTCAAGGAAAATTCAAGATCATGAAATAATTTTTGGATTTGAGTACTTTGTTAGTCTAGAGCTTAAACTAAAGTGTGGGTTTTCTACAACTAGAGATTTCACACCTATGGTTTGGCTGCAGCAACATAAACGTAACTTTATTGGATTGCAAAAGAGGAGTGGATTCAATTATTAACTTTTAAGGAGTACATCCAAATGAAACTGGAGCACTTTGACTTCTTAATGCCAGATACAATAATTGAACATCCAATGCTTGAGACCGTTAAGTGTCATTTTAAAATTCGAAAATCAGATAGGCAACGAATATTAATACTCAATCAGTATGGTAATAGAGTTGAATTTGATAGCGACTCATGGAGGACGCTTATAAGATTAGGAATTTTTTTAACAACATTTTTGTGTTGGAACACATTATTGAAAAATCAAATAAAGAATATATATTATAACTATATTATTCCAAAGTGTATAGAGATGCGTAAATATAGTATACAACTTTCAGATTTAGAAGCAACTTATGATTATGAGTCAGAAATTGATCTTACTCGGTTACTGTTTGAAATTTCAAAAAAGATGGGTAAAGAAATAAAAAGGGATGTTAATATTTTTAGGACACAATTTCATCATAATATGAAACTAAATAAAAAATGAAATGCTTTGAGGAAAGTTAAAATAATCATTTAAGTCAGTCTTAAATAAACGTTTGCCGAGTATACTTCAATATGGAGCTGAATTCTAACTTTGGATTTAAAACAATTGTTAAGAAAATCGATGATTTTTTAAAAGAGTTTGAGGAAATGATTTTTCCTGAACATCATGAATTGCTTGAAGAATATCGAGAATTTTTCTTGGCGTACGAAAACTGCCATCTAGTTACATCCAAATTTGGCGAGCATCTTTCAGCGTGCAGCTGGTCATCCGATTTAACTACAGAGGGAGTCGACACATGTGGATGCTTTTACTACAGCATGCGTCTGACAAGGCTAGAACGCCTAATGGCAAAATATAAAAATTTAAACAAAAGAATTAACAAGCAACGTTTAAGCCAATAAGGCAAAACAATTTTATTAGTACTAGATTTAAGAATAAAGAATAAAATAAATAATAAATAAATAAATAGCATACATAGAAAGAATAATAAATAAACTATACAACTTAAACCAAACTACCTCTTTTATTCGTTTTGAGGTCAATGCAGGATATAAGATTTTCCTAGCACTTGACCAAAATAAAAACCGGTATATATAATATATATATAAATATCAAAGGTTAGAAAGGGATGGCGCTAAATATTTAAATATCAAGCCCAAAGGATTGTAAAATAGTTTTCATATTAAGGACGGTGGGGACCAATCAAAATCGTATAAGGGGCGTGGCTTATTAAATTAATACAAGCAGGATCACTTTCCCCCTCTAACACACATTCTCCTTCTAGCACTTTCTTTCCCTAACTCTTTCCCCCTCTAACACACATTCTCCTTCTAGCACTTTCCCCCTCTAGCTCGTTCCCCTTCTAACATACATTCTCCTTCTAACACTTTCTCCCCCTAACTCTTTCCCCCTCTAACACATTTTAATCTTAATCAACAAGTATCAATACTCTTGCTTAGAAGCAATGTATTGATCCTGCCGCTGCCGCTGCTGCTGCTGCTGCTGGTGCTGCGTAGGAAAATTCCCATGCCTTGTTCACAGAACCCCAGTAAATCGAACAAGCGTTTGCTTTTCTCTATTATCTATCCTTTCTTCCTTTGCACACTGCTACTCATGATCATAAACATTCATTTTTTGACGTGTGTTGCAGGTTTATAATGCCACGCACGTCAAAGAGGCGCCCTCTCGATTCCAGATCCTTTGATCACTACTACTCATGATCATAAACATTCATTCTTTATTGCGTGCTTTCAGGTTAACAATGCAGCGCACGTAAAACAGGCGCGCACTTGACTCTCTCTTATCTATCCTTTCTTTCTGTGCACACTGCACCTCATGACCATAAACAGGTTTACAATGCCACGCACGTCAAAGAGGCGCATAATTGACTCTAACACTAGTTAGGTAAATAGCCAAATCTGTTCCTCTGATCACCTGCTTGCAGGTGTATAATGCAACGCAGGTTTAACAGGCGCCCTCTCGACTCTCTCTTATCTATCCTTTCTTCCTGTGCACACTGCACCTCATGACCATAAACAGGTTTACAATGCAACGCACGTCAAATACGCGCACAATTGACTCTAACACTAGTTAGGTAAATAACCAAACCTGTTCTGCTGATCACTGCTTCTCACAGATGCTGCTGGTAAAGTGGTGGCTAGGAATGTTAATCCTTTGTTCTCCACCTTAGTCTAATTAAAGCGGGCACGATCATGGTAAAAAAGGGTCATAAATTATCATATTGAAGGGGGCGATAAAAGGGTCAAAAAAAAAGGGGCGATAAAAGGGTCATATAAATTAATGGGGTCATAAATTTTGATTGGGGGTAATTAAAGTGACAGCTACTTCCTGGTCCAGAACCCCCAGTTCCCTACTACTCAAATTTGTTCTCGGAATTAATTTAATTTGATAACTTTTTATTTAACAATATAATACTAAAACTGAAGAAATATTTTTAATTATTTCTTGTGACCCATTTGCCTTTGTTTTTGCTTCTGAATCCTTAATTTTTTCATAAAAAAATATTTAATTCTAAATTTTAGCCGTAAATTAAAATTTTTTTTTTTTGAAGTTTTGGGTCTAGTTGTATATGTTGTTAATTGTTGAGCAATTCGTTTATTAAAAAAATGCTTTAGCGATATGTGGTTCTCATTGGTTTTGAAAATTGTAGCTCAACATTCGACATTTTCTAATACACAATCAACAACTTTTCCGCAACACGACTGCTCACTTCAAAGTGTCAATGCATACTGAAAAAAACTAAGTACGGCAAAAGAGAACAGGAATGCGGAATAGAACACCTTATTATAGTTTCATCATGGCTCAGACGTGTTGACCCTCAATAAAATAATTAATAAACTCATCCATCCTGCCACACACGGACCTAGGATTTATTCTTTTCCTAACAGGAAATATATTTGCAGTAAATTCAACCGAAATTGATATAATTTTTAACAATTTATCAACGCAATCACATAAAATTAAAAATAAATGCGCAATATATCTAATTAAAACCCTTGATAAGCAAATGAAAAGGCTTTTCCTCGCTCATCGGACAGAGCGTGGTGGTATGTATGTATATTTTTACATACGCATCGTCACTACGTGGATTCCCGTCCTCTGTGATATATGTATGTAGAAATGTATATAAGTAAAGACGAAACATGCTTTGGTAAAAAAAACTTATTGGAAAAGTATTTTTTTGTAAACAGCGCAGGTTTTGTTTACTTGCCAAGCGATATTGAAAAAATTCAAAAAGCAGTGCTTCGAGCTATGATAAAAAACTCTTTGATTTAAAATACAGTCGTGTCTGGATATAGTGAACTAATTTTTGCAAGGCCTGTTCACTATTCCGAGGTTGTTCACTATTTCGAGACTCACATTTTTTGCTCAAAATACACATTTGTGTATGGAAATGCTAGATTTAAAATCAATTAAATAAATTTGTAAACAAATTAAAGTAAATATGTATATTTATTGAAAAAAATCGCGGATTAATAATTGCTTTTTGCGTCCAAAAATTAATTTTTGGACAGCTTTTTCACGTAGACTGCGCATTTTTAGAATCGTAGAAAAGTCAGTAGTATTGGCCTCTGTAGCTTCGGAAGCTTTAATAGTATTTCCGATAAGCAATTCCCCTTGGCCTTCATCATCCGAATCTTAAAAAACACACTGTGATTCATGAACTATGTACTATTAAAAACAAAGTGAATTTTATATCCTTGTCCCACTGTCACACGCTTTAGAAATTTTTTTAGCTCCGTTACTTTTTTATTCAGTGATTTCCGCGAATTTCCAGTGGTGTCGCAGTGTAGCAAAGCAAAGAATGTTTAGTAGTGTAAGTGTAAGCATTATTTCCTTCTTTTTCTGCTTAAAGTTTATTAAAAAATTTTGTTCACTATTTCGAGTTTTTCGGTTTGTTCACTATTTAGAGTACTCCATGTAAATTTTTGGGTGTTCACTATTTCGAAGTGTTCACTATTTAGGGTGTTCACTATATCCAGACACGACTGTAATTCAAAAAAAAAATAAAATTCAAAAAATGGCACTCACAACGAAAATTATTTACACTTACTTGTTGAAGGCTTAATACTAAGGCATATATTCTCGTAGTACCTAACATATTGAACTTTTTTGTCATTATGTTCTGCTGATGCATTTAAGCAAGAGTATTTCATGTTCGGTTATTCTCGATTATTTTTGAAAAAGCAGCTCATTTGCAAACCATTCATATTTGACATTTATCTGCCATCATACGGAATTCTTATTAATATGCATAAAACAAAAAATAACAAGTAAGAAGGCTCTAGTCGGGACAGCCCGACTAGAAGATACCCTGAACCCAGTTGCAATAAATATATTAAATTTATAAAAGACTTTGATATACTGACTTAACTTCAATCGATTAAATTCGATATCTCCGGTGTTTCTTAACCGATTTGGACGAAATTTTCAGAAAAGATTTATTGTTACCCATTCTTTCAACCCTCATTTTTACATTTTCCAAATTCGATATTTTTTGTTATCGATCACATGTGTATATCGGAAACCAGAATAGTTATCGATAATTTGAAGCAAACTTGTTCTGCTCATGGTATAAGAGAACTTATATCCCAAAGCTTATATCTCTAGCTCTTGTAGCCTCTGAGATCCACGCGTTCATACAGACGGACAGACGGACAGACAGACAGACGGACAGACGGACAGACAGACGGACAGACGGACATGGCTAAATCGACTCGGCTATTGATGCTGATCAAGAATATATATACTTTATAGGGTCGGAGATGCTTCCTTCTGCCTGTTACATACTTTTGCACAAAACCATTATACCCTTATTTACCCATTTTATGGGTTAAGGGTATAAAAATAAAAGTATAATTTGATTCTGCATTCATATTGTATATATGATGAAAAACAGAAAATCGTGCGTTACAAATATGAGCACAGAGTTTTATAAAATTAAATTGTTAACAAGTGGAAACGTTGCAGTCGGACGCAACCGACTGCGGCATACTCGATACCAGAATTAAAACCGGTAAAAAGAGGCCTGAATGCAAGGGGTACGGATGCGGCAGGGGCTTACGCTGCCTTAAAGATTCTCCGATGCAGATGGGGATGCCACCGGCTATCTTCATACCAAATTTGGTGACTCTAGCTCAAAGTTTGTAAAAGGTGGGGACAGGGGGGGGAGCTGGGGGCAGTATGGGTAGTTGAGGCATCAAAATTTTTGTTGCAGATCTTTCTGAAATGTCAATTGCTATCTTCATACCAAAATTGGTGACTCTAGCTCAAAATTTGTAAAAGGTGGGGAAAGGGGGGGGCTGGGGGCGGTATGGGTGGGCGTGGCATCCAAATTTTTGATGCAAACCTTTGTGGAATGTCAATTGCTATCTTCATACCAAATTTGGTGACTCTAGCTCGAAGTTTGTAAAAGATGCGGACAGGGGGGGCTGGGGGCGGTAATGGTGGGCGTGGCATCCAAATTTGTGATGCAGATCTTTGTGGAATGTCAATTGTTATCTTCATACCAAATTTGGTGACTCTAGCTCGAAAATTGAAAAAAAGTGGGGAAAGGGGGGCTGGGGGCGGTATGGGTGGGCGTGGAATCCAAATTTTTGATTTGATTTAATTAAGGGAAATTTTAAGCTCATTAAATACATGTATAAGGTATGCATATGAAATTTGATTGCAAAGGGCTAAAAAGGTTGGATGGAGTCTTTGCTATAAATATTTTTATACTCGATACCGAAGGTAAAGAGTATATTGAGTTTGTGCAATGTCCGTCATGGTGTCTGTCCGTCTGTCCGTCTGTCCGTCTGTCCGTCTGTATGAACGCAACTTTTTTCCACACCCTTCAAGCTAGAGACTTGAAACTTTCCAAATCTCTTTATCTATGGGATAGTAAATTAAAGTGTCAAGATGGGTGTTCTACGATAACTGGGGGGCTGGGAAATCGATAAGTTCGATAACTCAAAACCGAGAAATCCACATATTTCGCAAATCCCTACAGCTAGAACTACCAAATTCAATAAGAAGATAGCTACAAGCAACCCCCAAAAAACTGCATTAAAATTTTGGAGCCAGGCCCACCCATTCTGCCCCCTTTCCCATTTATTTACAAACTTCGAGGTAGAGTCACCAAATTTAGTATGAAGATAGCAATTGACATCCCACATAGATCTGCATCAAAAATTTAGATGCCACGCCCACCCATACCGCCCCCAGCCCCCCTTTCCAAACTTTTTACAAACTTTAGCTAGAGTCACCACTGGTGGCATCCCCATCTGCATTGGAGAATCTTTAAGGCAGCGTACACCTCTGCCGCATCCGTACCCCTTTGAAATCAGGACTCTTTTTACCGGTTTTAATACTGGTAACGAGTATACCGCATTCGGTTGCGTCCGACTGCAACGTTTCCACTTGTTTTTAGTTATTGTTGGCAAAAATAATGTAAACAAACTTATATATATAGAGAAATGTGACCAGATTGTGTAACAACAAAAAGTGATGTGATTTTGGATTTAACCGATGCGAATATTGTGAATGCCAACATTTTTGGTCGGTTAAAAAAAGCTATAGAAAAACCGACCGTGTGAAGGCAGCTTTAAGGTCTATATACAGCTGCGCCATAAATAATAGCATCATCAAGCACCTGTTTCTTACCGTCCAAAAAATAAAGATTTAGAGTACGAAATTTTTCAAATAATTATTTTTTATTAATAGCTGAATATGTATTCTAAACAATAAGTATCGGTTTATCCCGAAATTCGTATCGAAGATTTTAATTTTTATTTGTTTTTTTTTTAATAGTGATAAAAATTACCGCAAAAAGATAGCATCATTAACGCATTCTTCATTAAAGCCGTTAAGTTTTGCAAAATAAATTTGTTAAAAACAAGTTTTAAGCATATCTATCCTAGAATTAATCATTTTAATCGCCAATTCTATACATATTTGTTGGATATCGATCATTGTTATCGATATAATGTTAGTATATAATGTATACTTAAGATTATGGTATCTTTTCGAGATTAATAAAAGCGACGGTCACTCTCGTACCGCGTGCCAATAAGATCAAGACACAACATATTGGCGACGAGGACAAAAAAAATAAAAGCAAAAACTTAATAAGTTATACCTATTGCAAAAACGTGTAAATACACGAAACAAAAGATAAATACGTATACAGTGCACCTAGTGGCGTAGATATGCCACCAAAAGAGGAAGGCGAAGCAGCAGCGTCAAATGTGACGAGTGCAGCACATGGCACATACATGCGGACAGCGGGAGTCTCAGAATTTGTACCAGGTCAAGTTGATTGGAACTTATGGAAGGAGCGCCTAGAAATACACTTTCACGAGATTGATTGCTCTACAGAGAAGATGCAACGAGCTATACTACTGAGATCAGTAGGGGATGAAGCGTACAGAGTGTTACATAACCTCTGTGATCCCACGTTGCCTTCATCGCGTACATATGCAGAGCTGTGTGAGATGTTGCAAACACACTTTACACCATCAGTGATAATTTTTCATGAACGCAGACGATTCTATCAAGCAAATAAAAATTGCGATGAGTCTGTAGCTGATTGGTTTGCTAGAGTTAAGCAGCTCGCCGTAACCTGCAAGTTCGGACCTAACCTAAATGCATGCGTATTGGACAAATTCATAGTGGGCATGTCAGCACACATATTTGAAAGGCTATGTGAAGAAGATGAAACAATTTCATTAACGAAGGCGCTACGCAAGGCAATGATGGTGGAGACCAGAAACACAGCGAAAATCAACTCTTCGATGGACGAAAAGACGGACATGGTCAATTTGGTTAAGCAAGGTCGATATAGACACAACCCGGATTCTGGAACTGAGAGGCAACGCAAGAGGACAAATAAGCCCTGCAGTCATTGTGGATGGCGTAATCATGTGTCAGCGTCATGCAAGTATAGAGACAGCGAATGTCATAATTGTCATAAGATAGGACATTTGGCTTCGGTGTGTAGAAGCAAAAAAAGTAATAAAGTAAATAATAATGTAAATTATGTATCAGGTCAACAACAACTAAACACATTATATAATGAGCACATTTTCAATATAGGTATTGCGCAGGACGGACTCTACACACTGCTGGTTGGTATTCAAGGTTTTGAGATTAATGCAACATGCGACACCGGAGCACCATGCAATCTCATTTCTAATAGACTGTTTGTGCGATTAAAGGCGCAAAAATTAAGAAAATGCCATGTATCATATGTCAACTACAGTGGAGATCGTATACGCGTATTGGGTGAGTTTGACGCCATAATCACGTTTCGTGGCCTATCGAAATCTGTTACTGTTGTTGTGACCAACACTGATAATCCTCCGTTGTTAGGTAGATCGTTTTTACGAACATTCGGATTTGAGCTGTGTCAAGTGAACAGTATTACTGGGGTTAATAGCCATATCACAATAATCGAGCAGATTAAACAAGAGTATTCGTCTGTGTTTACAGACTGCCTAGGGGCATTCAACGGAAATAAGGTATCTTTAAAACTCTGTAGTGAAGCAAAGCCAATCTTTTGCAAACCGAGACCGCTACCATTAGCATGGAAATCAAAGGTCGAGGAGAAACTTAGAGAATTAATTAGACAAGGGATGCTTGAATTTGTTGATAACTCAGAGTGGGGTACACCACTAGTTCCAGTCATGAAAACTAATGGTGACATTAGAGTTTGCGCTGACTATAAAGTAACAATAAATAAGTTTGTAGTAGATTTTAAATATCCCTTACCAAGAATTGATGAGATTTTCACATCACTGGAAGGAGGACAATTATTTACAAAGCTTGACCTGTCTCAAGCGTACAATCAGTTAATACTTGATGAACAATCGCAACTATTGTGTACATGGAGCACACACATTGGCACCTTAAAGGTAAAACGGTTACCATTTGGCATAAAAATTGCCGCTGCCATATTTCAAAAGACGATTGAAAACTTATTGCGAGGCATTCCATTTGTAATAGTATATCAAGATGATATCACAGTCACAGGTCCAGACATGAGATCTCATTTAAGTTCACTGAAGTCGGTATTATCGAAACTTCAGGAAGCAGGACTAAAGCTCAACAAACATAAGTGTGAATTTTTCAAAAACGAAATCTCATATCTTGGATTTACAATAGACAAAAATGGTTTAAGAAAGAATAATGAGCGTATTTCATGCATCATAAATGCTCCCACGCCACGTAATATTACAGAAGTTAGAGCTTTCACTGGAATGGTCAATTATTATTCTAAATTTATTGATCAGTTCGCAGAGAAAATGACACCCTTCTATAATCTTTTAAGGAAAGACACCAAGTTTTCATGGAACGAAGAATGCAAAATTGCATACGAAATTATTAAGAAAGATATTGCGTCGGACAATGTATTAGTCCATTTTAATCCAAAATTAGAAATAGTGTTAACTACCGATGCTTGTAACAATGCAGTGGCTGGAATTCTAGCGCACAAATATGAAAACGGCATGTTAAAACCGATTG
This sequence comes from Scaptomyza montana, assembly GCA_018904305.1. Classification (NCBI taxonomy): domain Eukaryota; kingdom Metazoa; phylum Arthropoda; class Insecta; order Diptera; family Drosophilidae; genus Scaptomyza; species Scaptomyza montana. Next base: position 359,445 of record JAEIGR010000099.1, on the reverse strand, counting down.
CGTTTGTTTCAAGGGCGTTACAAGACACTGAGAAAAGATATAGCACAATAGAAAAGGAAGCTTTAGCAATAGTTTTTTGTGTAACAAAACTAAAACAGTATCTGTTAGGAAATAAATTTCTACTCAGAACTGATCACAAGCCACTTATCAGTGTATTCGGGGAAGCAAAAGGGTTACCTTTGATGGCTTCAGCTAGAGTACAGAGATGGGCGTTGATTCTATCGGGATTTGATTATCGGGTTGAGTATGTAAAAGGCAACTGCAATGAAGCAGATAGTTTATCAAGGATGCCGCAGACTAATGAGAGCTATGCTAATTCGGGCAAAGACGAGATAAGTTACATTAATTTATTGGAAGAACAAAATCACCTAAGATTAGACTTCAAACGTATAGCAACTCAAACAAGACGCGATCCCATATTATCAAAGGTAGCTAAGGCAATTGAGGATAACACCCTTCAATTTTTAAAGGGTGATGAATTTAAGCCTTACAAGAACAAAGAAAATGAACTCTCTGTGGAGTATGGTTGTATTATGTGGGGATACAGGATAATCATACCAAAAAAATGGCAACAAGAAGTTCTTAGCTATTTGCACTTATCACATTTAGGTATTGTAAAGTCTAAGTCTTTGGCTCGATCGTACATATGGTGGCCAGGACTAGACAAGGATATTGAGAACCTAATTCAAGATTGTGTTCAATGTCAGGAGTTACAGAGCGATCCTGAAAAGAGTGTTCTCATACCATGGGAACCTGAAACATCAGTTTGGAAAAGAATACATGTCGACTTTGCTGGACCCATTCAAAACCAGTACTTATTTGTCGTGGTAGACTCTTATTCCAAATGGACTGAGGTTTTTGTGACAAAACACATTACTTCTGAGTTCACAATAAGCAAGTTGAGAGAATTATTCTGTAGATATGGATTAGTGGATACCCTTGTCAGTGACAATGGGCGGCAGTTCACCTCGGGTGAATTTAAGCAGTTTATGCAAATGAACGGTATCAAGCACACTCTTACTGCACCCGGACATCCAGCCACTAATGGGCAAGCTGAAATATTTGTAAAAATTTTAAAGAAAGCTACGTACGCGAGTTTAAAGAAATATCCCAATGAAAAGTTAGAAAATGTTGTTAATAGATTTTTGGCAGACTACAGAAACTCGAAACACTGCACTACAGGTGAAACGCCTTCGAAGATTTTCTTCAAAAGAGGTATCAAGACCAGATTTGATTTACTCAAACCGCCCACCACAAGAGAAATAATTACTGACAGACAAAATCGAAGTGTTTTAAATCACAAAGGAAATAGAGATATTGAATTCAGAGCAGGACAAAAGATCTTTATTAAAGATTATAGCAATCCCAATCAGTCTAGTTGGTCACCAGCAAAAGTAGACAGAAAACTAGGCACACGTACGTATTTATGTTCGTTTACCCATAATAATCGCTCCATTAAGAGACATGCGGACCAGATTCGACCAGCAAATGGCTCTGAAAATAGTAGTGCTATCACAGTCTATGAAGAAGGAGAACGCATGAAAGAAAATCAAAATCAGTCACCCAACCTTGGCAGTGTGGAGGATCCGACTGCAGTTAATACTCAAGTTGCAGAAACACCAAAACGTTGTCTTAGACCTCGTAAGGATGGTAGAGTCTTGAAGTAATATTTAACCCGTACTTAGAAAAATGAAGATAAAAACAAAAAAATGAAATGAATGAAAGATAAAAACAAAAAAAAAGTTAAATATTGTAAAACACATTCCCTTGCACCTTAAGTTGTAAAATATGTTGGAATTTCAATAAGCACAATATATATATATATGTACAGACTTGGAGGGAGCGTGTTGGATATCGATCATTGTTATCGATATAATGTTAGTATATAATGTATACTTAAGATTATGGTATCTTTTCGAGATTAATAAAAGCGACGGTCACTCTCGTACCGCGTGCCAATAAGATCAAGACACAACAATATTTATAATAACTTAAATTATTACTAAATATTAACTATTAAAAAATAAAAATCAAAGTAAAAAGAAGTAAAAACGTTGCAGTCGGACGCAACCGACTGCGGTATACTCGATACCAGTATTTAAACCGGTAAAAAGAGTCCTGATTTCAAAGGGGTACGGATGCGGCAGAGGTGTACGCTGCCTTAAAGATTCTCCGATGCAGATGGTGATGCCACCAGCTATATTCCTTCCAAATTTAGTTATTCTAGCTCAGAGTTTGTAAAAGGTGGAGGAAGGGGGCTTGGGGCGGTATGGGTGGACGTGGCACCAAAAATTTATTGCTAATGCTTTTGGGATGTAGAATTCAATCTTCCTTCCAAACTATGTGACTCTAGCTCAAAGTTTGTAAAAGGTTTGGAAAGGGGTGCTGGGGGCGGAATGGGTGGGCGTGGTTCCAAAATGTTTGATGCAGTTTTTTGTGGGTTGCTGGTAGCTATCTTCTTACCAAATTTGGTAGTTCTAGCTGTAAGGATGTGCGTTTTGAGCTATCGAATTTATCGATATGCCAGCCCCCCAGTTATCGTAGAACCCCAATCTTGACACTTTAATTTACTATGCCATAGATAAAGATAATTGGAAAGTTTCAAATCTGTAGCTAGAAGGGTGTGGAAAAAACTTGCAGCCATACGGACGGACAGACACCATGACGGACATTGCACAAGCCCATTATACTCTTTACCTTTGGCAACGAGTATAAAAACTAAATCTGTAAAATATGCCCTTACTGGGATTTGAACCTGGACCCTCCGGGTGAACAAAACAGAATTTGGCTAAAATACTTAAATTATCAATCTTTCTACACGGGTAGTCGAACCCGGACTTGCCGGTTTTGAGTAGGGTATCCCAACCACTAGGCCACTGTGCCTTTAAAATTTTATTCATACCTTTATTTTGAGTTTACATGCTCACATACAAGTGAAGTTAATTAAAAGCTTTTAATAAATAATTAAGGGCACGCAAAAACACAACCGTCACCAACGAAGGACAACTTTTTTTGTTGTAACTTCCTTTGCCCTCTCATATTCTACGTTTTGGTACTCGAATTAACTGATTTATACTGCCCGTGCACTTTTTACTAACATGCAGCGACGAGCACCAGCTCGGACGCAACCGACTGCGGTATACTCGTTACCAGATTTAAAACCGGTAAAAAGAGGCATGATTGCAAAGGGGTACGGATGCGGCAGAGGTGTACGCTGCCTCAAAATTTGTAAAAGGTGGGGAAAGGGGGGCTGGGGGCGGTATGGGTGGGCGTGGCATTCAAATTTTTGATGCAGATATTTGTGGAATGTCAATTGCTATCTTTATACCAAATTTGGTGACTCTAGGTCGTAGTTTGTAAAAAGTGTGGAAAGGGGGGTGGAATGGGTGAGCGTGGTTCAAAAGTTTGATGCAGATTTTTGGGGGTCGTTTCCAGCTATCTTCCTACCAAATTTGGTGGCTCTAGCTTCACAACTCTGGAAGATACACGACTCGTTGAATCATTATCGAATCGAGAATAATTTTGTTAAAATTTTTAAAACGATACTCACATTCACTCAATGGGAAAAAATTCAGAAAGTTCAGTATTATTAGCTGCTGCAGTTTCTCCTTGAATTTTCATTAATCTCATAACTGGCTAAACGCAAAACGGATTGCAGGACTGCGGTATACTCGATACCCTTATTAAAACCGATAAAAGAGCCGATAGCAAAGTGGATCGGATGCGGTAGGGGTGTATGCTACCTTAATGATTCGACGATGCAGATGGGGATGCCACCAGCTATCTTCTTACCAAATTGGATAGTTCTTCCTGTAGGAATGTGCGAAATATGTGATTGATCGGTTTTGAGTTATCGAATTTATCGATTTACCAGCCCCCAGTTACCGAAGAACCCCAATCTTGACACTTTAATTTACTGTGCCATATAGAGATAATTGGATAGTTTCAAATCTCTTGTTTGAAGGGTGTCGAAAAAAGTTGCGTCCATATGGACGGATAGACGGACGGACCGACCGAAAGACGGATAGACACCATGACGGATATTGCACAAACCCAGTATACTCTTTACCTTCGGTATCGGATATAAAAATGTCTCTAAAAAATGTCTCTTTTTCGTGTGGATGCAGAGTATAAAAAAAAACACGGTTCCAATGCAATGCACGTATGTATGTATATTGGACCCCTAGCCTTCGCAGTGTGTGTTCAGCTATCTCACTCTAGCGCTCACAGTTATCCGCATTGCGTTCGAAACCGAAACAGAAGAAACGGAATCTCTCGAGAGGTAGAGTTGCCAATGTGTGTGTGTGTTTGTGTGTGGCTGTGTGTGTACACTAGGTAAATGTGATTCGATGGAGGCAAGGAAGCGGAGAAAATGGGGCAATCTGTGTGGTTTGGGTCCGAGTTGTAAAGTTTGCAAAAATTTACAGAAAAGGTCAGTAAATTAATGTGCAAAAAAGCGGATGCTGGGTAAAATTTGCATACACGCAAATGCGTATGTGTTCAATTGTCTGTGTGCGAGGAGGCACAAAGGTTGTGGGTGGCCTTGCATGTGTTATAGGCCGAATACACGTGCAGCATGCTGCGCGCAGCCTCGTGTACGTGTGAATTTAAGCAAAGCATTTCTCTTTGCTTAAGTCTCTTACATGTCACCTAAATGGGTTATGTATGTGCGAATGAGAAGGTTATAGAAAGCTTTATGATTTATTATTATTATTTTATTAGAAAATAATAATACTCAAATATATTTTATTTACTTATATTTATTTAATTTAAATATATTTTTTTTACTTTGAATAGCATTTGCACATTTGTCCAATACAATACAAATATTAATTCTTACATCTACAGGCATATACTCTAAATATATTTAAAATACATACACAAAATCTAGTACAGTGGACGCTCACTAATTAGAACTCTCGGAAATTAGAATCTTCCAGAAATTAGAACCCGTGTTTTAATTGCATTGAACGCTCTGAAATTAGAACCGCGGTTCTAATTTGAGAGCGTTTTTTTTTTTTATTTTCTGGTGAACTTTTATTTTGGTTTGCCTTTTAACAAATTGCATATAAAAAGGGGATTCACCCAACTGCGTGTGTTTAAGAGCGTTTTTTTTTTTCTGGTGAATTTTTTGTTTTGGTTTACCTTTTAACAAATTGCATATAAAAAGGGGATTCACCCAACTGCGTGTGTTCCGATTCTATTTGTGTGCACTCATATTTGGTCATTCACATGCAAACTTTTGACAAGCAAGCACATATTCGGGGATTAAGAGAAAACTAATTTAAAATGTCGAATAAGCGTAAGAAAAACACTTTGTCTTTGGAAACTAAAGCAAAAATAGTAAAACAACTCGATGAAGGCGTTCCAGCAAACCGTTTAGCCTTAGATTACAATGTGGCAAAATCTGCCATCAGTTATATTAAATCGAAAAAGGAGTTAATCTTGAATGCCGTATCAAACACATACCAGGAGGCAAAAAATAAATCCTTGCACAATGCTGAATATCCTGAAATGGAAACACGTCTATATGAATGGTTTTTAAATCAACGGCAAAAGAAGTGCACTATGACTGGACCAATTTTACAAGCGAAAGCTAAAACCATATTTAGTGAAGTGTATCCCAATAAGGATGAACGATCATTTTGTGCAAGCGATGGCTGGTTCACCAAATTCAAAAATCGACATGGCATTCGTTTTTAAAAATTAGTGGCGAGATACTGTCTAGTGATGTAATGGCGGTTGCTCCTTTTATACACAGATTTCGAGCAAAGGTCACTGAAATGGAGCTAATGGAGACACAAATATATAATGTCGACGAAAGTGGACTCTTTTCCGTTGCCTACCAGACAGAACATACGTTGCCGCTTGCGAAAAGAATGCCCCTGGATGCAAAATACAAAAGGAACGCATTTCAATTCTACTCGGAGCAAATAGTGATGGCTCTTAGAAGCTATTGAACAGCGAAATTCCATCGGAATAGAGGAAATCGAAATGTGGAATGAAGACGCGTTTGGGGTACAGGAAGTCAGTAGCGAAGATGAGGCTTCAGATGACCAGGAAGACGCCGACGTCGATGGCACTCAAACACCTTCAGATGGTACGGCAATGGAATGCGTCAATAATTTGCTGAAATGGTGCAAAAATAGTGAGACGCATAGTAGTAAGCACATGGCTAATCTTTTGGAGCTCCGTAAAGACATTGTGCTGTCTACTTTAAAGAAAACTAAAAAACAAACTAACATAACAGACTACTATAGTAAGCAAGATTACTTTAAATAATAAAAGAAAAATATATCTAAATGAAAGTTATTTAAGAATTTTTTTTTCTCAATTATGAATGAACAAAACATTATTTTCTTGAATGTTGAAAACAAATTAATTTTAATTAAAATAACATTCCCTTCGAAGCATTTTTAGAAGAAAAGAAGCCATTTCTTGCCTTATACGACATTTCAAAAATGCGTCCAGAAATTAGAACTTTTCAGAAATTAGAACTACCCCAGGAACCAACTGGTTCTAATTTGCGAGCGTCCACTGTATTTCATATAATGCATCGAGGTTCACTTTGCATAAAATTAAAATAAACAGCAAATAAATACAAACATTTGTCGTAGTTAAATTGTGCAGCTGTACGAAATTAAAACCATTTAAATATAACGGAATTAACTAAAGAGACCGTCTTTGCATACGTCAATGGGCGAAAATATCAAAAGAGCCCACGCAAAGAAAAGAGAGTGAGCGTAAATGAGCAACAACAAACACACATGCTGCGTGCAAAATATCAAATCATTTTGATATTTGGCTCGCAGCATAAGAGCGATGTGCGCGCTCTTGTCAAACTTTGAGCAGCCTCTTTGGGCTTTTGATCAAGAGCGGACTCACATGCACGACAACTACAGTCACATTTTGTAAATGTATTCGTAGGCTGCGCGCAGCATGCTGCACGTGTATTCGGCCTATTACTCATTTTGACCGTGAGCTGTTTGGCCATGAGATATTTCAGCCAACAAAAACAAATGCCTAACCTTTTTTATATGAACATTGAAAGAGTTGAATGTCGCATTTGCGAACGATATCAAAATATTAAATAACACTTTTTCATTATTGGTCTAGCTATTAAACTGTATACTTGTTTTTGTTTTGTTCTAACTGTCCTCTTCAAGAATAGCATCAAAAGAGACAGCATAAAATTATTTTGGTATTGCAGCGTGAACAACTTGCAAGTAGAGCTCTCACTAAAAAAGTTAAATAAACGTTTAAAACAAAGTTATTGTGCGATGGAAGGCATTATTATTATAAATAAAGGTTTTAACAATATTTTTACAACAAAAAATATATATGTATACTTCCCGCTGTGTGTCGTGTAATTCGTTATTGTGTTAAGTACGTTATTGTGGACGTTCTGTGTTTGTCTTTGCTGTGTTTCGTTAGAGTTTTAGTTATGACCGCCATCTCACGCCGCAATAATTCTTTTTGTATATTATTTATTAACATTTTAAGATTATGTGGTGTTAATTTCAAGTGCCCGTAGGTGCCCGTGCTCTTGCTTTATTCAAAAAGGTAACCTAACCTCAACTTTAAAAAAGCACATGTGGCTGATACTGATTTACTGAACAGATTGCTTTTAACCTCAGATCCCTTCATCACGGGTCAAAGAAAACTTCTTTGTAGGCCGAAGTCGAAGCTTTTAAAATCAGCAATTGATTTACTGGAATGTACACCCAGAAAAAAGTAGCCAGAAATTTTTTATGGCTTGAATCAATCCAAAAAATTTCTAGGGGTATCTAAGTACAATTTTACTATGTTTTACTTGATTCAAGTAAAATCGTACTTAAATCGAAAATAAGCCAGAAATTTCCTAATCTGAGTAAAAAATGACTAAAATCAATCCCATTCGCACTTAAAATAAGCGCGAAAAATTCTAATCAGAAATTTTCTAAAAATAAGTAAGAAAATTCTAAAATTTAGAAAAAAAATTTAATGCGTGTTTTAACTTGTTCGTTTGGCAATCCCAATCGTACTTAAAATAAGCGCGAAAAATTCTAATCAGAAATTTTCTATAAGTAAGTAAGAATATTTCTTAAATTTAGAAAAAAAATTTTATGCATGTTTTAACATGTTCGTTTGGCAATCCCAATCGTACTTAAAATAAGCGCGAAAAATTCTAATCAGAAACTTTCTAAAAATAAGAAAGAAAAAAATTTAATGCATGTTTCAACTTGTTCGAATGCATATGTATGTTTGTTTACGTACATTTAAACAGAAAACAGTTTTTGTTGACAGACTAATTATAAGGGCAGCCCAAACCTTGAAAGCATAATAAAAGATATTTGAAAAGGTGCATTCAGGGTGCGAGCATAACCTATGGGGGTCGGGTTGTATGGGTGCGGTGGATGGTGGGTTTGCGGAAATACAAATGTATGTACATACATACATATGTATGCACAAATCTATTCAACGCTTGCCTACAACGCACAAGCATTTAGTTATGTTATGATACTTGCTTGTATGTATAGATCGCTGCAAAAAGACAGAATATATGTACATATGTATATGTATGAGCATATTTTTGGGAAGCTATTGTCGGCACCGAATATTATTTACACTTGCGGTGTCTACTTGTTCCTTCACGTTACACATTTATTACAAATCGTTAATACACTATTACTGCAAGTGTATAAAATGTGAACAACGGCGCCAGCTTGGGCATAAGTTTTTGCGTCGCTTCTTGAACCGAGTCTCGCGAAGAGAGTATGTGTACAATGGAGGATAAAAGTATTTAGACACTTAGCAAACTTATTTTCTTTGGTGATAAGATCGATATCATTTATTTACTTAAAGAATAAGAAAAAACAATAATATGATTATTTCTTATCAATAAATGTATTTATATTTTAAGTTAGTTACATATATATACACATTTTCACAAGTAAAGTGCAAGTTGTGTTGTGTCAGTAAACTTTTGCTCAGTGCTGTATAAGTACATATATGCACAACTAAGCGCAGGCAATTTTTATACCCTTAACCCATAAAATGGGTAAATAAGGGTATAATGGTTTTGTGCAAAAGTATGTAACAGGCAGAAGGAAGCATCTCCGACCCTATAAAGTATATATATTCTTGATCAGCATCAATAGCCGAGTCGATTTAGCCATGTCCGTCTGTCCGTCTGTCTGTCCGTCTGTCCGTCTGTCTCTCTGTCCGTCTGTCCGTCTGTATGAACGCGTGGATCTCAGAGGCTACAAGAGCTAGAGATATAAGCTTTGGGATATAAGTTCTCTTATACCATGAGCAGAACAAGTTTGCTTCAAATTATCGATAACTATTCTGGTTTCCGATATACACATGTGATCGATAACAAAAAAATATCGAATTTGGAAAATGTAAAAATGAGGGTTGAAAGAATGGGTAACTATAGATCTTTTCTGAAAATTTCGTCCAAATCGGTTAAGAAACACCGGAGATATCGAATTTAATCGATTGAAGTTAAGTCAGTATACCAAAGTCTTATATAAATTAAATTTATTTTTTCAACTGGGTTAAGGGTATCTACTAGTCGGGCTCTCCCGACTAGAGCCGTCTTACTTGTTTGTGTTGATCTCGTCGCGTGCCCGTCTTTTTCTTTCGTGTACCTTGTTCTATTTACCGTTGTGTTTCGATTAACAGTTATTTTCGCGAATTATTTTTCGTCGTGGTCAAATTTGTTCAGCTCATCTTTGTTGCTTACACAATGTGAGTCGAACAATTGAAGACGACAGACGTGTTAAACAAAGTGACAAAAGTATTTGAATAATTAAAAATGAATGCAAGTGAGGAAGCTGTGGACGTTCCGCCAAAAGGCCTGTACGCATGAGCCCCGTACAGCTCCCGTACAGTATACATGAGTTTCACGGCTGTAACGACAAGTGTTGAAAAATTCACATATTGTGGCGGTAGGCTAATTGTATTTTGTAAATAAATCGGAAATGCAACAGTGTTTTGTACACTTGATTTCAAAATAATGATTCGCGCGCTACTTTTGTGTTTGAGTACAGCTAACGCCCTGCTTCTAATAATCTATACCCTGCCATAGATCAGTGGCAGTACAATCCAGTTTATATGTTATTTAAATTGTATCTTATTAATTAATAAATATATTTTTATTCATTACTTCTTGTGCAGCATTGACTGCCAAAACAATAAGTATGGCTCTATTGGAGCCTGAATTAGGTCAACTTTATTAATATTATCCGAAAAATTTATAAGCCGGCTCTTGCCCGACATGTTGTTGCATTTTTTACAACCGTAAATAGCAAAGACTATTTAACATATCTAACGTTTATCTATTCAATTGCACAAAGTTCATATAAAGTCTATACCACCCTTTCTTGTTGAGCAGCAGCAAGCCGAAAAAAGCAAAGTCTAAAATTGTCGATTTAAAATTTTGTGACAACAACAAGAGAACTGAAAAGCGGCAACAATTAATTATGCCTTGCGCTTCGCACACTTTGCAGTCACAACAAAAAGCTAAACAATGATGGCCGACTTCGCACCAGCTGACATTGTAGCGAGTGTAGTAGGTAAACAAATGATAAGAAATAGTGGCTTTTCGCTGTTTCCCCAGTTGTCCGCTTCGTGGTTGCGACTCTGTTAATTAACATAACATTCCAGCTCTTAAGACCTGTCTTGTTACATTAATAGTCTCTGGTAAATAGCTGCTGAAAGCTATTTACTGCCCGTAGCATTGACCAACTAACAGTAAGACGGCATAACAGAACTGGTATGTTATGTTTGTTAACATTATGCGTGATGCAAGCATACAACTGGGGAAACGGCGAGAAGCCAGTATTTCCTATCACTTGTTTACCTACTTCACTCGCTACAATGCCAGCTGGTGCAAAGGCGGCCACCATTGTTTAGCTTTTTGTTGTGACTGCAAAGTGTGCGAAGCGCAAGGCATAATAGGCTGTTGCCGCACTTCAGTTCTCTTGTTGTTGTCACAAAATTTGAAATCGACAATTTTAGATTTTGGCTTCTATCTGCTTGCTGCTGCTCAACAAGAAAGGGTGGTATAGACTTCATATGAACTTTGTGCAATTAAATAGCTAAACGTTAGATACTTTAATATTATTTATATTTTATATGTTCATTTATATTATGACACTAAGTAAGAGCATTCATAACTGAAAAAAACAAGTTGCTTATAAATCAATTAATTAACACTAAAGTAAACGTATTATGTATTTATATACTGAAAATAAACTATCTGTATATTAAAATTATGTATTTGAGTTTTATTGACTTTAATTGAATATTGGGACAAAGGGTATTTTTACTTTATACAGATTGTGCGTCTCATCTAAGACAAGCCAGCGCGTTGCTTGGTTTGTTTCAGTTTTGCTTGCCTGTATACTAAAGGAGAGGCGGCGGGCCAGCGGAAAGCAAGAACGGTAAAAATGTGTTAGTGTGTGTATGCATGTGTGTTTGTTTCATTCTTGCTAGGCCTTCCGATTTGTCGGCAAATGCCATGGACAAGTGAACGACGGAATACACTTTCGGCATTTTTGTGCATCGCTGCATAACTGCATGGTAGTTGCGTTGGCAAAATTTATGGAAAGTGTCATAGAGCTAAAAACATGAAAGAGTATATATGACCAGCAATGCAAAACTGATATTTGCCTGCCTATTTTACTAGACTCTTGTTTCAAATGTATGTATGCGTGGTTACGACGAGCCAGCACGTGTTGTTGTTGTGTTTTGCCTATTATCAAATGGCACACGCACATGCATACACACAAAGATGAACTTGACCCACATTTTTTTATAAGTCAGCTGTTCCGTTTTGCCGTCGGCAAATTGAAAATGTTTGTTACATGTTAATATGCTATTATATATTTATTTATATTCAAAATTGAAATGTATAATCATTATATATCATTAATTACTTTTAAGAAATAATGCAAAAAAAACATATGTAAGAAATTAAAGTTTTATTATGTCGATTTTCTTTTAATAAAAAATAAAATAAATCGCTAAGTTTTTGCCTTATTATTTTGAATCTTTATTGGTATTAATTGGATTGACTTGTATTGTTTGGCGTTGTTTCTTAATCTATGCATTAGTGTATAAAACAAAACAAATCAAAAACACATGTAATTGACGTGCGTTTCAAAAAGTGCGGCAAATGAAAACAACAACAAAAAATAGCTTCGCGCGCTTTTACATGGTTTGGCTCGCTTTTGTGCTAATGAGTCTAGAACAAAATGATAAATTGCTTGTTACAGTTTGGCAATATAATATGCAAAAATGAATTGACTTAGTTGCCTTGTATTGAATACCAACAAGACAGCAGTGCAAAACATCAACAAAGCATATGAAACATGGCGGCATGTGTATTGTAAACAAAGAAGCAATAATCAAAGCAAGCGCAGCTGTTTGCCGCTAGGGGAAACCGACTTTTCTACTCGTTACTTCGTTCGCTTCGATCTTGCGTCCATTTCCAGGGCGCGTTAACATTACCAGTTCTGTTATGCCGTCTTACTGTTAGTTGGTCAATGGCCCGTAGCATTTTAACATAACATTTTAACATTTTCATTGTTCAACACTAACGTACCAGCAGTAGCTAACAGAACTGCAGACCTTAAATGTACGTACTGTACTGAAGCTGTACGGGACCATTTTTTATACTCGATACCGAAGGTAAAGAGTATATTGGGTTTGTGCAATGTCCGTCATGGTGTCCGTCCGTCCGTCCGTCCGTCCGTCCGTCCGTCCGTCCGTCCGTCTGTATGTTCGCAACTTTTTTCCACACCCTTCAAGCTAGAGACTTGAAACTTTCCAATTCTCTTTATCTATGGGATAGTAAATTAAAGTGTCAAGATGGGGGTTCTACGATAACTGGGGGGCTGACAAATCGATAAATTCGATAACTCAAAACCGATAAATCCACATATTTCGCACATCCTTACAGCTAGAACTACCAAATTTGGTAAAAAGATAGCTACTAGCAACCCCCAAAAAACTGTATCAAAAATTTTGGAGCCACGCCCACCCATTCCGCCCCCAGCCCCCCCGCAATTTAAAGTAAAAAAAGCCTATAACTCCCACAGTTTTTGAGCTAGAGCCACAAAATTTGGTGCCAAGATAGGTGATGATGACCCCCTAAAAACTGCACCAAAAGTTTGGATGCCACGCCCACCGACACTGCCCTAGCCGCCTCCATGCACCCGAACGCTTCGTCAAAAACGGGAATGCGTGTATCTTCCAGAGTTGTGGAGCTAGAGCCTCCAAATTTGGTGGGAAGATAGCTGGTAACGACCCCCAAAAAACTGCATCAAAGTTTTGGAGCCACGCCCACCCATTCCGCCCCCAGCCCCCCCGCATTTTGAAATCAGAAATGGCTATATCTCCCACAGTTTTTGAGCTAGAGCCACCAAATTTGGTGCCAAGATAAGTGATGATGACCCCCTAAAAACTGCATCAAAAGTTTGGATGCCACGCTCACCAATACTGCCCTAGCCGCCCCCATCCACCCCAACGGGAATGCGTGTATCTTCCAGAGTTGTGGAGCTAGAGACTCCAAATTTGGTGGGAAGATAGCTGGCAACGACCCCCAAAAGTTTTGGAGCCAAGCCCACCCATTCCGCCCCCTTTCCCCACCATTTACAAACTTTGAGCTAGAGTCACCAAATTTGGTATGAAGATAGCAATTGACATTTCACAAAGATCTGCATCAAAAATTGGGATGCCACGCCCACCCATACCGCCCCCAGCCCCCCTTTCCCCACTTTTTACAAACTTCGAGCTAGAGTTATAAAATTTGGTATGAAGATAGCAATTGACATTTCACAAAGATCTGCATCAAAAATTGGGATGCCACGCCCACCCATACCGCCCCCAGCCCCCCCTTTCCCCAATATTTACAAATTTCCAGCTAGAGTCACCAAATTTGGTATGTAGATAGCAATTGACATTCCACATAGATCTGCATCAAAAATTTGGATGCCACGCCCACCCATACCGCCCTTTCCCCACATTTTACAAGCTTTGAGCTAGAGTCACCAAATTTGCAACGAAGACAGCTGGTGGCATCCCCATCTGCATCGGAGAATCTTTAAGGCAGCGTACACCCCTGCCTCATCCGTACCCCTTTGCAATGAGGCCTCTTTTTACGGTTTTAATACTGGTATCGAGTATTCCGCAGTCGGTTGCGTCCGACTGCAACGTTTCCACTTGTTTTATATGAAGTTTTTGCTGTACGGGAGCTGTACAGGCGTCTGGGTACAGGCCTAAAGAATGAATTGGAGGAACTCCTAAAGGCATTTAAGCTAGAAAGTGTTCTGCCGTATTTGCAGTGTAAATAATTAATAATTTAAAATCTGTAATGCAATAAAAAAAAAACCGAATTGGCATTTTTTTGGCTTGTTGTAAAATAAAAATATTCAGCATTTAATGTTTGTTACGACTGTGTAAATTAAAGTGGGTGTTAAAAAAAAATTTGTAACTAATATGTATTGCACAATTATTTCTGTTATTGTGTGTTTTTTTTTCATTTTTTTCTTACACATATGCATACAAATACTCTGTTTATGCATATATCGTCATGCAAAGCGAAGCGACCGGCGACTGTACAAAGAAAAAAACACACACAAAAACTGAAATACTACTGTGCAAATCAACAAATACATACTTAATTTAAAAGAAAAAATTTGTTTAAAATCATATTTGAAAAAAAGATTCGTGTTAATTATAGTTAAGCAAACTGAACACCCCTTTACGTTTACAACAAATAACAAGAACATAAATCTGCATTGAAAAAAATTATTTTTGTTGATCTTCTTTGCACCTTTTCTGAAATATACATGTATGTATTTATGTACTTAGTTATGTGCTTACATGTGCATTCGTGTGCATACATACACATATGTAAGTGAATCAGCCGATACAAACAAACATATCTGTGCAATATTATTGTGAAAGTTATACCGTTTAAATTAGAAATATCAAGAAGATCAATAAAAAGACGCGCGCTCAACATTTTGAAATTTTTTGCTTTGTTTTTAATTTTCTGAATGAATGCGGATGATATTAAAGAAGTAATTCCTCCTATAGAGCTGCGCATGGAATTTCGGGAGCAATTGTTTGCATGGAGAAAGCGAGAGGTACTAAGATAAATTTCATAATCTTCAATATATTAATTTTTTAACTTTCAGTTCGATATCGATGATGAAACACTTTCAGCTCCATCTAAGGTTAGCAACTGGCTGAAAAATTCATCACATCAGCAATACACCGGCAAACGCGTGCTCAATAAAGGTTTGGCTAGCTTGTTGACAGAATCGAATACAGGAAGAACTATCTTAGAGCAAAGTGAAAAAAAGAATGCGCTGAATACCTCTTTAAGAGATGCCCTTATTAGTTTGATTGTCCAGGAAAGTCTTGAACATGGCTTAAAAATAAGAGTTCCTGATTTTCCATTCTTGGTAAATGAAATTTGCTTTCTTTTTCCAAGTGAAAATAATATGAAGGTAAGCACTACTAGAACATTGTCAGCCAAATAGTCTTTCTAATTGCTTATTATGTATAACTTATTTTAACAGGACTATTACTTTATTGCCGGCTCAAGAAAACGTTCACCAAGTGGAAAACTTTATTCAAAGTATAAAAATCGAAGAAGCAAACAAATAAAGCTGAGCTGCTCGTCACAGAGCTCTTTGTGTATCGATGAAAATGATGACACGATCGTTAAAATTGACGAATTCGTTACAGAAAGTTATAAGATTTCACTAAATCGAGACTGCTTAGACTGGGTAGAGGTTTGCGAAAAGTGGAAAAAAAACTTTTCAATTGCGCCAAAGAGACATAAAGGAACTACACATTGAAGATGTATTGTCTGCATGGCCAAAACTTGCACATCCTCAAGCTTCTGATTTGGTATGTCTTAAAACAATTATTTTTTTGTACTCTTTTTAATATTTTTACCCTCTAATTGCAGATTGATATTGATTTCAAGATTTTGTACCCCGAAAAAGTTTGTTTTTGTTTTCTAAATGGGAATGTTTTAAAAGTAAAATATTGCCGTTTTATGAAATCAATCGTCGTCAAGCCTTTGCTTCGAGCGGACGTGTTCTTTTTTTCGCAATGTTTCGCAGCTGTGTCGAGTGCAAAGCTGAAGTGACGCCGAGTCATCTTCGCTGCTTTGAAGCGGTGCAATGCGCTTCTCTTTGTCGGAGAGTGTTTCACTTGTCCTGCATTGAACTGTCTTCTGATATTATTAAAACATTAACAATGTCGCCCAATCTCTTGTGGCAGTGTGATTATTGCCTTATGTGTAATGATTCGCATGTTAAAATAGATGAGCTGTGCGCGAAAATCAATAATCTTGAAAAGCTCTACAAAGATTTAAATAACAAACTCAATAAATCAAATAGTGCTGGTTTAGCAATAGACTCTCTTTCAGCTACGGCTCAACAAGACGTAACTGCAATCAGGGTTATTGAACCTACTCAATTGGTTGTCAGCGAGAGTGATGCTCTCTCTCATCAAGGTGACGATTTTGTCACTGTGCGGAGCCGACGAAAGAGACGTGCTAAAAACAACAATAAGCGCGTTGTTGGCATTGCTCCCGCGTTTGATGGGCTGGAGGTGAAGCAGAGCTTGGCATATTTACACATTGGTAAATTTTCAGCTGCAACGCAACCAGAGGCGGTGTTGAAATTTGTCTCCGATAAGTTGAAAGTGCAATCTGATACGCTTAAATGTTTTAAGCTTGTCAAGAGGGATGCTGACGCTGATTTATTGCACTTTGTCAACTTTAAGCTTGGAGTTCCGGAACAGCATCTATCAACTATATATAACAATTCCTTTTGGCCTCTTGGTGTTAGAGTCACTAGATTTGTAAATAAGCCACGGCCTGATAAAGACAATACACCGGTTAATTTGGTAAACTTGGACCACCCACGGACATCCACACCAATTCCTCAACATCATAGTTTGGTTTCATCAAAAAACCCCTAAGTTTCGGCGCCACTGGTTGTTTTGAGGTTGCTGCTTACGCACTCACATCTGCATGTGCTAAACAACAACAAATACCAGCTGCGCGATTTGCGCGAGAGCATAATCTTGCTCGTGCGCTCTTGACTTTGGACATTTATCAATTTTCGCTTCTACTGCACTCTCGATCGTCGCTTGGACAACAACAACAACAGGTGTTATCACTGCTTGCCCTTTGCGGCGTTCATAATGCTTCGGATGCTGTGGACTTCTTTCATCGGCACCCGCTCTTTTTCGCTGCTCTATCATCTGTTAAGTTTTTGAGTGAGTTAACTTGCGCTTACAATCATAACTCTTCGCTCTCATCGATGCCTTCGCTATGTGTGACTGCTGCGTTGGATCTGGCTGCCTTTGTTGCTATTAATAGAGCTGCATCTTATATTAAGCTAACTTATTGGTTTATTGCTAAGCCAGTTGTGAATGAGCATTATTCTTACATTCTTCCTTTGCTATCACCGCAAGTATTTATGCGCCATACGCATTATACTTCTCACTTGCCTACATCTGTTAACGCTCATGGGTGTAAGCATAATTCAAGTACTAGTTCTTTGAGAATATTTTTCCAAAATGTTGCTGGCATGCGGACCAAATCGCATGATGTTCGTATGGCTACCTCTGATTCTGATTTTGACGTCATAGTATTGGTTGAGACTTGGCTCAATCCTAATTTCTTTGACGGTGAATATTTTGATACCCAGCTCTTCCATGTCTTCCGGAAAGACAGAGACACTGTAAGTACACAGTGCTCGAGGGGTGGTGGTGTTATTGTTGCTGTGCGGCAGTATCTGCGCTGTTGCTCAGTACATCTTAGCAACAATGATCCAGTTTTAGACCAGCTTGCGATTAAAATTACGGGTCAATTTGAATCATTATTCATTTGTGCATCTTATGTTCCACCAAATAGCCCACTTGAATTGTATGAAGCACATATTGCAAATGTGGCCTCTATTCATTTTGGATTAAAGGCTTCTCAAAGTCTTTGTGTTTTAGGAGATTTTAATCTTGGAAGGCTGGGTTGGGCTCCCTCATTGGATGACTCTACTATGCTCCCTTGTAATGTTCATTTACTGCACGAAATTGCTCTGCTAGATGACCTATTCAGTATGGGTTTGGTGCAGATTAATAATGTGTTCAATAAATTGCACAAAATTCTTGATTTGGTTTTTGTCTCTATAGATAATAAGTTTTCCATAAACCTTTGTCCGGCTCCGCTTACTCCTTGTGATATGCACCATGAACCTATTCTATTAACATTAGAGACATACAATTTTAGAGCTACTCCGCACTCTTTCAATAATATTAAATATATCTTTACGCAATCTAATATTATAAGCATTAAGAATTCCATTTTAAGCATTAATTGGGATAGAATCTTATCGCAACTTGATCTCGAGAGCGCTTACGACATGTTTTTAAGTTTATTAAAGCTGATAATGGCAAATTATTCCACTATTAAAAAGTACAACCCGAGGTTACCTTGGTATACTGCTGGCTTGAAAAATTGAAAAATCTTCGCAATAAATATTTTAAAAGATATGCTATTTCCCTGAATACTTTTGATTTGGAGCGCTATAAGCTTCATAAGCGTGAATTTGAATTTCTAAATAAATTTCTTTACAATCAATACATCACTGAAGTGGAATCAAGTGTAAAGCTTAATCCTAAATCGTTTTGGTCATTTGTTAGAGCTAAAAAGGGTTGCTCAGCCATCCCGTCTTCTATGACTTTAGGCTCGCATACTGTTAGCTCTGATGCCTCAATTGCTGAACTGTTTGCTCAATTTTTTAGTTCTAACTTTGAGCCAGGTTGTAGTTGGCATGATTCGTATATTCTTTCAAAAATACCAACGTTATTCAATATGGGTAACTTGCAGGTGTCGAGTAATGACATAATTGCAGTTTTGTCTGATTTTAACTCTTCAATCATTCCGGATAGTGATGGAATCTCCTCGTTTATCCTTAAAGCTTGTGGAAGTGAGCTCTGTGAGCCACTTAGAATGCTATTCTCTAAGTCCCTCTTGACAGGCACATTTATTAAGGCATGGAAGTCGGGATTGGTGACGCCGGTTCATAAGAATTCGTCAAAAAGCCTAATAGGCAACTATAGAGCTATCGCAAAACTAAGCAATGTCTCAAAATTATTTGAGCGTGTAGTTGCAAAGCGACTTACATTTCTTTTTAAGTCTTATATTTCTTTTAACCAGCATGGTTTTATGAATGGCAGATCTACTGTGACGAATTTATCAGTTTTTAGCAATTTCTGCATTAACTCTCTTGAAAATCGGTTACAAGTTGACACCATCTATACAGATTTTGCTAAAGCCTTTGATAAGGTTTGTCATAATGCGCTTTTGGCAAAGCTATCCCAAGCAGGGATTCACTCATCCCTTCTGGTTTGGTTTCGATCATACCTTGATTCGCGTTCTTATCGTGTGGTAGTTAATGGAAAATTTTCAAGGCCCTACATTGCACCTTCTGGCCTTCCACAAGGTAGTGTCCTTGGACCCATCTTGTTTACATTTTTTATAAATGATATTTCCTCCTGCCTTAAGCACACATGTCATCTCTTATATGCTGATGATCTTAAATTGTTTAAAATTTATTAAATCGTCAGCTGACTGTGTTGACCTCCAGGAGGATTTACACAGAGTTTGCTCATGGTGCCTGCAAAACCTTCTTCCACTCAATGTCTCAAAATGCTTTTTTGTACGCTATTCTAGAGCTCATAACCCAATAACATTTTCCTATTCGTTAGGTGGTTCGCTTCTATCTAGCAGAGGTGAATCGCTTGACCTTGGAGTCCTCTTTGATTCTAAATTCAGTTTTGTAAAACATATTGATTACATTCTGCCGAAAGCATATGCTATGTTGGCTTTCGTTAGACGCAATTCGGCCCAATTTACTAATCCGTATACAAGGATATGTTTGTATTCAGCATTTGTGCGCTCTAAACTTGAATATGGCTCTGTAATCTGGAGTCCATACACCTCAATTCATATAAATAGACTTGAACGTGTACAAAAAAAATTTTTAAAATTTGCTTTGCATCCTCTTGGGTTTCGTGAACCGTCACCTAGTTATACTGATAGATGTCGCCTTGTGCGGCTTTCATCTTTAGAGGATAGACGTACGATAGCGGCATTGTCGTTTTTGAACGATATAATTGTTGGAAGGATTGATTGTCCTGACCTGCTTTCTTTAATAACGTTTTTCACCCCATCAAGGTGTCTCAGGGTTGTTAATACATTCTTTTTAAGCACTCACCGCACCAACTATGGTGTAAATGAGCCTATTTCTAGGACATTAAGTATTTATAATTCGTTGCCAGTCGAGTTGCGCTTCGATTTTATTCATAATTCTAAATCTATTAAGCATCTACTTAAGCAGTATTTTTTAAGATGATGTTTTGAGTTCTTATTGTTTGTTGTTTAGTGTTAATTAGTTATAAGTTAATATACCAGAACGGAGAACTGTGTTGCTCTTTGGTAGTTTGGAGTAAATAAATAAATAAATAAATAAATATTACTAACAGCTCTTGCAAGAAAACTCTCAACATTGCAAAAGCTTGCGATGACAAAGGTAATTTTTTGTACAATTTCGGTTGAAATTTATAGTTAATTTAACTAATTTTTTTTAAATTTCGTTTTTACATCCACAGATTCGCAGGACTATTTGATAGCGCTTCTTTTGAATGCTGTTTTGCCATCGTCGGCAAGATTCAAGGATGACACTGGAAAGCGATGCAGAAAAGCAAGTATTTTCGACTGTCAGGAAAGCTTTGTACTGCGATTGGCAACTTTAAATGACTACAAGATTCAAATTCGGAAAATCGTCAACAAATATTACTCTGCAGGGCTAACGTTACAACCCTTTATTATTGCACAAGGTATAGCTGATACTAAAATTGAAAGATTCTTTCTCTATTTGAATGATAATTTACTTGCTTTTCAATCATTTATTGAGTGTCTTGATGCGTGTTTTAAAGTATATCAAGTTTTGTCTTTAGAATATCCTAAGGCTTGCCAACAACCGTGGTTTTTTATTCAAAAATACATTTTTAACATTTCAACACCTTTTGATATTAACAGCTCAAATGTTACATTATTAATTGAATATTTAAATAACAATTAAACATATTTTGTTGAACAGCAAGTATTATCAATATGTATGTGTGCTTTATCTGCTCTCAATCGATTCAAAAACCTGAAAGAAAATTATTTTGGTATGATAACCAAAACAGATCTTGAAATTGATTTTTGTAAAACCAAAATGTGTAATGAAATTGAGTTTAAGGGCACTTTATATAAATCAAATTTGTATTTGGGTACATATAAAAATGAATTTTAGTTGTATAAAATCATAAGTTTTTTGATATATAATAAGAAATATACCTTATGTCGCCAAGTATCTATTTTAAAATTTGACATGCATTTTCACGCACATGAAAAGGTTGTTTAAAAAAAAAAAATTTTCATCATAGACATTAACTATTTTGACACTCTTCCGTTACACATTTAAATAATGGAAAATCTTATGTTAGATTTAAGTATGTTTAATATTTCAGTTTAAAATTGTATTACAGGTTTAGATAAGACCTTAACTTTAATTATTTACATATAAATATATTTATATAGCTATGATTTAAAATAATAATAAAATAAAAAAATTTCAAGAAAAAACGTTCTTGTTTTAAGTATAATTCTGGCTTGATTTTATAGAAAAATCGGGATTAATTCTAGGATTCAATACCAATCAGGATGGTTTCAAGCAAAAATAGGGATTGATTTGAGTGCAATCACGATTGAATTAAGCAAAAAACTGGATTGGTTCAATATATTTTGGGATTGTTTCTAGTAAAATTCTGGATTAATTTGAGAAAAATTTGGATTGATTTCAGAAAAAATCTGTATTGAATCAAGTAAAAAGTAGGTTTAATTTAAGCCAGATTTGACTAAAATTGATCCTTAATGTACTTCATTTATCCATTATCTTACTTGAATCAAGTAATTCTGGCTTAAATGAAAATTTCTAAAATCAAGAAAGTTCTTACTCAAAATAAGAATTTTCTGGATTATTCATTTTTTGACCCTTTTCTGGCTTATTTTAAGTCAGATCTGACTTATTTTATATTTGTTGAATTTTTTTTTATATTTGATGAATTTTTACCTTATAATTAAAGCGTGTACATACATGAACTATGAAAAAATCTTTAATAATTTTGTGTTTGTTGTTGTTTAATTATTGTTTCATTTTTGCTGTTTGTCGTTTAAAACAAAATAATTTTTCCAACAAAAATCGATTTTAGACTGATTGTTCCTATGGCAGCTATATAATATAGTATCCCGATTTTCACTAAGCTCGCCCTGGTTAAATAAAGTAGTTTTTAATGAAGAATTATAAGGTTGCGTTGCAATATAATGGAAAACAAAACAGTTTTCCATACAAACACTTGATTTCAGACCGATCGTTCATATGACAGCTATATGATATGGTGGTCCGATCTGGCTGATTTTTACACATCATCTTACCATGAATTTATAAAAATTTTGTGTTAAGTTTCAAACCTCTACCTCAACTAGAAGTATTTTTGGCCGCCCTCCCCATACAACAGGAACCAGTGTGCAGTGGTGAGTTTAGGAGTTAGGATGGGCGACGCACTATGGGTAATTTGACCATTTTTGTGGCATTAATTAATAACTCAAGAACGAAGCAAGATAATTTGATTTGGTTTTTTGCTTTGAGTTTTTAATAACCGAAGGAAAATATTTTTACAAAATGGGCGTGTCACCGCCCCTTTTACAAAAGATAGGTTTTGTATTTTCTATGTTTGTCAACCTATCAGGACCAAACTTGGCAGTTTTAATAGTTATTATAATACTAACATCTTTGCAAAAAAAGAGCGACATGGGTCAACTATATCTTATAGCTCCCATAGTAACAATTGGTAAAAATGTGATTTCTCGTATGAAAACATTTTTGTTTTTGAAGATATTTGGTTTAAACTTTCTGAAAATTAGTATATTTATGTTTCTTACATTTTGGGTAAAAGTTATAAACATCGGCCCATTATATCATATAGCTCCCATAGAGCCGCTTAGTAAAAAATTAATGACATATTTTTTTTTTCGTTTTTATATTGATTTTGATTTTCTTCGATAACTCTTTTGGTTGTGGAAAAACACGTTTTTGGAACTTTCGCCATAAAACAGTTAAAAATTGCAACCTCTTTTTGGCCTTTTCCACTCACTTCAGTCCATTTTGCAAACAAAGTCGCATTATCAAATTTAAGGTTATGATCTATAAATTGAAATATCTCTGGTTGTGGTTAAAAGAAAGAAAGAAGGAAATTAAGACTGCTCTCATTTTAAAGGTAATGAAACACTCTAAAACACTGTTTTTATTTTAAGGTGGGAGTAGGTGGGACTCATTTTGCTAGTCCATTCAAAGTTCAGTTTTCGTTTTAAAATTTTTCATTTTAGGCAAATTACAATAAAGACAAATACGGGGACAAGACAAGCACAATCTACATTCTAATTTCACAAACACAAAGTAAAACCACCCACCATCGAAAGCCATTTGGTTGTTTTCAATTTTAAGTGTAAATTTACTTTTATTTATTATTTTCTTTGTTGCGCAATTTTTGTTAAGTTAGCTGCGCGCGCTCTTCTGTTAGAACAGCTGTGTTTAACAGCTTGTAACTTAACAGTGGAGGCCTCTGTTAAAATTTGTGGTATGTAACATTAAAGCTCAATCATTTTACTATGTAAAGCCACCAACAAAATGTTAATTGAACGACTTTCAAAAAATGGGTTTTGGCCTCAAAAATGGTCAAATTACCCATAGTGCGACGGCAGCTCCTTGTTCAGTGCCTACTTTTAGGCATGAACAATAAGTAATGCCTTGTTCTGAGGGTATCCTCGAAGCGATGTCGATGACAGTATTTATACCCTTAACCCATTAAATGGGTAAATAAGGGTATAATGGTTTGGTGCAAAAGTATGTAACAGGCAGAAGGAAGCATCTCCGACCCCATAAAGTATATATATTCTTGATCAGCATCAACAGCCGAGTCGATATAGCTATGTCCGTCTGTCCGTCCGTCTGTCCGTCTGTATGAACGCGTGGATCTCAGAGACTACAAGAGCTAGAGATATAAGCTTTGGGATATAAGTTCTCCTATACCATGAGCAGAACAAGTTTGTTTCAAATTATCGATAACTATTCTGGTTTCCGATATACACATGCAATCGATAACAAAAAAATATCGAATTTGGAAAATATAAAAATGAGGGTTGAAAGAATGGGTAACGATAGATCTTTTCTGAAAATTTCGTCCAAATCGGTTAAGAAACACCGGAGACATCGAATTTAATCGATTGAAGTTAAGTCAGTATATCAAAGTCTTATATAAATTTAATTTATTTTTTGCAACTGGGCTCAGGGTATCTTCTAGTCGGGCTGTCCCGACTAGAGCCTTCTTACTTGTTTACATTGTTTGTTATGTTAGAGAAACAAAAGCTCGTAAGGTAGATTAACAATTGAGCTTTTAATCAATCAAACCGTTACTTAAAACAATCTTTCGTTATGTTTAGAAATCTATTGTCAATGGCTTCACGGAATAAACATACAAATTATATTTGTCGAAAATATACGAAATCACCTAAACAACGTATAATGTCCAACTGTCTATCTTTTTCTAGTATACAGCATGCCAGAGCTGGAAACCCCTAAAAAACGGCAAGGGGTTCGGTTCAGGTTCCGAACCCTATGTTGAAAAATCGCAGAGGTTCCAAAATCGGATTCTTCATATTTTGGAACCTCGGGTTCGGTTCCAAACCCGTGTTCGAAGACATTTGTTGACTTCTGATGAAAACATTTTCATTTATTTATTGTTATTCTATTTAGCACTAATGTATTAAGGCCAACATAGCAAAGTTTCGATATTGCGCAAATTAAGATCAATAATGAGTAAATTCAATTTAAGTTTATTAACATAATATCCTCATGGAGGTTTTCGTCAATTGATGCCCTTTTGTCCGACAACACAAATTTGAGAGAGTAAAATGCTCTCTCTACAGAAGTTTGAGTTGCCGGAACCACCGAAACAACCATTCCAACTTTTTATACTAGTTACCGAAGGTAAAGGGTATATTGGGTTTGTGCAATGTCCGTCATGGTGTCTGTCAGTCTGTCCGTCCATCCGTCCGTATGAATGCAACTTTTTTCCACACTTTTCAAGCTAGAGACTTGAAACTTTCCAATTATCTTTATCTATGGCATAGTAAATTAAAGTGTAAAAATTGGGGCTCTACGATAACTGGGGGGCTGGAAATCGATAAGTTCAATAACTCAAATTCAATAAATCCACCTATTTCACACATCCTTACAGCTAGAACTACCAAATTTGGTGAGAAGATATTGATGATCCCACAAAACTTTGGATGCCACGCCTACCCCTACCGCCATAGCCTCTCCCGGCGGCCCCAGAGCTTCGTTAACGGGAATGCGTGTATCTTTCATAGTGCTTGAGCTAGAGTCACCAAATTTGGTAGGAAGATAGTGGCAACGACCCCCAAAAATTCGCATCAAAGTTTTTGAGCCACGCCCACAAATTCCGCCCCCAGACCCCATTTTGAAATCAAAAACCCTTATATCTTCAACAGTTTTTTGAGCTTTGCCACAAAATTTGGTGCCAAGATAGGTGATAGCGGTCCCAAAGATCTGCATCAAAAATTTTGATTCCAAGCCCACCTATACCGCCCCAAGCCCCCCTTCCCCTACCTTTTAGAAACTTTGAGCTAGAATCACTAAATTTGGAAGGAGGATAGCTGGTGCAGCCCCATCAGCATCGGTGAATCTTAAAGGCAGCGTACACCCCTGCCGCATCCGAACAATGCTTTTCATAAAAGTTTCCTCCTCACAATCTGAACTAGAATCATTTACTGAAGACTTGGCTTGAACTTGAAATTAAGAAACAGCTGATCCATTCAACTTAACGAAAAACACTGCTTGCTGGTGCCCTCAACTTAACTTGACTTGACTTGACTTGACGTAACTTAACAATCTGAAGAAAACAGAATTTAAAGTTCAAGTTCAAGTTTATTCATGTTAAGTTCAAGTTACGTTCATATGATTACGTCAACTGTCGTCGAATGCAGACGTGTTTTCTTATCGTGGTCCGGTTAATTAATTCCCAAACGCAAAAGTGCAGTGATAAAGAAGCTTATAAAATATATAATAATAAGTTTGCGTATTATATGTGATAAAAAAAACACTGTTTTATTTTATATTATCATTAATAAGCACTTTATTAAATTATTGAAGTATTGACAGTTATGTTTTACAAGAATGCGAATGCGAGACGTCTTACTCGTTTTAAACTTCAAATCAAACTCTCCTTTCAAAGTTCTTGCTTTGAGTTTTTATACCATAAGTGGCTATCTTTTTATGCTGAAGCCGAAATATGTTTGTATTGACAATTTCGCGCTTGTGGCGTGATTGGGATGATTTGTTTACAATTATTAATAATTGGGTTGGTGTGAATACAGATATTGTTTACAATAGTTTGGTGTGGATACAGATATTGTTTACAATAAGTTTGAGATATGCATAAGGGGTTTGGTGTGGATATGGATATCTTACTCCCCCAACCTTAAAAAATTTGCCTGTCCTCATGCGGTTATTATGTTTGGATAAAGTGATGGTTGCTCGAATTTTGTTTCTATTTGTTCCTTAATTATTTCTTGCTCTTTTGGCTTTTGATATTTTACAATGAATGTTTTGTGTAAGTTTTTATACTTATATGTTACATACAATAATATGCTTAAAATAGTAATTGTTAAACATGTTAATGTTATTATTTGAAATATATTATTATATTTCGTATGTTCATTGATTAATTCTTTTGTTTGAATATATGATAAAGGTTCAATTTTTGTTACGTTATTGCTTACATAAATATTTTGTGTAAAATCTAATCTTGAATTTTTTATAGAAATTTCGTTAATTTGTATTTCGCAATTATAAATTTTTATAATATTATTTCCTTTAATTTTGATTTTATTATTCATACAATTTTGATTAATAATAGATTCGGGCAAATTCCATGTTAAAATTATATTTGGTTCGATATAATTTGTTTGAAAATTTTTATTTGTTTTAGTGTATTTACACACTGTTGATACTTGTTTGACAATACCTATTATACAATTATTAATTATTTGATTTTTTGGCTGTTGTGCCATATACTTTGTTATTATATATAAAATATCTTTCCTGAATGGTTTCTGTTAAAATATTATTATTTTCATCTGGGTATGGTATTATATTAAAAATAGGTGTTTTAATAATTTCTTGCGGTATATGTGATATAATGTAAATTTCTTTTGTATCATATTTTAACCAAGTGGATGTTTTAATGCTAAGTATTTTATCTGGTGTTATGTGTAATAAGGCATCATGCTTTAGTAATTTGGGATTAAATATTCCTAATCTTGTTAGTTGCATTCCCATCTCGATGTCTTCTATATATTCGGTGAAATGTTCTAAATTGAAAATTAGCATGTCTAACTTCTTGTATCTTTCTTCATTTGTTTTATATGTTTTCATTGTTTCGATTAATTTGTTAACTGTGTTTATTACATGATTTAATTCATTTACTTGAACGCTGTTTTTGTCTAAGTTTTGTATTTTTTGTTCTAGCTCATCTTTATCTTCTGAATCTAATGTTCCAAATAAGTATTTGTAAGTTTTTCCTACTAAATTTATTAATCCTCTTTTTGACGTTTTAGTATTGTTATTCCATTGATTTCTCTATTTAATTTTTCGATAAGATAAATAATTTTGGTTGCATTTTTAAATTCCTTGGCTTGTATTAATAAATTATTATAAACACTTTCTATTTTTGTTAAATTTACAATTAAATAATGATATTCATAATTTGTGGGTATTTCCATTACTCCTGTTTTAAATATTAAGTACCCGTTGTTTGCTTTAATTGGATTGATTTCAATACTTTGGCCTTTGATAGTTACCGTTAGGAATGTTAGTAATAATAAAAGTATCTTTATTGATTTAAATGATTGATGTTTATTGGCCGTTATTCCTGTCATTATCTGGTTCGCTGCAATTAACATATTTACTTGCATTAGTTTTCTTTTTATACCCTTCACATGTGAATCAGGGTATATTGACTTTGTCATGAATCTGTAACACCTTAAAGGAATGATGGGAGACCCCATAAACTATATATCAAAATGATCAGGACGAGCTCAGGAATTGATTTCCGTCTGTCCGTCCGTCTGTCCGTCTGTCCGTCTGTCAGTCTGTCCGTCTGTCCGTCTGTCCGTCTGTCTGTTTCAACACGATTTCCAGCCAAACTGCTGAACCGATCTTGATGAAACTTTCACAGATTGCTTAGATCATGTCGGGTTTGTTCACTATGAAATTTCATCCCGATCGGAGCATTCTACGATATAGCCACCATATAAATTTACCATATCAACACGATTTCCGGCCAAACTGCTGAACCGATCTTGATGAAACTTTCACAGATTGCTTAGATCATGTCGGGTTTGTTCACTATGAAATTTCATCCCGATCGGAGCATTCTACGACATAGCCACCATACAAATTTACCATATCAACACGATTTCCGGCCAAACTGCTGAACCGATCTTGATGAAACTTTCACAGATTGCTTAGATCATGTCGGGTTTGTTCACTATGAAATTTCATTTCGATCGGAGCATTCTACGACATAGCCACCATACAAATTTACCATATCGTACTATCAATTGTTGTTTCAAGTACCTACATGTCAAATTGTTGTTGTTGCACACGAACAAGTAAATGACGCTCAAGAGTAAAAATATTAGCGAAAAATTACCAACAACTGCACAGAAACATAAGAGGGGGGTGCATTGATTTGGCTGTGTGAAGGGTATCATAGTCTTGGCATAGCCAAAATTAACTATGCGCCACTATGTTTCTTTTTGAATTTTGATTTATAATGTGTTACTTTTCTACCTCTATTTGTTTCTTCGTAATGTTTTTCATCTATTTGCCTTAATGTACCTGTCTTTCTGAATGGGTTAGTTATTTTAGCCTTTACCAATGGTGATGCTCTATATCTTGTATCTATTTCATATTCTTCTCGTGTTTCGTTTAACTTCTCTATTTGTCGTTTCTTATTGCCTTGTGTGTCATAAATTGGTGTTCTTGCATACATAAATATGTCGGCTGGTGTACTATTAGTAGTCTTATGTTTAGTTTTATGATTATATGTGAATAATATGATTTATATTTTTGTCTGTTTGTTTTCTATGTTAGAGTCACTATTAATAATTCGTAATTTTTCGTTGATAGTTTTATGAAATCGTTCTATGTCTGATATACCATTTTTGCTTGTTGTTATATTAATTTTAACATTTTCTGATTTTAACCACTGCTGTAATGCTGCACATATAAATGCTGAGTCTTTGTCTGCTTTGATTTCTGTCGGTTTTCCCATTAAATCGAATACTTTTAAAATAGCACGCTTTGCTTCTAACCAGTCTCTGCTTTGAACTTCGACTAATGTCGCAAATTTAGAATAAATGTCTATGCATGATAGAAATTGTTTAATTTCAACTAAATAAAAATCCATAACATATTTTTCTCTAATGTAGTTTGCTCTGGGGTTAATTCAAATAATAATTTTGTGTTTCTGTGTTCAGTTTTTGACATGTTACAAATATGACATTCATTTATAATATTTTGTATTATCTTTTGATAATCTGGATAGTAAAATTTTTCTTTAAACCAATTTATTGTTTTTTCTATCCCTGGATGTAATAACTCAATGTGTCTATTTAATATTAATTCTTTGAACTCTGCATATGTTTGTAAGTCTCTTAGTTTTAAATTACTCTTCAGTGCTTTTATTTTGCTTTCTGGATTAATTATTTCTACATAGGCTCTTTGAAAAATTGGAAAATCTTTGTCATCATGAAAATAAAAAGCACTATTTTTAACGCATAAATATTCTTTTATGATTTCCTTTGCTTTCGCGTTTGTCATTTCTGTATATGTTATTTTAATATTTTTCTTGTGAAAATAATTAGTTACCTCTGTCTTATTTTCAATTCCCTTAATTAATTCAATTTGTCTGTTATAATAGTTTAACGGTCTTTCTGTGATTTGGATGTACCCTTGGTTGTCTTCTTGTGCACTATGAATTGTTGCACAGGTGATTTGGCTTTCTTCCTCTCCTAATAGATTTTCGTTTAATTGTACGCGTGACAATGCGTCCGCTACATGATTTTCTTTCCCTGGTAAATACTTAATTGTATAATCAAATTCGTTTAGTTTTATTTTCCACCTTTGGAGTTTCATGTTGGGTTCTTTTATATTGTTTAACCATACTAATGGTTTGTGATCGCTTAAAATCTCAAATTTCCTACCATATAAAAATGTTCTAAAAGTTTTTGTTGTCCATACCACTGCTAGCAATTCTTTTTCTATGGTTGAGTAATTTATTTCGTGTTAATTTAAAGTTCTACTCGCGAAACATATTGGCTTATGATTTTGTGTTAGGACTGCTCCTAAAGCTACGTTACTGGCATCCGTTGTAAGACAAAATGGTTTGTTATAATCTGGATGTATTAAAATGGGGTCGGATGTAATAAGTAATTTTAACTTTTCGAATGCTAAGATGTATGATTCCTCTTTTATATCTACTGTTGCTCCTTTTTTTAATTTAAGTGTCATAGCTATGCATAGGTTTGACGATATTTGCAAAGTTGGGAATGAATTTTCTATAAAATCCACATAATCCTAAAAATTGTTTTATTTCTTTTGGAGTCTTTGGTATGGGGTAATTCATTACTGCATTTATTTTGTTTGGATTTGGTTTTATACCTTCTGTTGTTACAACATGTCCTAAAAATTCAGTTTCCTTTTTTAGATATTCACACTTGTCTAATTGCAATTATAAGTTGGCTTCCCTTAGTTTTGTGAATACCTTATTTAGTGACAAAATGTGCTCTTCCAATGAAGTGGAGTAGATTATAATGTCATCTACACTAAACAATTTTTGTAGATTAGATCTTCCAATAAATTGTTCATACAACGTTGAAAAGTTGCTGGTGCATTTTTTAGACCAAACGGCATACGTGTATATTCGTAATGCCCATGTTTAGTGGAAAATGCTGTTTTTGGTATTGACTTAGGGTCCATTTGTATTTGATGATAGCCTTTTGCTAGATAAAGAGTTGTGAAATATTGGCATCTGCCAAGTTTATCTAAAATTTCGTCCATAATTGGAATTGAAAATTTTTCGTCAATTGTGATTTCATTTAGAAATCTGTAGTCAATTACTACTCTATATTTTTGTTTACCTGAGGCATCCAATTTTTTTGGAATTACCATTACTGGTGAATTGTAAGGTGATTGAGATTTTCTTATTATCCCTTGCTCTAACATTTCCTTGACTTGTTTGTCTATTTCTTCATGTTGTATTTGTGAATACTTATATGGTTACTATCGAGTGTTTAACAGTACTGGTGAAAGTCAAATTGTCGCCTTCGTGGTACTGAATATCTCGAAATTTATGTAATAACTTTGAAATACACATTTTTTCTTCATCGTTTAAGTGATCTAGTCGAAATTCATTTTATTCTTTTAATTCTTCGTTTATTACGAAATTGAATTCTAAGTCTTCAACTGAAGGTGGATCTAGGCACTCTGGTGCTGGTTCTTCCTCTACGTTTATATTTGGATCATATTTAAATAGGAATCTGTATTCTCCTAATGTTACTGCTCCCTCTTCATAATCAATTTTTGCTTTGCAAGCTTCTAAATAATTTCTTCCGAGTAATAAATCATATCGATTTGAAAACTTATGTAAATAAAATTTCTGTTTGAATGGACAAATTTTACATGAACCTATTGTAATGCAATCTGTTAGTTTTATATTACCATTGATTGATACGTTTTTAATTGGAAAGTTTAAATAATTTTTATTCATTATATTAATAGTAGACCCTGTGTCTATTACACACTTTAATGGATTGTCATTCATAATCACAATTATGAATGGATTATTATTATTTATTCGTCCGAGGCAACTGCTTGAAAATTTTCGGTAGTTTCCAGTTTTGACACTCCGCTGTTACTTTCTCTTTGTCTTTTCTGGGGTTGGTTTTGATAATTAAATGATTGTGCATTTGAAGTTCCATTGTTTGGATACTTCATTGGATTTTGTTGTCTACCCTGATGTAGTTTTTGTTGAAATTCATGAAATGTTTGTCTGTTATTTTGTGGACTGCCTGCACGTGAGTTATTGTAATTATTGTTTGGATAGTTGTGATTAACTTGGTTAGTGGGATAAGTAGGTGTACTTTGGATAAAATTTGCTTGATATTTTTGACCTGAATAAGTTTTATTTGCATTTTGATATTTATTATTTTTTGTTGTATCAATCACATTATTTTCGTATAATCCCTAACGTTGTGCTGCTACTTTAAGTAAGTGGCTGGTTGTTATATCATATCTGGCTAATATCATAAAAATTCTATCCGGAATTTTTCTTTTAATTACATCTTTTATAGTGTTATTCATTGCGTTTACATACACTTGCATATTTGCTTGGTTGTTTTCTAAAGTTAACTTTTTTGTTCTAACATATGATTTTTGTTCTAACTCTTCTATGAACTTACGTAGGTTTCCGTTGTAGTGTGTGTTGTATAGCTGTCTCAGTAGTTCCTCGATCGGTGTTTGTGTTTTATATTCCTCCATTAATGCCCTGTTTAGTTCTGTCCAGTTATTGGCGAATGATAATTGTGAAATCCGTTGTGCCTCCCCGACGACTTGTATTTCTATGGCTCCATAAATAATGCTTTGTTGACGTGGATTTGTAGTTGGATAAAGGTGTATTAAATATTCAATCCTCCTGATGAATGCGCTTAATTCGTCATGATTTCCTGTGGCACTTGCCTTATTTGCGACAAGGCCTGATTAACCTCTGCGTCACTTAATACGGCTGTCATTTTCAATTATTGTTTGATTGTTTTTAATTTCTTCAAATACTTTATTGTTTTTTCGTGTATGCGTTTATATTTATTTGAACACTATTAAATGTGTTAAGTTCACAATGTTCTTTCGCGGATCAGTGTGTTTTTCAATTATTGGTTTTTAATTATTTTAACACTATTAAATGTGTTTTAAGTCACGTCTGTTCTTTAGCGGATAAGTGATTTTTTAAGTATCGCACTTTTATTTTATTAATGCACTTTTTTTTCACTTATCCTACCGGCTGCGCCAATAATAAGTTTGCGTATTATATGTGATAAAAAATAAAAACACTGTTTTATTTTATATTATCATTAATAAGCACTTTATTAAATTATTGAAGTATTGACAGTTATGTTTTACAAGAATGCGAATGCGAGACGTCTTACTCGTTTTAAACTTCAAATCAAACTCTCCTTTCAAAGTTCTTGCTTTGAGTTTTTATACCATAAGTGGCTATCTTTTCATGCTGAAGCCGAAATATGTTTGTATTGA
Organism: Scaptomyza montana; assembly: GCA_018904305.1. Lineage (NCBI taxonomy): Eukaryota > Metazoa > Arthropoda > Insecta > Diptera > Drosophilidae > Scaptomyza > Scaptomyza montana. The sequence continues at coordinate 325,867 of JAEIGR010000099.1, read as the reverse complement.
CAATTTCACGCTTGTGGCGTGATTGGGATGATTTGTTTACAATTATTAATAATTGGGTTGGTGTGAATACAGATATTGTTTACAATAGTTTGGTGTGGATACAGATATTGTTTACAATAAGTTTGAGATATGCATAAGGGGTTTGGTGTGGATATGGATACCTTACTATATATATTATGCGAAAAGACGCTTAGTGCAATCTATCTGCACAAATTGCTTTTTAAAAATCTGCAATTTAAACAAAACAAGTGACTTTTTACAAATAATAACATATAAAACAAAAGGTAATTACAAATTCTTCACCTCGCTTAAGACAATGAGTCAAAACGAGAATTGTGGCCAGCGACAACGCGAGCAAGACGAGCGTCGCACAGTGGGGCCTTTTCTCGGATAGCTTATCAAAAATCATTTTTTTCATGAACGCGTTTGGCAAAAGTGAATACTTCAAAGATTTTGGATCCAAAAGATTTTTTAAATCGGTTAATAATTATGGGTGGTAGAGCTCCTCAAAGTTGAGTAATTTTACGTGAGTACGAAAAAATGACAATTTTTACAGAAATTTACCACTTTCGAACTGAATATTGGGCGACGTACACAACCGATCTTCGATCTTTTTTCTTTATCTGAAAAGTATGTTCAATCTCAGTGTTTTTCTGTATACAGTTTAAATATAGCTGAAATGCTTATTAAATTAGAATCGTTTAAAAAATACACTAAATTTTGGCATTTTTGAACTTTCGTGGACTATAACAAAAAAGTATCTCTCAGAGTCACGGTGGGACCACATGCATTTGAAAGCTATAATATATACCTTTCATATGTATATAGTCACAATCTGCGAAAATCTGCATTTTGGAAACGCGAGCCAAAAAACTAGGGATACCTCGAGTTAAAAACACGCGGCAGGTATAAGGAAGAAGAAGAGCGCATACAAATTTGGCTGTAGCGTGTGTGCTGTTTATTGACAACATTTCTAAATGTTGTATTATAAGTACTACCTGTCTATATATATCCCTTCTAATCCTTTTTCCTTCCTATCCTTACTAATTACCTGAATGGAAAAGGTCTGAGGAGGCAGGTAAATATAATTGTAGTTGATGGAAAGTTGCGGTACTACAGGTTATTTTTTTTTTAATTTCTGTATTTCCCCGTTTACCTATTTTTAATGTAAATCAATACCTTAGGTATATATTGTTTTTTACCTAGCTAACTCAAAAATATGGTATAAAGTGCAAAATATGTCACTTGATGGCAACAGTTATTTCATAACTTAATAAGAGGAAAAACTTGTTGTTTATTGCTGCGAACAATAAGAAATTTTCAGATTGAATAGTATTTTTCAATATAGTTCACGAAATTTTGATAAATAAGCGCAATAATGGATTTAACAAATTCAAAGATTTTTGAACTTTTTCGTGCTTCTGAAAATATTAACGATTTTCAAGTGGCATTGCTTAAAGAGATTGGCGTACTCGAAAACGCTAGTTGTGCGCTTCAGACACAAATTAAATTCATTCACGCTAACTTGAAGCGAAAATGGAACTTGGTCCATAGAACCATGTCGGCTTTCATAAAAAAGCATGAAAATTGGTTGGAGGAATGTACAACATTCGGATATTCAGAACAGGAAGAAGTTTACCCATCGACTAGCCGAGGAAGAGGAAGGCCGCAAAAAAGTATGGAGTGTTCATGTGTTACAAGGACACGTAAGCTTGAGGATGCTACGGATAGCTTAACAGCTGAACATCTGTCGGAAGCACTTTCATCCAAGTATATGAAGGAACAAGAGAGGACAAGAGCGACAATTACGAAAGCTGTGCAGGTCGCCAGTCCTTTACGGCTGAATAGGATTGAAGAAAGTATTCCAACGCCACCAAACTCAGTCGCCATTAAGTACACTGATGAAGAAGCGTTTTCCCTATTTATGGACTTGGGACTGACTAAGGAGAAGTATGATATTTTACGCAGCTCCTTAAAAAACATAACGTCAAAGTTCTTCCCGGATATAAAAAAATTGTATTTGCCAAAAAGGAAGCAGTGCCACCTAATACAATAATAACAGAGACATCTGTAGAAGTAAAACTCCAGGATTTAATGGATCACACTGCTAGGCGTATTTTATTTATTAGATGTTAACCTTACTAGCATTAATGTTGATGATTATTTGGTTGAAAATCAGCCATCGATAGCAAATATTAAAAATTAACCTCAAAAAATCACCCAAAAATAAGAATTTAAATTTTATGTATTTCAGTTAGAAAATCGAATAAAAACAACAAAAAATGCGAAATAGTCATTGAAGTTATAAAAAATTTTCAGTTATGATTAAAAACAAACGTTTTTAATTGGAATTTTACAGGTAAAATGTGCTGGAAATATTTCTGGACTTTGACCTTGAATATTTAAGCACCACGGATACCTAGCACTCTTGGCGAACATTCATTTTAAAGCTTGAAAAGTCATCTATTAATTGCTTTTTAAATTTTTGAAATCGCTTTATTAGTTTAGAAGATATGATTTTGATAAGCTAAATGAGCAAAGGCCCCACTGTGCGTCGTCGGCAGAGCAACGCGTACTTCTCTGTAGTTTAGAGCAGCCCGAGCGGTCAATTACCCCCAACCCGCAAATCGAACTCTCTTACACAGCGCGTGTCAGAGAACGTTCTTGCTCACCGTCTCCGTCCCTGCTATCTATCGAGTCAACGCAATCCGACCGCGCGCGGTCGCCAACACCCAACCCGACAAATGAAGTCTTGCACACAGCACGCGACCGAAAGTTTTCGTGCTCCCCGTCTCTCTTAGCAACGACTGCAAGTGCTGCGCCCTCTCTAGGTACCGCAACAGCGACTACAACCACAACTGCACCGATACCTACTTCCCGTTCAACAAGCACAACGACTGCTGCGCCGTCAGCAAATCAATCTGCAAACAGCAAAAATGTTAAGCCGGCTAAGCAGACTGGTATGGATCGCTACATTTATATCAAATGAAAGCTAAGTCCGCAAAATTCTACGAATAAACCAAAAATTACCCGTAGCAATTAAAAAATATACCCTCGAATGATACTACATACAATAGCAATAGATTTCACATCTTGGTAGAAAACACTGATGATCTGCCTTCTGAAGCCGTTGGGGTTGTCACGAAAAAACCAAAGCCACCCCCACTATATATGCGCGAGAAAAGCTCCAATGCGTTTGTTAACAAAGTCATCGAGCTCATAGGCAAAGATAATTTCTACATAGTTCCTCTCGTACAGGGTAAAATTCAAGAAATTAAAGTCCAGACAAAGTCGGAAAATAATTACAGAGTTCTGATAAAGCATCTAAACGAAAAAAAATTAATTATTATACGTATCAATTAAAAAGCTGCAAGGGCCTGTAAGTCGTAATAAAAGGCATAGAAACTGATGTAACACAAGGAGAAATAAAACAGGCACTGCAGGAGAAGGGATTTCGAGCAAAAACAGTCATTAACATCTTAAACAGGAACAGGATGCCGCAACCACTTTTTAAAATAGAACTTGAACCAGCATCGAAGATGTTTAAAAAAACGAGGTGCATCCAATATACAAACTTCAGCTTTTACTTCACCGAAGAATCACCGTAGAAGAACCGCACAAACGAAACGGTCCGGTACAATGTATGAACTGCCAAGAGTACGGCCATACAAAAGCCTACTGTACACTGCGCTCGGTATGCGTATACTGTGGGGAACTGCATAACTCCGCAAATTGCTCAGCAAGTAAAGAAGACTCTAGCAAAAAATTTTGCAACAACTGCGAAGGCAAGCACACAGCCAACTATAGAGGCTGCCATGTCTACAAGGAACTTAAAAACCGTATCCATCAGCGCGTTACCACTGTACGCTCGCAACACGCACCGATTACCTTCACTCCATCGAAATCCAACCCAGAAGTCTTCTTTTCGTCTGCAGCCAGATCCTCACTTGGCCCTGAATTCTCAACCAACAACGCAACTTATGCAAGCGCCCAAAGATCTGGACTGGCTCTTCCTGTCTCTAACACACCGTATTTACAACCAAAACAAGCTAGCACAAACGCTGCACAGGAACAGCAACAAAGCAACCTCGAAGCAATCATATGTACCCTGCAGCAGAGCATGAACGAGTTTATGTCATTCATGAAAACAGCTATGCAAGAACTAATGCGTAATCAAAATCTCTTGATACAAATGCTTGTATCACAACAGTCAAAATAATCAATGGATGCGATACGAATATCTACGTGGAACGCTAATGGCGTCTCACAGCATAAACTTGAATTAGCTCAATTCCTACTCGATAAGCACATCGACGTAATGCTACTTTCCGAAACACACCTTACAAACAAATATAACTTTAACATAAGTGGATACTCATTCTACGGTACAAATCATCCCGATGGTAAGGCTGACGGCAGAGTGGCCGCGATAAGCGATGCGATAATATTGAGCGACAATGCGCGAGAAAGCTCTGCATGCGTATTTACATGTAATCGCTTACGAGATGTCAGAGTGCAAGCGAAGCGAGAAGAGAGCCAAAGCGATATTTAAAGAGAGTTGCGAGAAAGCGATTCTGAATCGCTTTGTCGCGTGATATCGCTTTGGTAATGCGTGTGTTTTTGTTGCAAACTAAGCTTAAATAACCGTTGGTTTTGGTAAAATATGTTTTTTTTCGCCATTTAAGCTTAAGTTACTGTTTGTTTTTAATCTATTTATATTTTAATGTATTTGCTTTCAATTAAACTTGAACTGTCACAAAGAACAAAAGTGAAAATGAGCTCTGTAATAGACGTTGAACAGTTAATTACGGAAATATTTTCGCGTTCGGTTCTGTGGGATCAAAAATCTAAAAATTACCACAACCGAGTGCAGTGCCGTATAGACATACAAAACGTGGTTCTTTCACATTTTGAAGATGCAAATGATGCAGAGAAAAAATAAAAATAATATTTAATATAATGAATAAAGTAAAATAAATGTTTACAATTTACCTTAAAGTTATTACAAGTTTTTCACACGGCGTTATGGGGTGAACAACAAAATTTGTCCAACACTTTTCCAGTTTGAAATGAATTTTATTCAAAATATAATCAAATGTACTGATAGACATTCGAGTATAGTTGAAAAATTTGTCCGGATACAGTCTTAAATTTAAAAATAAACTATTGAATTCTCCCTTCAAACGGTTTTGATTTAGTGGATGGATCCCGTTACTTTTTTTCGTGATAACATTAACCACTGCTGGTGACGCAAAAAATTCGTCATCTGAATCCATGGCGACTATGATTCCGACTAAAGTTAAAGCACTCGCAATGGTTCTCTCTTTGCTAAAAGCTTTCACTATGTCATGTTCTCGCTTTGAAGATCGCTGCGATAATTATCGCTTGTAGCATCGCATCGCTTATCGCGGCCACTCTGCCGTCAGCCTTAGAGAATCTAACGTTGTTTGACAATGACTTCAATACAAGAGTTTTTTGAGTAAAATAATAATATATAATGAATATGTTTTCATTAATAGTCAACAAATGTCTTTTCATTTTTTTTAATCGACGAACCCGGGTTTGGAACCGAAACCGAGGTTCCAAAATATTCAGAACCCGGTTTTGGAACCTCTGCGAATTTTCAACCTAGGGTTCGGAACCCGAACCGAACCCTTGCCGTTTTTTCAGGGGTTTGCAGCTCTGATTATTACTAAAATATGTTTGTTTGCTCTTCCGGCCGCAACTGGTCCATAATGATCAACGTGTATCAAATCAAATGGTTTATCACTTGTGGGTATACTCTTTAGAAATCCTTCTAGCTTTCCTGACTTAGGCGAAAAAGCCACACATTTCAAACAATTTTCAATATGATTATTACTTTTCTCCTTCACTTTAGTAATACTTTTTGTAATACTATCAATCATTTTATCCATTCCTATGTGTCCGAGTTCATTGTGGTATTTATGCATTACACTTTCTTCCATATCCTCCGGCACATAAAATAACAATCTGTTATTCTCCGCTTTCCTATACACAATACCATTCCACATTTCAAACCATTTATGTTCCTTCTTCTCTAATAATTTTTTAATATCTGTTATCTTTCGATCTTTCGCCTGACATATAACTAAATTATCTTCGAAACTATTTGTTTCTATTATCATAATCAGGGGTGCCACAGAAAACGTCAGTGAAATTTGATTCCGCCAGAAGCAAAATCGTCTTAAAATTTTCACGGTGCCACAGAACTCCGAGTGATTTCATTTACTTAGTGTGTGCACAAACCTTATCGGACTTGGCTGCTAAGGGTTGACACCACGCCAGATTAAATTAGCCAAGTGTTTGTTTAGCACCTTTTGTAGTCTAAACATATCAGAATAAGGGGCTTTCAACTGGTTTCATATTTTATTAACATTTTTTAATGTTTTTGTACAGAAGTTGAGTGTTTTTATCAAATAAACACACAAGAAAACATTTAAATTTGGGCGGGAAAACAATTAAAAGATATTCGGAAACTCTAGAAGCTACTTGCCAACTGTCTGGCAACAATTTCCGCCTGACAGCAATCAGCTGTTCATAAATCATCCCCAAATTGTTTTAAACAGAAGTTGTTTTAAATTGAATATGCCGTTAGCGAGATTATTGGCCATAGAAGAGCTCCGGCAGCAGAAAATTAGGAAAGAAACCATGCAGCGAAGGCTTCTCAGATGCGCATCTGATCCGTTTTCGCAATCTGACGATACGTATGTGGTTTTTCTGCATTTCTTCATTATCTTATGCTAATTAATTAATTTTCAATAGTTTCCGGTATAATTATCGTGTTGACAAGAGGACCTTCCAAAAGATCCTCAATATAATCGAGGGAGATATCCCAAACCTGAAATAAACAATGCCCATAATTGTTGCCTGCAATTTACTATCAACAAGATAAGCTACTTACTTTGCGCCACTCCTCCGAAGTTTTAATTGGAGGACCAAGCGTGTTCAACTGAAGCGTTAAGTCCTCCCAAGCTGCCGCAACAGCCACCCTGTCCCCTTTCGTAAAGTTCTTGGCAATGTCCGGGTGCTTCTTCATAAAGCTAAACATGGCTTCGTCTTGGCGAGCGTTTCGATGTTTTCCCCTTAAAATAATTGCATTGTAAAATATTTATAAAAAAAACAAATCAAATTTACTTACATGTTGAGCGCGTTTTCTTCTTCTTTCTTTGTTAGTTTTGGCTCTGCCATTTTCCAGATTATGCCGCTTTTAAGGCGTTGACACCTGGCACAATTACAGCTGACCACAAATGTTTTCACAAATTGCACAACAAGTAAAACAATTTTGAGGTCAAGTTTGTGTTTACTTCAAAGAGCTATTTTTTAATGCTTAATTAAAAGAAAACAGGAGTGGTTCCACATATATTTTTATTAAACACATTACTCCGAATTTATGCATCAGAAATGTGGCATTACTGCATTGACTGCAAAAAATTTGCTTCGGACTAGGTGGCAGCATTAGATTCTAGCCTTTTTACGGACGATTTCAAATCGTTGGAAATGTCAGAGCGTTTTAGTCTGTGGCACCGTGAAATAAAAAAGGCATGAAATTCGGGCGGAAGCGTTTTCTGTGGCACCCCTGTATACTTGCACTTTTCATTGTTTTGTTTAAGCATTTCGATTTGCTTATTTCTTTGTTTACATTTTCAAAATGTTTACCTGCTGCAGCAAGAATTGTAAAACGGTTGGTACAACCAACCAAGACTTTACTTTACGTATGTATGTTGTGTGACAACGCGCTCCACATGAAATGTGCTGGCCTTACAGCCAAAATAAGGGACTGCTTAGTTGCAGACTCTGGCCTAAAATGGTATTGTGAGTCCTGCAATGAGGTTGAGAAGGAAACCGCTCAATTTATAAGGCAGACTCACCTAAGCTTTTTATCTGTGAACAAAGCTTTTAATAGTCTGCATACGGCTTTCAAAGAGCTTGAGGCAAATTTTAAAAACGGCAAGATTATGACCGAATCTCCGAAGCGCAAAAAGACTTCGGGTCCTTCTCCACCTAGTGTCCCACCTGTCTGGTCAACCAAGCCACTACTGGTGCCAAGCAATAATTCCACAACGGTTCCTATTGCTGGCCCATTAATGGTTTTTAACTCGCCAGCTAGAAATCCTAGTAATAACTTAACCACCGTTCACTCTCTACCAGCTAACAATCCTTTACTAGTGCCCTCCGATTCGACAGCTTGTGTGCATAGTAGTCTTACTGAAGGTACAGCCAGGCTCCCAAGCTTCTTGTTGTTGTGCCACTTAATAAATTTATATTTGTGTCCAGGCTGGCATCCGATACTTCATCGGATGATGTTTCAGCTTATGTTAAAAGTAAAATTGATTCTCCTCTTATTATTGTTGAAAAGCTTAAATTTAAACACGCCCGAAGTATATCTTCTTTCAAGTTGAGCGCGCCGCCTGAACTTTTTTTGACAATTTGTTCGTAAAGTTCTGGCCGCAGCAGCTTGTTGTAAAGGAGTATGAGAATAGGCGAAGTAATAATAATAAGGGCATTAGGATTAGTAGTGCACAGCCTGTTAGCCACCTCGGTGGCATAAAACTAACAAAACTACTTAGTTTGGCCTATCAAAACGTTAGAGGCCTTAACACTAAACTTTCTAAATTATATGTTAACATCTTATCATTTGATTCACATATAGTAGCACTCACGGAAACCTGGTTAAAACCCGATATTTCTGATTATTCCGTTTTTCCTTCTAAATATAACTTGTACAGATGTGATCGTGCCTCCCGCAGAGGGGGTGGTGTTCTAATTGCTGTTGACTCTTGTTTTTCCTCTGAACAGATTCATTCTCATGATCTTCCGGACACAGAGTTCTTATGTGTTAAAATATTATTTAGTGGCCGTTCACTTTATGTTACTTGTTCTTATATTCCTCCTCATTCTGATACTAACATTTACTCATCCCATCTTAGTGCCCTGCAACTTGTTTCGTCATTGTTGACAGATATGGATAATCTGATAGTGGTTGGTGATTTTAATCTGCCACATGTTGTATGGTCTATGAATGACACATCTTCGGCGATATTACCAGTCACTTCTGATGATTTTATCGATGGCCTACTGGAGTTAGGCCTATCGCAAGTTAACAGGGTGCATAACTGTAGTGGTAGAATGTTGGACTTGATATTTGTTTCGGACTCAGATTGCAGTAATGCTTGTAGAATACCCCCTCTAGTGCTTCCGGAAGATACCTACCATCCAACCTTAGAACTATCCATAGAAATTTTTAGCCCTAGTGCAATATCTTATAATACTTTAAAAACCCGTTGCTTTCGTAAAACTAACTTTACTAAATTAAATTATCTTCTTCAACATACTAATTGGTCTCGTCTTTATTCTTGTAGTGATACAGAAACTGCCATTGCCATATTTTATGGGTCTTTGAATTCGCTTTTGGATATTTGCGTTCCCCTCACTTGTCCTTCAAGTGATAATAAACCACCTTGGTTTACGAGGGAACTATCGAAATTGAAAAACGCGAAGACAAGATCATATAAAAAAATTAATAAATCGGGAACTACTTTAGATTTATCTTCGTATTTAGTAGCAAAATCTAGTTTTCTTTCTGTTAACACATCTTGTTATAATAATTATCTTAATCGTTGAAGACTAAACTTTTCACGTGACCCTAAACATTTTTATAAATTTGTTAACTCTAAACGTAAGTCTTCTTGCTTGCCATCCTCAGTATACCTAGATGATACAAAAGCAAGTTCTGATCAGGCAGTAGCCGATCTATTTGCTGAGTATTTTCAATCAGTATATTCAACGAATTTACATAGAACCAGCCATTCCTATCCTTTTCAAGTTCAATCGTCTAATTGCATATATATCCCAGTTATAACTGAGTGTACGCTTCTAAGTGACCTTAACTCTATCAAACCAGGCTATCTGCGTGGTCCTGATGGAGTGCCAGGTTGTATACTTAGATACTGTGCGGATTCACTTTGTAAGCCCTTAAATAAATTATATAACTTGTCTGTTGACTCAACAGTGTTTCCGGCTATATGGATGGAATCTTTTATCATTCCACTCCATAAAAATTGTTCTAAGTCTAACGTTAAAAATTATAGGGGCATATCCAAGATGTCCGCCATTCCTAAAGTCTTTGAAAAAATTATATGTTCTCAACTGCAACACACATGTAGTTCAATAATATCGCCTTATCAACACGGTTTTGTTAGGCGTAGATCAACTCCCACTAACCTTCTTGAATTCACTTCGCTTGTTATTAAAGGGTTCCAGGAAAAAATGCAAACTGACGTTGTTTACACCGATTTTAGTAAGGCATTTGATTCTGTTAGTCATTCGCTGTTGCTTCAAAAATTAAATATTATTGGATTTCCATCAAAACTCGTATTGTGGCTTTCGGAGTACTTGTGTGGTCGAACACAAAAGTAGTTTTTAAATCGTCGGTATCTAAACCTATTTTTGTTACCTCTGGTGTTCCCCAGGGTAGTCACCTTGGACCTTTGCTATTTAATCTGTTTATTAACGATCTTCCAGCTGTTATTACTAACTCCTATGTATATATGTTTGCTGATGATGTGAAGCTATGTTTCACCTACAATGATGCTTCTCTGTGTAACTTACTACAGTCGGATTTGGGTGCGTTGTCGGCTTGGTGCCGTTTTAACTTACTCAATTTAAATTGTTAAAAATGTAATGTCATGTCCTTTTGTAGAAGTACCCCTCATACTGCTCACTACTTGCTTGATGCTTCACCACTTGACCGCGTGTTTGAAATTAAAGATTTAGGCATTATTCTTGATCCTAAATTAAAGTTTGACGCTCATATTTCGTATATGGTCAATAAGGCCATTAATGTCCTTGGCTTCAAGCGGTGGTCGAAAGAATTTAATGATCCCTACACCACTAAAACGCTTTATACATCCCTAGTTCGTCCCATCCTGGAGTATGGATCTTGTGTGTGGTCTCCACAATACTCGATTCACCAGGATAGAATTGAATCTGTGCAGAAGAAATTTCTTCTATTTGCCCTTAGAAGTTTTAACTGGGTTTCTGGAGTAGAATTACCCCCGTATTCAAGTAGACTCCTTTTGATTAACCTTCCCTCCCTCTTAAACCGTAGAACCATGCATGGAGTATTATTTATTACCAGCTTACTTAATGGTGAAATCGACTCATCAGTTCTTTTAAGTCAAATTAAATTTAATGTCCCAATTAGATCTTCACGTAACTTTTTACCCCTTAGCCTTGATCGTTGCTTGAGCAACTATTTAATTTATGAACCATTTCGTGTTATATGTTCTGACTATAACAAATTTGATTCTCTTGTCTCCTTGGTTACCTATATTCCAGTACTAAAAAAATCGATCCTTTTTTCTTTATCTAACCGTAACATCTAATTACTAATCTAACGCTGTTCTGATTGGGTTTTTCTGGGTTTTTCCCAACAAGAATGGAACTTTTATAGCAACAAGAATGGAACTTATATAGAGTCGTCATGAGGCCAAATTCTGACTGCCAGTTGGAATATGGAATCGTGGCGACACCAAGGCGTATTTAACAAGGTGGCAGCGACGTCGACGTCGCGTTGCCTTACGAAAAAGAAATTTGTTCTCGCATGCACATGTATACACACACACATATGCATTTTTCTTTTTTGCTGCTAAATGTGCCTTGCGTAAGGCAACAGCAAAGAGGGCGACGTCGACGTCGCTGCCACCTTGTTAAATACGCCTTGTGCCCGATTATCAAGCCACTCGGCTTGTCGACTGTGCTACGCTTATTTTCCCTCATAGCACAGCCAGCCAGCCATTCTCTGTGTATATGCCCATAGCCAGCGATTTTGCAGCGCGCAGTCGCTTCTTCGCTTGCTGTTCGCCCTTCTTTTCCTTGTATAAGCATATGAGCGTGTATACGTCACACGATCATATGTTATGTTTATTTCTTATCTTTTTTTGCGACGTTGCTATAGTGAAGCTATGCACTATACCCACATACATATATGTTTGTAGTTTTGCTGGAATATATGTAGGCTTTCTACTAATTTTGCTATTTTGTTTAGGCTGGCTATTGTTAGTGTGTTAGTGATTTTGTATATCTACATGACATATTTTAATGTATGCGTAGCATTTGCCATGCCATTCATTGACCTTTCTTTATTATCAATTAAATTTGGTGTATTTTCCCTACAAAAATCTAAAAAGCAATACTTCCAAGGCATTACATAACATATGATCGTGTGACGTATACAAGCTCATATGCTTATACAAGGAAAAGAAGGGCGAACAGCAAGAAAAGTAGCGACTGCGCGCTGCAAAATCGCTGGCTATGGGCATATACACAGTGAATGGCTGGTTGGCTGTGCTAGGAGTGAAAATAAGCGTAGCACAGTCGACAAGCCGAGTGACTTGAAACTCGGGCACGAAATGCGCTGGCAGAGAAACAGCGCTCCGAGAGAGAGGTGTCGCCACGATTCCATATTCCAACTGGCAGTCAGAATTTGGCCTCATGACGACTCTATATAAGTTCCATTCTTGTTGGTTTACATGTAGAGTACATCCAATCAGCGTGCAGCAGCGAACCAGCAGCTACCAACACTTTGCCGCTGCTGCGTATACGCAATGCGTCGAGAAACAAAACACAAAAAAGTTGCCATCGACTTGGCCGTCAAATACTGTTGCAACGCTCGCAAAGAGCTCAACAGAGGTGATGTTTTTATTTTTGTTTTTGGTGGGCTTGGCCTTACCTGTTGAATCTCTGCCTGGTCTATGCAGTCTGTTTGATGCGGCGTATGCGCAATATGCATTTTCAACAGGTTAACCTTGAACGCCGCCGTCGCTGCCACTGCCATTGCCATTACCGCTATCTCTGCCGCTGCCAAGGCCACGGAAACAGATGCTGCTGCTACTGCTGCTGCTATCTGCTATCTGCACGCTTTCATACCTTCTCATTCATACATTCATGCACTCAGCGCATGCTCGAGACGCCGCGGCGCTTTAACAAGCCTGCGTTTGGTGTTTTATTTGGTTTGGGTGTCACTATACATATATGAAATTAGTATGCTTTCCGTTTGGGGCGGGCAGAGCTTTAGCTCAATGCGCAACGAACAAAACAAAATCTATCATCCGTTATGTCAATAGCAGCGAATAGACTCAAATCATTATCAAGGTCTCCTTGGCGGGCAAAAAACATCAAAGATTATCAAAAATCAATTTCCTTAAATATAACAAGTGGAAACGTTGCATCTGGACGCAACCGACGGGGGTATACTTGTAACCAGTGTTAAAACCGGAAAAAAAGGCCTGATTGCAAAGGAGTACGGATACGGCAGGGGTGTACGCTGCCATATAGATGCTGCAACGCAGATGGGGATGTCACCAGCTATCTTCTTTCCAAATTTGGTGACTCTAGCTCAAAGTTTGCAAAAGGTATGGAAGGGGGGGCTTGGGAGAGAATGGGTGCGCGTGGCTCCAAAGCTTTTGATGCAGTTTTTTGGGGGTTGCTAGTAGTAATTTTCTCACCACATTTGGTAGTTCTAGCTTTAAGGATGTGCGAAATATGTGCATTTATCCCCCCAGTTACAGTCGAACCCCAATCTTGACACTTTAATTTACTATGCCAGAGATAAAGATAATTGGAAAGTTTGGAGCCACGCCCTCCTATTCCACCCCAAGCCCCCCCTTTCACCATCTTTTACAAGCTTGGAGCTAGAGTCACATAATTTGGAAGGAAGATTGAATTCGACATCCCAAAAGCATTTGCAATAAATTTTTGGTTTCACACCCACCCATACCACCCCCAGCCCCCCTTCCACCACCTTTTAACAACTTTGAACTAGAGTCACCAAATTTGGAGTTACGATAACTTAAACAATGTAGCACAAAAGAGGTGTGACACTGTTGTGTGTGTTGGGCAGAAAACACACACAAATAGTTGCGTCATTTACGTAAGCACTATTTATTTATTGTCAGCTACGAGCAGCTGACATCAAATGATATCAAATTTATTTAAATGTAATTATAGTTAAAATAATTAAATTAAAAGTACAATATAAAATTATATATAAATCTTGAACTAAATTTAGGTAAAAATTTTAAATTTAACAGTTAACGTTTAAGCTTTGGGAAATTCAACAAAAAACAAGTGGAAACGTTGCGGTCGGACGCAACCGACTGCGGTATACTCGTTACCAGTTTTAAAACCGGTAAAAAGAGGCCTGATTGCAAAGGGGTACGGATCCAACAAGTATGAAGCTCTTATAGAGTCGTCATGAGCAACAAGTATGAAGCTCTTATATCGCAACAAGTATGAAGCTCTTACTTGTTGCCGTAAACACTAATTACTAATCTAACGCTGGTCTGATTGGGTTATTCTGGGTTTTTTCCAATCCTCGCAACAAATGTTAGACTTCTCAATTTTTTATTGAATTTCCCAGAGCTTTAACGTTAACTTTTAAGTTTTTCAATCTAATTTTATTTTCAGATTTATATATTGTTCTAGATTTTACTTAGTTTTATTATTTTAACTATTTTTTAATTTAAATTAATTTTGATTTCATTTTAATGTCAGCTGCTCTTAGCTGACAATAAATAAATAAATAAAAGAAGACCTTAGCTGATCAAAGTTCAACTACTTTCAATGCTAATATAAAGTTTGCTCAGTCTTTATAATCGTTTACCGAAAAGGTTGAATCTTCATGAAACTCGTCAATTGGATATTTTATTATATGTTCCAACAACGGCTAGTAGTTTGTGAAATAATATAATTGACAGAGCTCGATTGATCGGTCCCTTCTTTTGGCAAAGCACAAAATTTATATGTAAATCAAGGTAGACCTAAATTTTTTGAAGCAAATTATTTTCTAAACATAAACCATTTACAAATTTCATTGTTTATTTATTAAAAAGCTGAAAGTGTTAACAAATGTTACATGTACGTAGATTTGTTTAAAATGTAACACATACGTTTAAAAAGAAGTACAGTTGATCCTTTTCCAGACTTTGATTTTGGCCAGCTTTGTTGCTGTTGTTGTTTGGGGCGTGGCTTGCTGGCCATATCAGACGCAATGCTACAATGCATTGAGTTTCGAGAATTTTCTCGAAACTATGTTTTACGTTCAGATGAGGGGACAAGACAATGTCAGCTGCACCAATAGCGGCAAAGAGCATGTGCATAAGTTGACCAATCCCATGAGCTTTACAAACTTTCATTATCCAGGTTAGGTAGAACATAGGTATAGCTACAACATGAACTAGTTGCATGCATGTGTGGGTCAGTTTACATGTAGAGTACATCCAATCAGCGTGCAGCAGCGAACCAGCAGTTACCAGCACTTTGCCGCTCCTGCGGATACGCAATGCGTCGAGAAACAAAACACAAAAAAGTTGCCATCGACTTGGCCGTCAAATACTGTTGCAACGCTCGCAAAGAGCTCAACAGAGGTGATGTTTTTATTTTTGTTTTTGGTGGGCTTGGCCTTACCTGTTGGATCTCTGCCTGGTCTATGCAGTCTGTTTGACGCGGCGTATGCGCAATATGCATTTTCAACAGGCTAACCTTGAGCGCCGCCGTCGCTGCCACTGCCATTGTCATTACCGATGCTGCTGCTGCTGTTGCTGCTGCTGCTGCTGCTGCTATCTGCTATCTGCACGCTTTCATACCTTCTCATTCATACATTCATGCACTCAGCGCATGCTCGAGACGCCGCGGCGCTTTAACAAGCCTGCGTTTGGTGTTTTATTTGGTTTGGGTGTCACTATACATATATGAAATTAGTATGCTTTCCGTTTGGGGCGGGCAGAGCTTTAGCTCAATGCGCAACGAACAAAACAAAATCTATCATCCGTTATGTCAATAGCAGCGAATAGACTCAAATCATTATCAAGGTCTCCTAGGCGGGCAAAAAACATCAAAGATTATCAAAAATCAATTTCCTTTAATATAACAAGTGGAAACGTTGCATCTGGACGCAACCGACGGGGGTATACTTGTAACCAGTGTTAAAACCGGAAAAAAGAGGCCTGATTGCAAAGGAGTACGGATGCGGCAGGGGTGTATGCTGCCTTAAAGATTATCCAATGCAGATGGGGATGCAACCAGCTGTCTTCTTTCCAAATTTGGTGACTCTAGCTCAAAGTTTGTAAAATGTAAGGAAAGGGGGGCTTGGGAGAGAATGGGTGCGCGTGGCTCCAAAGCTTTTGATGCAGTTTTTTGGGGTGGTTGTGGCATCCAAATTTTTGCTTCAGATCTTTGTGGAATGTCAATTGCTATCTTCATTCCAAATTTGGTGACTTTAGCGCAAAGTTTGTCATAAGTGGGGAAAGGATGGCTGGGGCGGTATGGGTGGGCGTGGCATCCAAATTTTGGATTCAGATCTTTGTGGAATGTTAATTGCTATCTTCATTCCAAATTTGGTGACTCTAGTTCAAAGTTTGTCATAAGTGCGGAAAGGATGGCTGGGGCGGTATGGGTGGGCGTGGCATCAAAATTTTGGATTCAGATCTTTGTGGAATGTCAATTGCTTTCGTTTGTAAAAGGTGGGGAAGGGGGCTGGGGGCGGAATGGGTGGGCGTGGCTACAAAAGTTTTGATGCAGTTTTTTTTGGGTCGTTACCAGCTATCTGCTCACAAAACTTGGAAGTTCAAGCTGAAAGGATGTGCGAAATATGAGGATTTATCGGTTTTGAGCCATCGAATTTATCGATTTGCAAGCCCCCTAGTTATCGTAGAAGCCCCATCTTGACACTTTAATTTACTATCCCATAGATAAAGAAAATTAGAAAGTTTCAAGTCTCTAGATTTAAAAGTTTGGAAAAAAGTTGCGAACATACAGACGGACACCATGACGGACATTGAACAAACCCAATATACCCTTTACCTTCGGTAACGAGTATAATTCAGTGGTCCAAAATTTCTTGCGTTTATTGAGAAAACCCCAATCAGACCAGCATTAGATTAGTAATTAGTGGTAATAAGTGGTAATAAGACAAAGCAAAAAGTTATTATCAAGGCAAACTGAAGATGGCAAAATTGAAGATTTACGTTTTGAGTTAACAAATGTATACAAATAATTATGATCACTGGAAAAGTTTAATCTACAACGATTAAGATAATTATTATAACAAGAAGAGTTAACATATATAAAAGTAGACTTTGCTATTAGATATGAAGATAATTCTATAGTCTTTCCCGATTTTTAAAATTGCAATGTCCGTCATGGTGTCTGACCGTCTGTACGTTCGCAACTTTTTTCCACACCCTTCAAGCTAGAGCCAATTATCTTTATCTATGGGATAGTAAATTAAAGTGTCAAGATGGGGGTTCTACGATAACCAGGGGTCTGGCAAATCGATATATTCGATTACTCAAAACCGATAAATCCACATATTTCGCACATCCTTACAGCTAGAACTACCAAATTTGGTAAGAAGATAGCTACTAGCAACCCCCAAAAAACTGCATCAAAAATTTTGGAGCCACGCCCACCCATTCCGCCCCCAGCCCCCCGCATTTTTAAGTCAAAAAAGCCTATATCTCCCACAGTTTTTGAGCTAAAGCCACCAAATTTGGTGCCAAGATAGGTGATGATAACCAACCAAAAACTAAATCAAATCTTTGGAAGCCACGCCGACCAATACTGCCCTAGCCGCCCCATCCGCCCCAACGCTTCGTCAAAAACGGGAATGCGTGTATCTTCCAGAGTAGTGGAGCTAGAGCCACCAAGTTTGGTAGGGAGATAGCTGGCAACGACCCCAACAATCTGCATCAAAGTTGGAGCCACGGCCACCCATTTCGCCCCCCCTTCCCCGCCTTTTACAAACTTTGAGCTAGAGTCACCAAATTTGGAAGGAAGATAGCTGGTGGCATCCCCATCTTTAAGGCAGCGTGCACCTCTGCCGCATCCGTACCCCTTTGAAATCAGGACTCTTTTTACCGGTTTTAATACTGATAACGAGTATACCGCAGTCAGTTGCGTCCGACTGCAACGTTTCCACTTGTTAATAATTTCTTGTCTTCCCATTTTTTGATTTTGATAGTTCCCTCGTAAACCAAGGTTGTTTATTATCGCTTGAAGAATAAGTGAGGGGAACACAAATATCCACAAGCGAATTCAAGGTCTTAAAAAATATGGCACTGACAGTTTCTATATCACTGCAAGAATAAAGGTGAAACGAATTAGTTTGTTGAAGAAGACAATTTAATTAAGTAAACTTAGTTTTACGAAAGCAACGTGTTTTCAAAGAACTGTTAGATGGTTGATAAGGATTAAGAGATTCAAAGGATAATTCTAAGGTTGGATAGTAGGTATCTTCCGGAAGCACTAGAGGGGATACTTTACTATCGTTACAATAAACTGAGTCCGAAACAAATATCAAGTCCACCACTCCATCACTACAGTTATGCACCCCGATAGCTTGCGGTAGAATCGATAAAATCATCAGAAGTGACTGGTAATGCTGCCGAAGATGTGTCATTTGCAGACCATACAACATGTGGCAGATTAAAAACACCAACCACTATAAGATGGTCCATATCTGTCAATAATGACGAAAGAAGTTGCAGGGCACTCAGATGGGATGAGTAGGTGTTACTATCAGAATAAGGAGGAATTCAATAATTATTAACATACAGTTAACGACTGCTAAATAATATTTTAACACATAATAACTCTATGTCCGGAAAATCATGAAAACTAGTCTGTTCAGAGGAAATACAAGAGTCAACAGTAATGAGAACACCAGCCCTCTTGCGGGAGGTGCGATCGCATCTGTACAAATTTTATTTAGCAGGAAAATATCGGGTTTTAACCAGGTTTCCTGTAAGTGCAACTATTTGCGAATCGATGGATTAGCTGATAATTAATAATTAAGTTTTGTGTTAAGGCCTCGAACATTTTGATAGCCCAAGCTAATTAAATTAGTTAGTTTTTTGCCGCCGACGTGGAGGGTGCAATAGGCGGTGCACAACTTATCCTTATACCATTATTATTATTTTTATACTCGATACCGAAGGTAAAGAGTATATTGAGTTTGTGCAATGTCCGTCATGGTGTCTGTCCGTCTGTCCGTCTGTCCGTCTGTCCGTCTGTATGAACGCAACTTTTTTCCACACCCTTCAAGCTAGAGACTTGAAACTTTCCAAATCTCTTTATCTATGGGATAGTAAATTAAAGTGTCAAGATGGGTGTTCTACGATAACTGGGGGCTGGCAAATCGATAAATTCGATAACTCAAAACCGATAAATCCACATATTTCACTCATCCTTACAGCTAGAAGTACCAAATTTGGTAAGATGATAGCTACTAGCAACCCCCAAAAAACTGCATCAAAATTTTTGGAGCCACGCCCCCCCATTCCGCCCACAGCCCCCCGAATTTTAAAGTCAAAAAAGCCAATATCTCCCACAGTTTTTGAGCTATAGCCACCAAATTTGGTGCCAAGATAGGTGATGATGACCCCTCAAAAACTGCATCAAAAGATTGGATGCCACGCCCACCAATACCGCCCTAGCCACCCCCATGTGCCCCAACGCTTCGTCAAAAACGGGAATGCGTGTATCTTCCAGAGTTGTGGAGCTAGAGCCTCCAAATTTGGTGGGAAGATAGCTGTTAACGACCCCCAAAAATCTGCATCAAAGTTTTGGAGCCACGCCCACCCATTCCGCCCCCAGCCCCCTGCATTTTGAAATCAGAAATGGCTATATCTCCCACATTTTTTTGAGCTAGAGCCACCAACTTTGGTGCCAAGATAGGTGATGATGACCCCCTAAAAACTGCATCAAAAGTTTGGATGCCACGCCCACCAATACTGCCCTAGCCGCCCCCATCCACCCCAACGGGAATGCGTGTATCTTCCAGAGTTGTGGAGCTAGAGCCACCAAATTTGGTAGGAAGATAGCTGGCAACGACCCCCAAAAATCTGCATCAAAGTTTTGGAGCCACGCCCTCCATTTCGCCCCCCTTTCTTCACTTTTTTCAATTTTCGAGCTAGAGTCACCAAATTTGGTATGAAGATAACAATTGACATTCCACAAAGATCTGCATCACAAATTTGGATGCCACGCCCACCATTACCGCCCCCAGCCCCCCTGTCCGCATCTTTTACAAACTTCGAGCTAGAGTCACCAAATTTGGTATGAAGATAGCAATTGACATTCCACAAAGGTTTGCATCAAAAATTTGGATGCCACGCCCACCCATACCGCCCCCAGCCCCCCCTTTCCCCACCTTTTACAAATTTTGAGCTAGAGTCACCAATTTTGGTATGAAGATAGCAATTGACATTTCAGAAAGATCTGCAACAAAAATTTTGATGCCTCAACTACCCATACTGCCCCCAGCTTCCCCCCCTGTCCCCACCTTTTACAAACTTTGAGCTAGAGTCACCAAATTTGGTATGAAGATAGCCGGTGGCATCCCCATCTGCATCGGAGAATCTTTAAGGCAGCGTAAGCCCCTGCCGCATCCGTACCCCTTTGCATTCAGGCCTCTTTTTACCGGTTTTAATTCTGGTATCGAGTATGCCGCAGTCGGTTGCGTCCGACTGCAACGTTTCCACTTGTTTCTATTCAAATATTTCTTCAAAACGAGCTGAGGCGGCCAAAACTATTCAGAACAAATCGTCGAGAAAAGTTCGGGAGGAACACTCAACTTGAAAGAAGATATACTTCTGGCATGTTTAAATTTAAGCTTTTCCGAAATAATAAGAGGGGAATCAATTTTTCGTTTAATGCATGCAATTACACCATCAGAGGAAGTATCGGATGCCAGCCTAGACACGAAAATAAATATGTTTAAAGGCACAACAACAAGAGGCTTCTGAGTCCCAGCTTAACCTAGAGAGGGATTAAAAGGAACACAAGCTAAAAAGCCGGAGGGCTCATGTAGGATCGGAAGGTTATTATTTGGGGTTTTTTCCGGCGAATTAAATGACATTTATAGGCTTGCAATAGGACTCGTTGAGAATTTAATGCTGGGCACCAGAAAGGGCGTGGTGGAGAGGACAGGTGGGCGGACAGTAGGCGGATTAGGGCCCTAAGTTTTTTTCGACTTCGGAGATTCAGTCATAACCTTACCCTTTTTATACTCGATACCGAAAGTAAAGAGTGTATTGGGTTTGTGCAATGTCCGTCATGGTGTCTGTCCGTCCGTATGAACGCAACTTGCAACTTTCCAATTCTCTTTATCTATTAGATAGTAAATTAAAGTGTCAAGATGGGGGTTCTACGATAACCAGGGGTCTGGCAAATCGATATATTCGATTACTCAAAACCGATAAATCCACATATTAGGCACATCCTTACAGCTAAAACTACCAAATTTGGTGAGAAGATAGCTACTAGCAACACCCAAAAAACTGCATCACAAATATTGGAGCCACGCCCACCCATTCCGCCCTTAGCCCCCCTGCATTTTTAAGTCAAAAAAGCCCATATCTCTTACAGTTTTTGAAATAGAGCCACCAAATTTGGTGCCAAGATAGATGACGATGACCCCCCAAAAACTGCATCAAAAGTTTGGACGCCACGCCCACCAATACTGCCCTAGCCACCCCCATCCGCCCCAACGGTTCGTCAAAAACGGGAATGCGTGTTTCTACCAGAGTTGTGGAGCTAGAGTCACCCAATTCGGTATGAAGATAGCAATTGACATTCCACAAAGGTCTGCAGCAAAAATTTGGATGCCACGCCCACCCATACCACCTCCAGCCCCTCTTTCCCTACATTTTACAAACTTTGAGCTAGAGTCACCAAATTTGGAAGGGAGATAGCTGGTAGCAACCCCATCTTTAAGGCAGCGTGCACCTCTGCCGCATCCGTACCCTTTGGAAATCAGGACTCTTTTTACCGGTTTTAATACTGATAACGAGTATACCGCAGTTGGTTGCGTCCGACTGCAACGTTTCCACTTGTTTTATCAGTTTTTGAACGAGAATTGTTTAAATGAGTTCATCATCGATAGATGTGCAAGCTTCTTTTCCTACACACATAGGAAAATACACACACACGCACCACAATAAATGTTGCGTGTGCAGCATAAAGTTGACTTTGCACTTTGTTTGGCACTGAAGTCAGCGTCAGCCACTTCTTCTATTTGTAGGTGTGTTTGTGTTTAAGCATGCCATATTCCATACATAGTGATCAAACGTACATGTGATTAAGAACGCAAGAACGCATGAGGCCAGCGTCAGCCACAGCTTCTATGTGTTGGTGTTTGTGTGTGTTTGTCTCTTGCTAAGACTACATTTGATTAAGAACGCATGAACTACTAACATTCAAAACTGACTCTTAGCTTTCGTGGCCTTGGGCTTTGCATTTATCTAAAGGATAGTAAATATATGTAGAAAGAATGGCTCACAATTAGAAATGTAGCATTCTACATTTTCCATAAACTCGCTTAGTCCAATTTCCATTTCGTGGTAAGTGTAAGTGTCATTTTCATCACGCTTTCGATTGCATATTGTTTACGCTGCATGCAATTCCGACATGAAATATTAAATAGTTTTGAAGTCACATTGTCCTTTAAGCATGACAAGTGCCAAGGCGTATGGCTTATAAAGATTCAGCAAGTAAATAATGAGTTAAGTCAAATGCCAACTATTTTTAAAGCACAAGGCAATTAAATACAATTCGGTTTATTCACTCAAATTAAAGTGATATTTTTCAATTATTTTCCATTATTTTAATAATTCATGGTAATTTTCCATTATTTTTGATTATTTGTAATCGTAATCATTAAATAATCATACATTTTTCACCAGCGAACTATATAATCATTACGACTATTTTCCAAAAATAATTTAATTGATTAGTAATTCTAATGGCAACTTAACAGGTCTGTATTTAACATAAGCTTTAGCAAAATTTTGCAAATACGAAAAAAAAAGGCACACGCAGGATAGAAAAGAACTGTCAACCAAAATACCAAGAAAAGGTATCAACTTAGCTCCCCCTTCACAGCCGATTCAACTTGAGTGCATTAAATTAATTTATCAAATGTTTCAAAATACAAATTTAACCATTTATAATTTCAAGCATTGGCATTGTGCATTTGGGGCGAAAGACAACAGCGATGCTACATTTGAAATTTCACAATCAAAAAATCGTCAATGTTGTAGTAGGAAGGTTATACATAAGTTACTATCGATACCTAGATGTTACGTGCAACACTGTATTACTCTGTATTACAACAAGAGCGGTCGATCGTTGGTATCGACATTAATAAAGAGCTCGAACTAAAGCAAGTATCGGACGTCTACAAATCAGAAGTGAGATAAAACTTTTCGCCATGGCTGTCGTTGTTAAAATTGCCAACGAAAGGTACCAAAGCAGAATTGGTTTCGCGATTGAGCCAAATTTCGCCTGATCAACGTGGATGTGCACCGAAGCTGGACACTGACGGGGAGCCCGAGGACGCTGCAGACATTCAAGGCAATCTGTCCGTCATGGAAAATGAAAATGTGGATGACGGTGGTGGCGAGATCGAGGGTGAGATCGGTGGCGCGGGCGGCGGCAACATTGGACAGGGCAGCGCCGGCATCGCAGAGTGCAGTATATCAACTCGACAGGGTAGAGAAGATGAACTTATGCATATAATTCAGCAGCTACAAGCTGAAAAAGAAGCGAGCAAAAGAATCATTGACGAGTGGCGGCAAATGCAGCAAAAGCGCGGGACCGGCATCGAGGTTGGCGGCATAAGCTGTGGCGTCAGTGGCAACACTGTTGCTTTAGAAAATGGCAACGCTAATAGTGAAGATGGCGGCGATGGAATTAGTGGCGATATTATGCCAGTAGAGGGCGCTGGCAACATACCATGGACATGAGGCGAACATTTCAGGAGCGGACATGGCGATTGGAGGAAACATTCATCGCATATTATGAGGAGAAGATGTTGTTAGCGCTAGAAATCAACGTTGACGTAGAAGAATTGCTGGAACA
Organism: Scaptomyza montana; assembly: GCA_018904305.1. Classification (NCBI taxonomy): domain Eukaryota; kingdom Metazoa; phylum Arthropoda; class Insecta; order Diptera; family Drosophilidae; genus Scaptomyza; species Scaptomyza montana. The sequence continues at coordinate 301,927 of JAEIGR010000099.1, read as the reverse complement.
ATTAATAGAAGGGATACCAGCGAAAAATATGCGTGACCAAGCACGTATCCAGTGTTTCTCCAGTCCAGAAAAACTTTTGAAGGCGTTTGCAAATATAAGTCTGCAGGAGAAAGAGCCGGTAAAGGAGGACACAAGTTTGGCTATGAAGCGACGAGATGTCAATAATATGGTGCGATGCTACAACTGCAACGCAAGAGGCCATATAGCAATGGATTGCAGAAAGCCAAAGCGCGATGCTGGATCGTGTTACAAATGCGGAAAAATGGGCATTATATTGCGCAATGCCGAACAAGTTGGTAAGGTGTTTTAAAATATTTTTATGTATATCCTAAATTATTTTTGGTTACAGAATGCCTTTTAGACTCTGGTAGTGCGGTTTCATTGATAAAAAACTCATTTGTTCCTGAAAACATTATTAAATATCCAGTATCTAAATCCTATTACGGCATAAATAAAAGCCGTCAAGAAGTTTATGGAAAAATCTTTTGTTATGTTATTAAAAAATCAATAAAAGTTTATTTTGAGTTAATCGTGGTCTCAGCAGAGTCTATGAGTCATTATGTTGTAGTTGGGTGGGATTTTATGAATGTGTGTGGTTTGGACATTGATACATATTTTGTTACGGTTGTGACAAAAAATACTGAAAACCCAGATGATATACTAAAATGTGATGGTGCAGAAAAGTCCATAATTATGCAATTTGAAAATGTAGTTATTGAGGAAATGGATGCAAACGGAGACGATAAGCAATATGTATGCGAAAAAGAAAGAAGTTTTATGAGCAGCTCGTTATGTGAGGATATTGTGACGATAAATGAAAGTGAGGTTATGAGTAGTGTGTTAAGTAAAGGAAATAATGTTATGAATAAGGTGTTAAGTTAAGAAGATTGGGTTATGAAACAGCAATTAGATAAAAAGCAAGACGAAAGACATAGTAATTTAGTAAGATAGAAGTTTTGAGAAAGATATGTTATGCATTAATGTGGTCGAGGAAGGGATTGAATATAGTTTTGGGAAAAATGTTGATCACCGAACTAGATTAAAATTTGATAAAATGTTAAGGAAAGTGTATGTTGAAGCAGAAAGGCCAAGTGATCTTTTGGTAAAATATGAGATGAAAATATGTGTAGAAAAGTCAAAAGCATTTAGTTGCTCACCAAGGAGGCTCTCCTACACCGAAAAAGATAAGGTACAAAAAATGTTAGACGATTATTTAGAAGAGGAAATCATTAGGCACAGTGATTCAAAATATGCTTCACCAATTGTGTTAGTAATGACGAAAACGGGAGATTTGCGTTTATTCATTGATTATAGAAAATTGAATAAAGTATTAGTTAAGGACAATTATCCGTTACCTCTTATAGACGATTTGTTTGATAAAATAGTAAACAAGAAGGTGTTTTCGAAACTTGATCCGAAGAATGGATATTTTCATGTGAGGGTAAGCGAAGAGTCTATTAAATATGCATCGTTTGTGACACCGCTTGGGCAGTTCGAGTTCATGAGAATGCCAATGGGATTAAAGAATTCACCAGCAGTGTTTCAAAGGTTTGTCAATAAAATATTTGCAGATTTAATAAGAGAAGATAAAGAAATAGTGTATATGGATGACATAATGGTGGCAAGTACAGATATAGAAGAGCACTTAAGGACATTAATTGAGGTGTTAAGGAGATTGGTTCAAAATAAATTAGAGCTACGACTAGATAAGTGTGAATTTATGCAGGACAGTATTAAATATTTAGGATTTTTTATTACAAATGAAGGTATTAGAGCGGACGATAAGAGATTAGTTTAGGTTAGGTTTGACCGGCTGACACTCCTAGGCGAGCGCCACACATAGACTGCTAAAGAGTCCTTAGTGAGACAGGTGTTTGGAGGTGTTAAAGGCTATCCTGATGGACTATCTCTATGTGGTGTCCTGCGGGGTACGTGTGCTTCGGGCAAATGCCAGAAGCTTATTGGGTTCCCGCTTGCTGGCTTCATCGAGTGAAGCTAGGAAGGGAACATGTAGGTAGCGTAGTCTTTGTGCTGCCAGTGCGGGGCAGCTGCAAAGGAGATGCTCAAACGTTTCCTTGACACCAATAACCTTGCATTTCCGGCATTCGTCGTTGTCAGTTATGCCTAGCTTTTTCGCGTGTACTGCGATTAGGCAGAGGCCTGTGAGTAGACCTACCAGCCTTCGGCAGTCATGCCTTTTAAGCTTAAGCACATATTTCGTTAGTTTTTCGTTGTAGGTTTTGCACATTATTTTTGAGATTTTGCAGTCGGAGGTGTTTGTCCACCTTCTCGCTCTGTGTCTCCATGTAGGAGTGTAGCGTTCGCAGGGAGATCGGGACTTCCTCAGTGTCATTGTTGAGTCCCGTTGCACCTTGCTAAGCCAGAAACTCTGCTGCTTCGTTGCCCTCGAAGCCCTGGTGGCTTGGAATCCAGTAGATGAACACTTTTTTAACGGTGCCGAGTGCATCCAGCGTTTCCCTGCTCGCCAGGACATTCCGAGAGCTTATGTGGTGGGCCTGTAGGGCTTTGATTGTCGCCTGGCTATCTACGAATATGTTCACCGTGTCGCGCGTTGTATTCGATTTTAAGACTGCTTCTACTGCTTTCCTGATTGCGAATATTTCCACCTGGAATATGCTGCAGTGGTCCGGGAGTTTGTAAGACAGGGTCATAGGTGGTTCGGCGCAGTATACTGCTGCACCGACTCCCTCCATCATTTTTGAGCCGTCTGTATATACGTTGATGGCCGGCTGCTCAGCTCCTGAGCGCCAATCATCTTTTCCTAGGAGCGTGGGCGTATAGTTAAAATTGTTTCTTGGGGTCATATAGTCTGTTTCGACTTGGATCCCTCTTCCAATTATACTATGCCCGTAGTTATGTATCTTCATTTTGCCTATCGTGCAAAGACGTTGAGCAGTCTTTTTTGCTGTTAGGCGTGCCTGTATGTCCACGGGGTTGACATTTAGTATGGTCTGTAGTGCTTTGGTTGGTGTTGTCTTCAGCGCCCCTGTGATGCACGTAAGTGCATGTCACTGAGTTTTTTCCATTCGTTTTAGGTATGTGGATTTCTCTGTGGCTTCCCATCATACCAGTATTCCGTAGAGCAGTATTTGGGCGCACAATCGAGATTAGAATCCAATGTGTCAGTCGTGATGAGAGTCCCCAAGTGCTACCCAACATTTTTTGCGATGTGTAGAGTGCATTGGTGGCTTTCTTCACCCTTTCCTCCACATTGAGCTTCCAACTCAGCTTGCTATCGATTACTTTCCCTAGGTATTTGACACTCTCTTTTGGTATCAGTGCCTTGTCGTTTATTTTCGGTGGAGTCCAGCGAGGTACCTTGTATCTCTTTGTGAAGAGAATGAGGTCCGTCTTGTCCGCGTTGATACTAAGTCCGGCTTCCATGGCCCATTCTAGTATCTCTTTGAGTGTGTGGTTCATGACAGAGCTGATTGTCGATGGACACTTGCCCGTGATAATTATGTTTATGTCGTCCGCATAGGCAGTTATCTTCAGGGCTTTCCGTTTAAATTTTCTTAGAAGTCCGTTTACCACCAAGTTCCACAGTAGGGGTGAGAGCACTCCTCCTTGGGGAGTGCCACACTTGGCTTCCCTGACTGCGGTAGTGGTTCCCCATTCCGCTAGTATTCTCCTGCTGCTCAGTAGGTTCTGAACCCAAGAGTATACTGCTTCTGCTGGGGTCACAGCTTTTAGGCTGTGCATTCTTGCATCAGTCGACACATTGTTAAATGCGCCTGAGATGTCGAGAAATGCGCCTAGGGCGTACTCTTTGTGGTGTAGTGCCTTCTCTATGGTAGCTACAAGGGAGTGTAGCGCTGTTTCCACCGACTTGCCCTTTGTGTATGCGTGTTGGTTCTGCTCTAGAGTTATCTCTGTGTTCTCTCTGATGTGGGGATCTATCAGCTTTTCTAGAGTTTTTAGGAGGAACGAAGTCAGGCTAATGGGTCTGTAGTCTTTCGGCAGCACGTGGCTACATTTTCCAGCTTTTGGCAAGAAAATTAGCCATGCTGTCCTCCAGGCCACCGGCACATATCCATACCTAAGGCAACCTCTGAAAATTTCCCTCAGCCATGGAGTGATCACATATTTCACCTTCTGCATCATGGCCGGGAATATCCCGTCTGGACCTGGTGATTTATAGCTCTCAAAGGAGTGTATTGCCCACATTATCCGTCGCGTTGTTGTGATACCTTCCGGAATTTCCACTGTTGTGGTTGAGGATATCGTTTTTGTGTTTGCATTGACTTGAGCTAGCAGCTTCCTTAACCTTGTGGTGTCGGCTGTCTTCTCAATGCCTGAACAGAAGTTTTGCCATGCGTGTCTTTTGGCTGCTCGTACTTTTTTCTTAAAGTCACGGAGCCGTATTTTGTATTCGATCCATATCCGCTTGTTTTGCGAGTTTGAAGAGTCCTAGTACGTCTTTCCTTATTCTCTTGAGTTCTGGAGTCCACCAAGGGGCGTGTGTCTCTTCTTCTCTTGGGATGGTCTGCATGTTTTATTGTAGGCTGCCACTAGATTTTTATTGAGTGTCTCTAGGGACTTCTTTAACTTTTTTGTGGAGACTATATTGGATGGTCGTTTAAGATTTCCTTCGACCTCTTTAACGAACTGTTCCCAGTCCGTGTTTCGCGGGTTTCTAAACACCTTCTTCTTCACTATTCGTTCAAAGTTCACACGGAACTGAATGTACCTGTGGTTCGAGAAGGAATGTCTACTTAGGACTCTCCAAGGTAAGGACCTGCTTCTTGGAGTCGGCCTCTGTCACCAGTCGAGTGAGCTCTTGAGGGGGCACGTCAGTGTCGTGCGCCATGTAGCAGGATGCCATTAGGATTGGCTCGTCTCTGCCACCTTCTAGTGCGACCACCGTGAGGTCGTCAGTGCTGTAATTAGACAATAAGTAAGCATAGATACCTTTCCTTACTAGGATTGCTGTCCTTGCTCTACTCACTGTTGTTGGTTAGAATGTGTTATAGTTGGGGCTCCTTAATCCAGAAACCTTGTTTGCCGAGGCTATCCAAGGCTGCTGGATTAAGGCGACGTCGGCGAGCCCTGTCTCCAGAGCTATCAGGAGCTCCGCCGAAGCCAACTTGCTCTTATGGAGGTTGATCTGAATGACCCTCAGCTCCATTGTTGGCTGTGGCATCTTCCTCGGATGGGACTTCCACCACAGTAATGTCCGCATCCTCGTCGTCTTCTATTTCCAGGCTCTAGGTTGCGAGGGTGACCTCCGTCAGGTCGCTCTTCACCTCACCCACTTCCAGCGTGTTATTGTTTTTGTCGTCCGGGTGGCGCTTTTTGAGACGCAGGTATACGCTATCCACGCCCCACGCCATCTTTCCGAACCTGTGGTACAGCAAGTCGTCGGCCTCCTTGTTGATTTGAATCACCATTTGCTGACAATTGCTATCGGGCTTCGCAACATGGATCACCTTCCAATCAACAGTCGGAACGTCCGGGTTTTGCCACCTCAGTAGCTGCAGTGCCTGGTCCACCGGTACGACCCGCGAGAAAAATATTTTTGCCTTCGGTAGGGACGGAATGCAAGTTCTGTCCACTACCTCCAGCTTGGCACCCTCCCACGGTGCGTCCAGAGTCGCCACGACACTGGTGACCCACTTCAGAGCGTGGTCATCCTTGCTGCTCGAGATCTTGACGCCAGAGAGCCAGCCCGCTCCATCAAAAGAGATGGGGAGCGAGCCCGGTTCGGCCATCCGACTCAGAATCGCATCGAACATCAGCTCCTCCACCTTCTTCCACTGCTTTGGCTTCATTTTGCCGTTTGGGTCACTCCGGTCGATAAGCGCGACGACTAGATGTCGCCTTGCCACATCGCTGGCCGTCGGTTTTGCATGCAACGCTGGCTTTTTGAAGGGCCGCTGGCTGGCTTGCACCTCTGCTTTAGCGGTTTCAGCGGCGTTTGACAGCCAAGCTCTCCTCCACCTTGTTTGTAAAACTGACGTTCTCAGACGCCATGTTCTTCCTTTGTTCAAAATGGGCGCTGCCCTCTTTAATCCTTTCGTCGGCCCAATTCTGCTGGCGGATCTCATCTGAAGTGAGAGCTCGCTTGTAGTCAGAGAGCCGAGCCCGGATTTTTAAGGCGGCCTTATATTTTGCCTTGGCTTTCATGCCCTCCTTTGACCTTTTGAGCCCGACGCTACTGGGGGTGCTGGTACTCTCCGGGCCGGGGCATGAGACATCCTCGGCTTCTGAAGTGAGAGACCTTTTCTGGGAGTCGCAATCCGAGTCTCCAAGGACTGTGGTATCGCACCACATTTTGGGTTTGGTAGTGGCAGTAGCTTTACAACCGTCCTGGCTTGCTCCAACCAGTACGGAGGGTGGGCTGCTGGCGACACGCAGAGAGGATTTCTCCCCCCCGTGCCCGCTGGCGGTAGCACCCTTTTCCGCCGACGTTTGGGTTGACATCCCAACCCGTGTTTGATCTTAAGTCGCCTCCATTTGATTTTTCTTTCTGGGGAGTCTACCCATACCATTTTAACCTTACTGCCAAGGACTTCGAACCATGATTTGCTCTGCGCCCTCGCAGTGCCGAAGCCTTTGAGTGGTGTAGAGCTCACCTTAGCTAGACATTGTACTACCTCTCCACAGGCGAGTAGATTCGCAGTACCTTCGTTTGTTTTGGGGCAGGCCAACATCTGCTTTGGTTAGCCCCTTGCCTTCGCAGTGCCGAAGCCTTTGAATGGTTTGGGGTTCACTTTAGCTAGACGCCGTCCTGTCCTTCCGCAAGGCAAATAGCACCAGGTACCCCTCGTTTGTTTTGAGGTAGCACGATGCCTATTGCCCAGTCGGCACCCTCGTGGAGGAAGCAGGAAAGAATTTTCCAATACCGGACAACACACAAACTATGCAGAGATTTTTTTCATTGTGAAGCCATTATATGATTTATTAAAGAAAGATAAACAGTTTGTATTTGGGGAAAACGAATAAGAATGTTTTAATGTTATGAAGGAAAAACTTATGCAATCACCTGTAATAGCGATTTATGATCACAGGGATGAAGTTGAGTTACATTGTGATGCTAGTGCAATGGATTTTGGTGCAGTGTTGATGCAAAAGAATAAAGATGGCAAGATGCATCCTATATTTTATTTTTCAAAAAGGTCGTCTGAGACTGAGGCAAAGTACCATAGTTTTGAGCTCGAAGCGCTGGCGATTATATATGCGCTGCGTAGGCTTAGGATTTATTTGCAAGGCAGAAAGTTTAGGATTATAACTGACTGTAATTCATTAGCGTTAACGCTTAACAAGGTAGAATTAAATCCTAGAATAGCGCGGTGGGCATTAGAGTTGCAAAATTATGAATATGAATTAATTCATAGAGCAGGTGACAAAATGAAGCATGTAGATGCTCTGAGTCGAAGCGCAAATATTCAGGGGTGCCACAGAAAACGCTTCCGCCCGAATTTCATGCCTTTTTTATTTCACGGTGCCACAGACTAAAACGCTCTGACATTTCCAACGATTTGAAATCGTCCGTAAAAAGGCTAGAATCTAATGCTGCCACCTAGTCCGAAGCAAATTTTTTGCAGTCAATGCAGTAATGCCACATTTCTGATGCATAAATTCGGAGTAATGTGTTTAATAAAAATATATGTGGAACCACTCCTGTTTTCTTTTAATTAAGCATTAAAAAATAGCTCTTTGAAGTAAACACAAACTTGACCTCAAAATTGTTTTACTTGTTGTGCAATTTGTGAAAACATTTGTGGTCAGCTGTAATTGTGTCAGGTGTCAACGCCTTAAAAGCGGCATAATCTGGAAAATGGCAGAGCCAAAACTAACAAAGAAAGAAGAAGAAAACGCGCTCAACATGTAAGTAAATTTGATTTGTTTTTTTATAAATATTTTACAATGCAATTATTTTAAGGGGAAAACATCGAAACGCTCGCCAAGACGAAGCCATGTTTAGCTTTATGAAGAAGCACCCGGACATTGCCAAGAACTTTACGAAAGGGGACAGGGTGGCTGTTGCGGCAGCTTGGGAGGACTTAACGCTTCAGTTGAACACGCTGGGTCCTCCAATTAAAACTTCGGAGGAGTGGCGCAAAGTAAGTAGCTTATCTTGTTGATAGTAAATTGCAGGCAACAATTATGGGCATTGTTTATTTCAGGTTTGGGATATTTCCCTCGATTATATTGAGGATCTTTCGGAAGGTCCTCTTGTCAACACGATAATTATACCGGAAACTATTGAAATTAAATTAATTAGCATAAGATAATGAAGAAATGCAGAAAAACCACATACGTATAGTCAGATTGCGAAAACGGATCAGATGCGCATCTGAGAAGCCTTCGCTGCATGGTTTCTTTCCTAATTTTCTGCTGCCGGAGCTCTTCTATGGCCAATAATCTCGCTAACGGCATATTCAATTTAAAACAACTTCTGTTTAAAACAATTTGGGGATGATTTATGAACAGCTGATTGCTGTCAGGCGGAAATTGTTGCCAGACAGTTGGCAAGTAGCTTCTAGAGTTGCCGAATATCTTTTAATTGTTTTCCCGCCCAAATTTAAATGTTTTCTTGTGTGTTTATTTGATAAAAACACTCAACTTCTGTACAAAAACATTAAAAAATGTTAATAAAATATGAAACCAGTTGAAAGCCCCTTATTCTGATATGTTTAGACTACAAAAGGTGCTAAACAAACACTTGGCTAATTTAATCTGGCGTGGTGTCAACCCTTAGCAGCCAAGTCCGATAAGGTTTGTGCACACACTAAGTAAATGAAATCACTCGGAGTTCTGTGGCACCGTGAAAATTTTAAGACGATTTTGCTTCTGGCGGAATCAAATTTCACTGACGTTTTCTGTGGCACCCCTGTATATGTATGTATTAACGTTTCAATGCAATGAGTACGTTGAAACGGTAAAAATAAAGAGAGCGCGTAGAGAGCGTGAGCAGATAGAATCGCAATTACGTCGGTCAAGAGCAGGGCTGCCATTTCAGCTATTTTCCAGCTAGATCTGGCTTTATTTAAAATGCTTTCGCGGGAAAAAATCGAAAACAGCAGGTTGCGAAATTCTAGCTTTAATAAAAATTTAGTAGGCCTTTTTTAGCTTTACTATATTTTTCACTATATATTTTATTTTTATCTTTGACAACACTAAAGCAGTAAACGATTTTCGATAGTTAAATCTATAAAAATCACCACGAGGCTCGAGAATCAGCTGTTTCTTTTATAACTCTATCGTCGCTGTGTAAAGATGTGTAAGATTTATAAGCAAAATGTACGCGAGGTGTGGCTGCAGAGCACCGAATTTAAAGAGTGGCTTCGAAAAGATATCACCGATTCTACAAGGGCGTACTGCAGCTACTGCAAGTGTGGGATAAATGCGAAGCTGTGCGACTTGCGTGCCCACGCAGCAACCAAAAAGCATAAGGGTGCACTTAGTGGTTTTGCACAGAAAGAGAAAATTAACTTTGGGCTGTTGCCAACAAAAACGGTCGAGCAAGAAGTAGCACTTTGCCTATTTGTAGCAAAACACACTGCTATTGCTCCCATCGACCACCTAGGCACCCTTTGCCAAACCAAATTTTGCGACAGCGCTACCGCGTCGCGAATGAAACTGCATCGCACTAAGTGTACGCACATAATTAAAAATGCGTTGGCGCCTCATTTTGTGAGGACCTCAGAAACGACGTTGGAAACGCCAAGTTTAGTTTGATTTTGGACGAGTCAACTGACATAAGATTCACTAAGCTCCTCGGTAAATAAGAATTATTGTTTGAACACTTGCTCTATTTTTGAAAGTTTGAATGGATTATAATATATATGCACGTATATTTTTAATGTTTACGTTAATGGTGTTTAGGTGTCGTTATTAATTATGTTTCTGTTGAGCGTGGACTGATTGTTTCTACGTTCCTTAGTTTAATTGCTCTAGAAAGTGGAGATGCTTTGTCTATAGTTGAAGGAATAAAACAAGAACTCATTCACTGGAAATTGGAAGTAAACAATTTGATAGGCATCGCCACAGACAACGCCAATGTAATGATTGGGTCCAATCGAAGCGTCTATACGGAGCTTAAAAAGGATGCGCCTTCGCTACTTTTAATTAAGTGTGTCTGCCACTCTGTGCAACTGGCAGTAAACCATGCCTGCAAGCAATGCTTTCCAGAGGGGCTAGAAAACCTTATTTACGGGACTTATAATTGGTTTGCTAATAGCTCAAGTCGTCAAATTGCGTACAAAAAATTTATTTTATTTTAATTTTATTTATTTTAATTTTAGATGATATGGTATATCTAAGTATAAAAAAACCCTCGTGTACGTCTGTAGTTCTCAATGCCCTTTTATTTTAACATTGTTATTGTAATTATGTAACTTTTTGTCGACTGTGTATGTGTTTTAACTTAACTTAAGGAAATTGTTTACTTACACAACATAAATTTGTTTCCTAAACGGCTCCCCTTAAAATTCCACGTGTGTGCGATACACGACGGCTGTCAATTGAATTGGCTGTGACTAGAATTTTGGACCAGTGGCATGAGCTAACACTTTATTTCGGTATTGCTGGTACCCAAGAAAAATGTCTACAAGCTCAACACCTGTGCGACTTGTTTAAGGACAGTAAAAACCTTTTGTACCTACAATTTTTGAAACCAGTTTTGCAAGAAATGCAACACATAAAAAAATGTTTCCAGAGCCAAAATACAGATTCAACCAAATTGCTGAATGACCTTAAGATCTTTGCAAAATAAAATTATACCGGAAGACAAAAACATCGACATTTTAACAGAGAATGATTTTGAAAAATATGCGGTTAAAGACCTGTATCTTGGTTACGAATTTGAAAAAATTTACGGCCTGTGTTAGATCACACGGGCGCATAGGTTAACCGTAGAATACGTCATTTTGTGCAACAAAAATTATGAAAGTAAACATAGTATTTATATGATTTGAAATTTAAATACATTAAACATTTAAAAAAGCTGAAATGCATATTTATGCCTTACATAGCAAAAGCGTTAATAAAAGCTGTTCAATCTTTTATTAAAAGTTTTTTATTATTGTATATTGAATAGAATGCATAGAATTTAAACAGTTTTATTAAAAATAGTACTTAAAACTAAGTAATTTTTGTTTTATGATGAATATTTGATTTTTGATATTTTCACAGGCGGCATTTTTATACTCGATACCGAAGGTAAAGAGTATATTGAGTTTGTGCAATGTCCGTCATGGTGTCTGTCCGTCTGTCCGTCTGTCCGTCTGTCCGTCTGTATGAACGCAACTTTTTTCCACACCCTTCAAGCTAGAGACTTGAAACTTTCCAAATCTCTTTATCTATGGGATAGTAAATTAAAGTGTCAAGATGGGTGTTCTACGATAACTGGGGGGCTGGCAAATCGATAAATTCGATAACTCAAAACCGATAAATCCACATATTTCACTCATCCTTACAGCTAGAAGTACCAAATTTGGTAAGATGATAGCTACTAGCAACCCCAAAAAACTGCATCAAAATTTTTGGAGCCACGCCCCCCATTCCGCCCACAGCCCCCCGAATTTTAAAGTCAAAAAAGCCAATATCTCCCACAGTTTTTGAGCTATAGCCACCAAATTTGGTGCCAAGATAGGTGATGATGACCCCTCAAAAACTGCATCAAAGATTGGATGCCACGCCCACCAATACCGCCCTAGCCACCCCCATGTGCCCCAATTGCTATCTTCATACCAAAATTGGTGACTCTAGCTCAAAATTTGTAAAAGGTGGGGAAAGGGGGGGCTGGGGCGGTATGGGTGGGCGTGGCATCCAAATTTTTGATGCAAACCTTTGTGGAATGTCAATTGCTATCTTCATACCAAATTTGGTGACTCTAGCTCGAAGTTTGTAAAAGATGCGGACAGGGGGGCTGGGGGCGGTAATGGTGGGCGTGGCATCCAAATTTGTGATGCAGATCTTTGTGGAATGTCAATTGTTATCTTCATACCAAATTTGGTGACTCTAGCTCGAAAATTGTAAAAGTGAAGAAAGGGGGGCGAAATGGAGGGCGTGGCTCCAAAACTTTGATGCAGATTTTTGGGGGTCGTTGCCAGCTATCTTCCTACCAAATTTGGTGGCTCTAGCTCCACAACTCTGGAAGATACACGCATTCCCGTTGGGGTGGATGGGGGCGGCTAGGGCAGTATTGGTGGGCGTGGCATCCAAACTTTTGATGCAGTTTTTAGGGGGTCATCATCACCTATCTTGGCACCAAAGTTGGTGGCTCTAGCTCAAAAAATGTGGGAGATATAGCCATTTCTGATTTCAAAATGCAGGGGGGCTGGGGGCGGAATGGGTGGGCGTGGCTCCAAAACTTTGATGCAGATTTTTGGGGGTCGTTAACAGCTATCTTCCCACCAAATTTGGAGGCTCTAGCTCCACAACTCTGGAAGATAAGTTAACGGTGGAGCATAGTGCTAACGCTGCACACAGGCCAGCGATCCAGCGGGCCCGCCGCTGACCAGACCGAAACGCGATATCTTGCACGAGGCGCAAGATCAGCAGTTTCGTATCCGGCGCAGCGGCCGCATAGCGACAACACATGCCGTTGCATAGCGGCAGCAAAGCGACAAGCTAGGGCTTTATAAGTAAACAACTTGTATTCTTAGCTTTAGTTCTTTATCAACTCCATATCAAGACGCGTCGTCTGATATGAATAAATAATAATAATTAATACTCGCTGTATGATTCATTATTCACTTCGGCTGTTGCCCGGTATATAAAAGGAAAAAGTAAACTGTCGCCCAACGTTTACGGAATCCACCGTGATACACCCAACATACAACACACAAGTGTAACAAGTAAAAGTACTTGCAGATTAAATAAAAAATCTCAGTGCACCAGCAAACAATAATTCACAGAATATTGGCAAATACAAACCAAAGCAGCTTATGAACATCCACAAGTGCAAACAAAACTCAGTGCGTGAACAAAACGAGATAATTCACAAAATAATAAAAAAGTACATGAAATAAGTGCATGAAATAAACAAACTATAAACATCCGCAAATGCAAACAAAAACTCAGTGCGTGAACCAAAATCATTCACAAATATTAACAATTTAAAACAATAAAAAACACGGAAGACACAACACCTAACTCGAAGGAAGGAAGATTCAGTAGCAGCACCAGGATTGATTTTAAGAAGACAAAAACAAAAATGTAAGTGAAAATTTCATGCATAATTTTTCATCAAATCGTCATAAGTTGTCTCAGGCTTTTCAAATAAAAAGTAAAAATATTCAGCTATTAAGGCTGCTCAAAAGTTGCATTATAAATTCTTAGCGACCGAGCCAGTGTAACCCGATACGGTGCATAATTTGTAAGGCCACTATTTGGTCTTTTCATTGTCGTTATTTAGCGCACACATTGTGGCAACCAAAAGAATATCTTATTGCTTGCTATACAAAACAAAAAAAAAAGATTAAATAAACAAAGTGTCGACAACGCCCTATGTTTACAAACGACGAAAGCGACTCAGACAGCATTTCTGATTTATTGACTGACTTAGAAAAACTCAAGTTAGCTAACAACATGTCGAACATAGACGCAGAGACTCTTTCAAACATTATAGGAGCAGCAGTAACCGCTGCACTCGACGTACAGAGAAAAGAGTTTAACGAAACAGTTCAGCAACTCGCGAACAGCGTTAAACAGGTATCAGTAAACGAGCCGGTTGTCAAAACTTTTGAAGATGTTACCTGTACAAATACAACAGGCAACGAACCACTCGACGCCGTTAAATCTCTACCCGAGTTTAACGGAATACAGGAAGACTATGTCTCCTGGCGTCAAGCGGCCACAGCCGCTTATAAGCTTTTCAAAAATCACCAAGGTAGCACCAGCCATTATCAGGCGGTGATCATAATCAGAAACAAAATTAGGGGCGTGGCAAACCGCACACTCTCATCTTTCAACACCAAACTTAATTTCGAAGCCATCATTGAAAGGCTAGACTTCACATACGCAGATAAACGCCCTGCACACCTTATTGAGCAAGAATTAACAACTCTTAGGCAGGGTAACATGAATCTTTTAGAGTTTTATGATGAGATTGAGAAAAAGCTCGCTCTCCTCACAAATAAATCTATAATGTCATATGACACAACGATAGCTAATCATATGAATGAGAAGTATCGTGCAGACGCATTGCGTGTATTTATATCGGGCCTCAGAAAGAACCTTACCGATGTATTATTCTCAGCCCAACCAAAAAGTTTGCCAGCCGCCCTCGCTATGGCACAAGAAATTGAAGCCAACCACGAGAGGTACAACTTTGCGGCAAATTATGCAAGAAGTCTCGAGGAGAGAGAAAAACGGCAACAAGCCGAGCCAAAAGATAGGGGGCCTTACAGAGGCCAGGGTAAAAACCCACACTTCAAAAGGGACAGCCCTAACCAACCCCAAAGCAAGCCTCGGGAAAACGACCGAGTAGAACCAATGGAGGTAGACCCTTCATCATCCAAGTTTAGGCAACAGACAAACTTTCAGCGGCAAGGTCAAAATCAAAACCAACAATCTGCCCGCACAAACCCTAACCGTGCAAAACGGGCAAATAGTACAGAAAGGCAATCAGACCAAAGACGCCAAAGAGTCAACCACCTTGCGCAAGACGACTCGCAAGAGGCGGAACAAGCTTATGAAATCATAACCAACGCCGCAGTTGCTGACATCGAAGAATGTGCCCAAGACGATTACGTTTGCGACACTGTTCATTTTTTAGAGGACAGTCCCTGCTCGCGTTCATCGAACGCAAAGTCGCAGGGCAAACACTAAAACTCTTGCTTGACACAGGGGCTTCAAAAAACTACGTTCGATCTACCCTAGAGCTAGATCACAAGCTTCCTGTAAAAGAACTTTTCGATATCGGTACCATCCACGGGTCTAGCGATATCACGCATAAATACATTTTCAAAATTTTCGGACTTGAGAGTCCATTTTTCCTGCTACCAGGACTCACAAACTTTGATGGCATTATTGGCTTAGATTTTATACGCGAAGCCGGTATATTGCTCGATTTCCCTCAGGGCAAAATTTTTAAGAAAGACGGTTCATACGAAGAAACCGTCCAATTTGTAAAATGTAAAAATGTTAACTTTACAGAAATCGGAGAGCTACAAGTTCCCGCACATGTCAGACAAGAATTTATTATAATGCTAAAGAGCAATGTCAAAGCTTTCGCAGAACCAAATGAGTTACTGCCATTTAATACATCAGTTGTCGGAACTATTCGGACTGAAGATAACGAACCGGTTTACTCCAAGCTGTACCCATTTCCAATGGGCGCAGCAGACTTTGTCAAAAAAGAGATAAAAGACCTCTTAAAGAACGGAATAATCCGTCCTTCTAAGTCACCCTATAATAACCCCATTTGGGTCGTTAACAAAAAGGGAGTTGACGACTCAGGAGCCCGAAAAAAAAGATTGGTTATCGATTTCAGAAAGCTCAACCAAAAAACTATCGCCGATAGATACCCCATGCCAAGTATTGCTATGATATTAGCAAACTTAGGGAAGGCCAGATTTTTTACAACACTGGACCTTAAATCTGGTTATCACCAGATCACCTTAGCAGAACAAGACCGTGAAAAGACGTCTTTTTCTGTTAACGGGGGAAAATACGAGTTCTGCCGACTGCCGTTCGGCCTAAAGAACGCAGGAAGTATTTTCCAGAGAGCAATTGATGACGTGCTACGAGAGCACATTGGCAAGACTTGTTATGTCTATGTCGATGATGTCATCATCTTCTCAAAAAACGAAAAGGACCACGTTCAAGACGTAGGCCAGATCTTAAGATGCCTTCATGAAGCAAATATGAAGGTCTCAAAAGAAAAATCACACTTCTTCAAAGAAAGTGTAGAATACTTGGGATTCATCGTGTCCAGTAGCGGCACAAAGACCAGTCCCGACAAAGTAAAAGCAATAAAAGAATTTGCTCAGCCGACAAATCTCTTCGCAGTTCGCTCATTCTTCGGATTGGCTAACTACTATAGGTGTTTCATAAAAGACTTTGCCTCAATCGCAAAGCCGTTATCCGATATCCTAAAAGGGGAAAACGGGAAGGTTAGTAAACAAACTTCCAAAAAAATACCCATTGCCTTAAACGAAACACAGTACCAGACCTTTGACAAGCTCAGAAATATTCTGGCTTCTGAAGAAATAATTCTTCACTACCCTGACTTTAAAAAACCCTTTGATCTTACAACGGACGCCTCGTCCTCAGGCATAGGAGCTGTATTGTCCCAAGGCGGAAGACCCATTACCATGATCTCTAGGACCTTGAAAGATAGAGAAGCAAATTACGCAACAAACGAAAGAGAGTTGCTAGCGATAGTATGGGCCTTAAACACCCTGCGCCACTACCTGTATGGGGTCAACAACCTTAACATTTACACAGACCACCAGCCCTTAACATTCGCGGTATCTGACAAAAATCCCAACGCAAAAATTAAACGTTGGAAAGCCTTCATAGACGAACACGACGCCAAAATTTTTTACAAGCCCGGAAAAGAAAACCATGTGGCTGATGCCTTGTCCAGGCAAAATATAAATGCTCTAGAAAATCCTCCTCAGTCGGACGCAGCCACAATACATAGCGAGGAATCACTTACCCACACGATCGAGTCAACCGACAAGCCGGTTAACTGTTTCCGAAACCAAATTATTCTAGAGGAAGCTGACAATCCTTCCAAGAGGACCTTCATACTCTTCGGAGAAAAAACTCGACATTTAATCAACTTCAGTAACTGGGATTCAATCATTGACACAGTAAAAGATGTGGTGAAACCCAATGTTGTAAACGCAATACATTGCGAGCTCCCCGTCCTTGGCCGCGTACAACATGCCATAGTTGAGACATTCCCTTCAACAACATTTTGGTTCTGCAAGAACAGAGTAATGGACGTATTTAACAAAGATGAGCAAAAAGAAGTTGTTACCATTGAGCACAACCGTGCTCACAGAGCAGCGCAAGAGAATGTAAAACAAATTTTGCGCGACTACTATTTCCCAAAAATGAACAAATTAGCTACCGAGGTAGCCACAGCATGCAGGATTTGTGCGCGATCAAAATACGATCGCCACCCTAAAAAGCAGGAACTCGGTGTCACACCGATCCCTTCCTATGCTGGAGAAACAGTACATATAGATATTTACTCCACCGCAGGGAAACATTTTCTGACAGCAATTGATAAATTTTCCAAATTCGCAATAGTGCAACCAATTGCTTCACGCACAATTCTGGACATAAAGAGCCCCCTTTTACAAATTATAAACTTCTTCCCAAAAGTTAAAACAATCTACTGCGATAATGAGGCAGCCTTTAACTCAGAAACAATCAAGTCCATGCTGAGAAATTTTTACAATATAGAAGTCGTATGTTGTCCGCCGCTACACAGCACATCAAATGGTCAAGTGGAGCGTTTCCACAGTACTTTGGGTGACATGGCAAGATGTCTTACAGAGGAAAGAGGTATTACCGATATAATAGATTTAATTCTACAAACAACAATAGAATATAACCGGTCAATCCACTCAGTAACAGACAAAACACCCATCAAGGTAATCCATTCGGCTCCCCCAGAATTAGAAGAGGACATACGGAACAGACTCAGTAAAGCACAAGAAACGCAGCTAGAAAGAAACAACCCAGCTAGGCAGAACAGAGTGTTCGAGGTAGGAGAAAGGGTATTGGTAAAAACTAATAGAAGGATAGGGAACAAGATCACCCCCTTGTATGTAGAAGAACGCATACAAGCTGATTTGGGGACAACTGTTCTCATTAACGGGAGGACGGTTCACAAGGATAACCTGCGAAAAAGCCCAAACACCAACCCCCAAAAATAAAAATAATAAAAAAATAAATAAAAAAAAATCATAAAAAAAAAAAAAAAAAAAAATTTTTATTACAAAAAACCACAAAAATATAAAATTAAAGTACGACCATTTTTATTTTTTCGCTCGATTAGGTTTCTTTTCATTTTATTGTGGGTTACAATGACGACCGCCAAACTAACAGACTACACACACTCTAATTACATACCGATACTCGACGGGACTGCCATACTCTGGAACGAGACAAACTACCTACGCCACTCGACGAACCTCACCGAATACGACGGACTAGTACGAGAAACTGCGGACATGACAAACTTATTTCCCCAATCACACATGAGGAAGATACTCGACGCGGACGTCGGACACTTGACAACACTATTATCGACACTGGACGTGCATCACCGACATGCAAGAAGCTTAAACTTCTTAGGCTCTGCGCTAAAGGTGATAGCAGGGACGCCGGACTTTGACGACTTACAAGAGACGCGACAAACAGAAGCAGAATTAATAAGAGAAAACAATAGACAAATTGTAATTAACACAAAAACTCAAGAACAGATAAATAGTTTAACAGCTACAGTCAATGAAATTTTAAAGTTCACAAAAAAACAAGAAATCGATACGTCACATTTATACGAAACACTCCTAGCAAGGAATAGGATACTTACCTTACAACTAGAAAATTTAATTATCGCAATAGCACTGGCCGGCATAAACCTTACAAACCCCGCAATAATAAACAATGACGATTTGAAAATAATTCTGCGTGAAAGTTTCACGGGCGTTAATGTAGCCCAAATAATGAGCGTATCTAAGGTTAAGGTTTTAGCAGATAGCAATTCCATTCATTTTATCATTAAATATCCTAAACCTAAGTTAGTCTGTAATAAAGTTATTGTTTACCCTGTCGCTCACCGCGGGATAATCCTGCAACTACCAGAAAACGCAGTAGCGGAGTGCAACGACAAGATAGTGGCACTGCAATCCTGCAGCGCCTCAACAACAATGGCTTTCTGCAGGGAGGCATCCGGTCCTACTTGCGCACAACAACTACACTCCGGTGGGACAGCGCACTGCCTCACCCAGCCGAACCACCTGGCCCCAGTAGAGGCGATAGACGAAGGAGTAGTCATCATCAACGATAGCCCAGCCAGGGTAAGCCTCGATGAGGGACCAGAAATCAACATCAACGGCACTTACCTACTAACTTTCAACGAGGTGGCACACATAAACGGAAGAAGGTTTACCAACTATAACGGCAACCCCAAAAAAATTCCCAGTTCAGCAGCTTCGCCATCGCTCAACATAATTGAGCACCAAAACCTACTAAGCATGCCACTTCTTCATCAAATGAGCATCGAAAACTTGAGGCACATCGGCGTGCTACGGTCGCAGATGAAAACCAGGCCCATAGTAGCGTCTACAGTTGGTCTGATGCTGTGCGCCACGGCTGTCCTTATATCGTTATTTATCCATTACAAGAGAAGGAGTCAACAGAAAGCAGCGATTCGTAACGTGATAAAAGAGCTTACTGTGACCGAGGACGGTCCCAACTTGAAGGGGAGAGTAGTTAACGGTGGAGCATAGTGCTAACGCTGCACACAGGCCAGCGATCCAGCGGGCCCGCCGCTGACCAGACCGAAACGCGATATCTTGCACGAGGCGCAAGATCAGCAGTTTCGTATCCGGCGCAGCGGCCGCATAGCGACAACACATGCCGTTGCATAGCGGCAGCAAAGCGACAAGCTAGGGCTTTATAAGTAAACAACTTGTATTCTTAGCTTTAGTTCTTTATCAACTCCATATCAAGACGCGTCGTCTGATATGAATAAATAATAATAATTAATACTCGCTGTATGATTCATTATTCACTTCGGCTGTTGCCCGGTATATAAAAGGAAAAAGTAAACTGATACACGCATTCCCGTTTTTGACGAAGCGTTGGGGCACATGGGGGTGGCTAGGGCGGTATTGGTGGGCGTGGCATCCAATCTTTTGATGCAGTTTTTGAGGGGTCATCATCACCTATCTTGGCACCAAATTTGGTGGCTATAGCTCAAAAGGTGGGGGAGTTATTGGCTTTTTTGACTTTAAAATTCGGGGGGGCTGGGGGCGGAATGGGGGGCGTGGCTCCAAAAATTTTGATGCAGTTTTTTGGGGTTGCTAGTAGCTATCATCTTACCAAATTTGGTACTTCTAGCTGTAAGGATGAGTGAAATATGTGGATTTATCGGTTTTGAGTTATCGAATTTATCGATTTGCCAGCCCCCCAGTTATCGTAGAACACCCATCTTGACACTTTAATTTACTATCCCATAGATAAAGAGATTTGGAAAGTTTCAAGTCTCTAGCTTGAAGGGTGTGGAAAAAAGTTGCGTTCATACAGACGGACAGACGGACAGACGGACAGACACCATGACGGACATTGCACAAACTCAATATACTCTTTACCTTCGGTATCGAGTATAACAAACGATTATTAAATACAGTACGACCTCGGTTAATGCAACCTATTAAAATTTGGCCAGTTGCGAAAACTGAGGTGAAACTTTCTGGTGGCCACGAGACCTTTTAAAAAAAAAAAGATTCCTTCGCTTACCTTTAATATTAAATTAAATCGAATAAGACTGTGTTTAAAGCAAGAATTTCATATTGTTTTATTTTTTTTTTTTTTGACGAATTGAGAAATTGGGGTCTGTACTCCATATTATCATATTCGCAAGCTCTTATGCTGCATTTACACTAGTTGATAAACAAGTCAACGTTGATATCAACTTTATCAATCCTAGTGTGAACAGCTATCAACTTGATCAACTTTTGCGTTGACAGTAGATTGACAATGCGAAAATCATCAATTGTTGCTCTGAGTGTAAACATAGTGTAAACACTTTGTGTCAACAGTTGAAGTCAGAATCGGCGCGTTGACAACACAAAATTAAGTTGAGCTCATGTTCATTCTTTTCCTTTGTGTAACAAACTTTATGTACATATTATAGGTGGCAGCACTTCGCTTCGCCACCCGTTTTTATTAATGTTGTCTGCTTTTTCAACTGTGCAGTCTATAAAAAACAATAATTAGTAATAAAAAGCTATTTAAAAATACAATTTTATTTATTTTTATGCATATTTATTGAACCATATTTTAATATCGAAAGTAGACCTGCTTCAGTTGCTAGAATCAAAACCACTGCTGCCGCTATTTTCATCTTCTTCGCTGTTGCCATTGTTCTGATTTTATTCTAAAGTAAACAAATTGCTTATCAATTAGTTTTAAGTTACATATGCATTAGTACTTACCACTTTTTTACTTTTTTCAATTAACAAAACAACACAATATCGATTACAATCAGTTTCGATACATTCACAATATCGACGTCAACGAAAAATGCTTAGCAACGTGAATGTCAACGAATGTGGATATCAACTGGTGTAAATTACTCTCAACTTCAATATCAACGCGTTGGCATCTTGCGCGTTGCTCAACTCGAAAATTATTTGGCAACCCGGTTTTTTTGTCAACTCAATCAACTAATGTAAACACAACAAATGCGTTGACGTTGGATATCAATTGTTGATATAGCTAGAATTGACGCTGCATCAACTAGTGTAAATGCACCATTATTGCAATACGCTTTCCTGGCCCGGATTCCGCATTTGTGATAAACTTTCTAAGTTATTGAGGATTTATGCACTTGATATTCCTGGCATATCGATTTAAAATCAATTCTTCAATTGTCTTTCGTTGGTGACGGATGTGTTTTTGAGTGCTCTTAATAATTTATTAATTTCTTGTGTTTGTGTACGGTGTTTTATTCGGTTTATTTTGGTAAACGTCTCTAACAGTGATCGCAAGTGTACGTTGTGTGTATTTGCGCGTGCATTATTGAATTTTTCTTGTTGAAAATTCATTTAATTTAACTTGCAGTCGAATTGACGCTGCAGTGCTTGAAAAGTAAACAAACGAGCATACGTACATACATACACTCATATATTTGCGGTTTTATATACATACTTTGTGTTTTATATATTCTTCTTCTACTAACAACAAACATCTTGTCTATTTGCTTGATCTCGCTCTCCAGCACCTCTCCCGCTTTGTCCGCTCTTATCAGGCGGTTGTATTTATCTGCATTTGCGCTCACGCTCTTTCACTCAACCGCTCTCTTGATTTTAACCGTTGTATCGTGCTCTTTGCTTCGATATGTTTATACTTACATACTTGCACTCTACCTTGTTTTGCTGTAGCATATCGATTTCTTTAGTAAATTTATTTACATATTTCATAATGCTTGTTTGCTGCAGCAAAAATTGCAAATTGGTTGGTACAACCAATCAAGATTTTATTCTGTGTGGATTGTGCGACAACATGATCCACATGAAATGTGTTGGCTTTACTGCCAAAACCAGGGACTGCTTAATTGCAGATACAGGCAATTAATGGTGTTGTGAGCCCTGTAGGGAGGTGATTAAAGAGTCTTCAAAATTCATGAGACAGACTCATTTAGGCTTCAAAGCTATGCATATTGCATTTAATGCACTGCAAAACTCCTTTACAGAGCTTGAGTCTAATTTCAAAAATGGCAAGGTTACGACTGAATCTGCGAAGCGTAAAAAGACTTCGGGACCTAATCCGTCTATTGTCCCACCTATCATCCCCACAAAGCCCCTTCTGGTGCCCAGCATCAATCAACCTACGGCCAGCCCATTAATGTTATTTAATTCGCCGGCAAGAACCATTACTAATAACCTTTCTTCTGATCCTATGCATGAAATCGGTTTAACTGCCTGTGCGCCTATTGATCCCAATGCAGGTACAACTGGGGCTCCCAAGCCTCTTGTTGTTGTTCCATTTAACAAATTTATATTTGTGTCCAGGCTGGCATCCGATACTTCATCGGATGATGTTTCAGCTTATGTTAAAAGTAAAATTGATTCTCCTCTTATTATTGTTGAGAAGTTTAAATTTAAACACGCCCGAAGTATATCTTCTTTCAAGTTGAGCGTGCCGCCTGAACTCTTTTCGACAATTTGTTCAGAAAAATTCTGGCCGCAGCAGCTTGTTGTAAAGGAGTATGAGAATAGGCGAAGTAATAATAATAAGGGCATTAGGATTAGTAGTGCACAGCCTGTTAGCCACCCAGTTGCCTCCACCTCGGGGGCAAAAAACTAACAAAACTACTTAGTTTGGCCTATCAAAACGTTAGAGGCCTTAACACTAAACTTTCTAAATTATATGTTAACATCTTATCATTTGATTCACATATAGTAGCACTCACGGAAACCTGGTTAAAACCCGATATTTCTGATTATTCCGTTTTTCCTTCCAAATATAATTTATATAGATGCGATCGCACTTCCCGGAAGGGGGGTGGTGTTCTCATTGCTGTTGACTCCTGTATTTCATCTGAACAGATTCATTCTCATGATCTTCCGGACACAGAGTTCTTATGTGTTAAAATATTATTTAGTGGCCGTTCACTTTATGTTACTTGTTCTTATATTCCTCCTCATTCTGATACTAACATTTACTCATCCCATCTTAGTGCCCTGCAACTTGTTTCGTCATTGTTGACAGATATGGATAATCTGATAGTGGTTGGTGATTTTAATCTGCCACATGTTGTATGGTCTATGAATGACAC
Organism: Scaptomyza montana; assembly: GCA_018904305.1. NCBI lineage: Eukaryota > Metazoa > Arthropoda > Insecta > Diptera > Drosophilidae > Scaptomyza > Scaptomyza montana. The sequence goes on along the minus strand of JAEIGR010000099.1, from coordinate 278,424 downwards.
ATCTTCGGCGATATTACCAGTCACTTCTGATGATTTTATCGATGGCCTACTGGAGTTAGGCCTATCGCAAGTTAACAGGGTGCATAACTGTAGTGGTAGAATGTTGGACTTGATATTTGTTTCGGACTCAGATTGCAGTAATGCTTGTAGAATACCCCCTCTAGTGCTTCCGGAAGATACCTACCATCCAACCTTAGAACTATCCATAGAAATTTTTAGCCCTAGTGCAATATCTTATAATACTTTAAAAACCCGTTGCTTTCGTAAAACTAACTTTACTAAATTAAATTATCTTCTTCAACATACTAATTGGTCTCGTCTTTATTCTTGTAGTGATACAGAAACTGCCATTGCCATATTTTATGGGTCTTTGAATTCGCTTTTGGATATTTGCGTTCCTCTCACTTGTTCTTCAAGTGATAATAAACCACCGTGGTTTACGAGGGAACTATCGAAATCGAAAAACGCGAAGACAAGATCATATATAAAATTTAATAAATCGGGAACTACTTTAGATTTATCTTCGTATTAAGTAGCAAAATCTAGTTTCATTTCCGTTAACACATCTTGCTATAGTAATTATCTTAATCGTTGTAGACTAAACTTTTCACGTGACCCTAAACAGTTTTATAAATTTGTTAACTCTAAACGTAAGTCTTCTTGTTTTCCATCCTCAGTATACCTTGATAATACAAAAGCAAGTTCTGATCAGGCAGTAGCCGATCTATTTGCTGAGTATTTTCAATCAGTATATTCAACGAATTTACATAGAACCAGCCATTCCTATCCTTTTCAAGTTCAATCGTCTAATTGCATATATATCCCAGTTATAACTGAGTGTACACTTCTAAGTGACCTTAACTCTATCAAACCAGGCTATCTGCCTGGTCCTGATGGAGTGCCAGGTTGTATTCTTAGATTCTGCGCGGATTCACTTTGTAAGCCCTTAAATAAATTATATAACTTGTCTGTTGACTCAACAGTGTTTCCGGCTATATGGATGGAATCTTTTATCATTCCACTCCATAAAAATTGTTCTAAGTCTAACGTTAAAAATTATAGGGGCATATCCAAGTTGTCCGCCATTCCTAAAGTCTTTGAAAAAATTATATGTTCTCAACTGCAACACACATGTAGTTCAATAATATCGCCTTATCAACACGGTTTTGTTAGGCGTAGATCTACTACCACTAACCTTCTTGAATTCACTTCGCTTGTTATCAAAGGGTTCCAGGAAAAAATGCAAACTGACGTTGTCTACACCGATTTTAGTAAGGCATTTGATTCTGTTAGTCATTCTCTGTTGCTTCAAAAATTGAATATTATCGGATATCCATCAAAACTTTTATTGTGGCTTTCGGAGTACTTGTGTGGTCGAACACAAAAAGTAGTTTTTAAATCGTCGGTATCTAAACCTATTTTTGTTACCTCTGGTGTTCCCCAGGGTAGTCACCTTGGACCTTTGCTATTTAATCTGTTTATTAACGATCTTCCAGCTGTTATTACTAACTCCTATGTATATATGTTTGCTGATGATGTGAAGCTATGTTTCACATATAATGACGCTTCCCTGTGTAATTTACTACAGTCGGATTTAGGTGCATTGTCGGCCTAGTTTTAACTTACTCAATTTAAATTGTTCTAAATGTAAAGTCATGTCTTTTTGTAGAAGTATCCCTCATACTGCTCACTACTTGCTTGATGCTTCACCACTTGACCGCGTGTTTGAAATTAAAGATTTAGGCATTATTCTTGATCCTAAATTAAAGTTTGACGCTCATATTTCGTATATGGTCAATAAGGCCATTAATGTCCTTGGCTTCAAGCGGTGGTCGAAAGAATTTAATGATCCCTACACCACTAAAACGCTTTATACATCCCTAGTTCGTCCCATCCTGGAGTATGGATCTTGTGTGTGGTCCCCACAATACTCGATTCACCAGGATAGAATTGAATCTGTGCAGAAGAAATTTCTTCTATTTGCCCTTAGAAGTTTTAACTGGGTTCCTGGAGTTGACTTACCCCCGTACTCAAGTAGACTCCTTTTGATTAATCTTCCCTCCCTGTTAAACCGTAGAACTATGCATGGAGTATTATTTATTACTAACCTACTTAATGGTGAAATCGACTCATCAGTTCTTTTGAGTCGAATTAAATTTAATGCCCCAATTAGATCTTCACGTAACTTTTTACCCCTTAGCCTTGATCGTTGCTTCAGCAACTATTTAATTCATGAACCATTTCGTGTTATATGTTCTGACTATAACAAACTTTATTCTCTTGTCTCCTCGGAGGCCTCAACTCCAGTACTAAAAAGATCGATCCTTTTCGCTTTATCTAATCGTAACCACTAATTACTAATCTAACGCTGGTCTGATTGGGTTTTTCTGGGTTTTTCCCAATCCTCGCAACAAATGTCGGACTACTCAATTTTTTATTGAATTTCCCAGAGCTTTAACGTTAACTTTTAAATATATTTTCAGATTTATATATTATTCTATATTTTACTTAATTTAATTATTTTAACTATTTTTTAATTTAAATTAATTTTGATTTCATTTTAATGTCAGCTGCTCTTAGCTGACAATAAATAAATAAATAAATAAAAAGCAATGCCACTGTCCACTTTTTAGGATTCCACATTTTTGTGGTATTGTAAGTTGATTTACATGTTTAATTACATATTGACATATTGTATGCAGCACGAGCGAATCAACCGATCGCAACATAAATTCCATCAAAGTGAGTACGCGCAGGCACCAGTCATACATACATACATATGTACATAGATTCACGCATCATTGCGTGGGATTCCCCAGTTTATATTTCTCGACGGAAACGAATGAACAAAAAAAAAAAAGAACGAAATAAAAATTGTAAAAACGAATTAAAACATACGATTTCCTTAGGAAGTTGCGATAAATGAAGTAATTTATTTATTTTTTTAAAGTTGCGTTAACAGAGTCAACAATGTTAAAAATTTGGGTGTTGCAATAATCGAGGAGTTGCATGTAAAGGCCTGAACGCAGAAGCCTGTACAGCTCCCGTACTGTAAAAACTTCATATAAAAACAAGTGGAAACGTTGCAGTCGGACGCAACCGACTGCGGTATACTCGTTACCAGTATTAAAACCGGTAAAAAGAGGCCTGATTGCAAAGGGGTACGCATGCGGCAGGTATGTACGCTGCCTTAAAGATTCTCCGATGCAGAAGGGGATGCCACCAGCTATATTCCTTCTGTAATAAGTAACATCTTGTTACTTTGAGGTTCGTTTATTGAATGTCTTTATTGGAATTGAAATATATTCTTAGCTTATGGTTAACATTTATAAACTTATGCTGTTATCAGTTAACAGCTACAAAGAGAGGGAGAGCGATTGTACTCATACGTTTGGCTTAAGTGCAAGCGCGGCGTTTCCCGTAGGGCAACGGTCTCACGCTTGCGTGGCCTTCTAAAGAGGCTTCATATTACTTACACGCGCAGACCATATGTATGTATGTGCTTTGGTATGCGCATACATATATATGTTTATGCTGAGCGTGTTTAGGTTAATTTATATTTGCAACAAAGTGTTACAAGTTACGTTTTATATATATTTGAAATAACATATATGAATACACTACACCTCCCTTTTTAAAAAAATAACGTAATATTATGGATATGTAGTTATTTATAGTATACATGATTGTAATTATTAGAAATATAAAAATTGAATAATATAAAACTATAAATGTGTAAAAATTTAGTGTTATAATTAGCTTCTTTTTTTTTCAATGATTTATTGTTTTTTTTTTTTTTCTTAAATAAGTTTTATATGTATACGGCTGATCAGACCGTTTTAAAATTATTTGTTTTTCTTAAATTATTTTATTTTTTTTTTTCGTATGTATTAATTTTATATAACACATATATATTACCCTAAATTTATATAAATATATATATATATTTATTTTTTTTTTTATTTTTATTTTTTTATTTTATTATATTTTTTTTTTTATATTTTTTTTTTTTTTTTTTTTTTTTTAATTATTTATGATTATTAATTAAAAAGATGGTAAAAGTATTTCAAATGGTTGTTATTTTATATAACATATTTTTGTTTTGTTTTTGAAATATATTTTCATTTATTTTTTTTTTATATATCATTTTATTTTTTTTATTTTATTTCTTTTATTTTTATTTTGAGATTATGATGTTATCTCTTTCTCCTATGTTTTTTTTTGTTTTTTTTTTATTTTGTTTTTCTGTCTGGCGGTGTTGTGTAGAAGACGTACTGTCAATCTTTGCACGAGTAAGTCAGTGTAGAATTTGTATTTTCAGTTTCTATGTCCGTGATGAACGTCTTCATTGGACTAAACTAGAATATAAAGAATTCCTTAAGTTGGAATATTACTCATTAATTGTAGACATTATTGCTTCTTGTACTTTTATTTATTTGGGTCACCGGCTTGAGTAGCTACTCTTTTATACATTATTGCCCATATATTTGAAATTATCTATTGAAATTGATTCAATGATATTTCTGCTCGGTGCCACTTGAGTTTGCTGATTGTAAGTATACCGGCCCCCGTTTCGAGCCTTTGGAAAAATTGACCTAAGTCGATAACTCCATTAGTATACAAATCGCTAACTTCTTGCGATAACTTTATTTCCTTGTTTTAATAAACAATTTGGAGTTTGTTATACGCAAGGTCACTACTTTTCTTATTCCGTCATTTGTGATGACGTTGGGCTTAGAAGCTTTTCAAGATTTTGCCTAAGCAAAGATTCTTGTTATATTCATGCGCATGATTATTTTGTCTACTGTGGTGCCTGGTAGCGACTTCAGGACTTTATTTCGTAAGTCTTTTGATTTGGATATAATTAGGATAACAATATCATAGAATGGGCATCTGCCACAAAATTTTGTTTTCTACTTGATGTGCCTGGAGAGGCTTTATTTGGGCTAATAATGTGAGTTATTTTAAAAAAAAATATTTTTCAATTAGAAATTTAATTATGTAAAGTGAACAAAAACACGGAAGGTGTTTGTGAGAGTTTAAAATTATTGTCAGTTTTAACTAATGCATAATCTCTTCTGATTTCAAAAACTATTATGTAAATTTACTTTAAGTTTCAAGTGGTATAGTCAGTATCAAATGTTTGTACGTCAGTTATGTTTCACAAGAATGGCCAGAGAGCGATGCGATTACTTTGACCTTGCACGCATCTTTTTGCGCTTACGTCTCAAGCTTCGCATACGCTTCTTACGGCACTTAGTGGTCATTTTTTTTTCGATTCGAAAACGGTCAGGGAATTTATACTTATATGTTTTTTCTTTTTGTTCTTTCTTATTCATAAAAATCTGTTTGCTTCATAATCAAATTTGTTTTTTTTTTTTTTATTTATTTATATTTTGCGTAACTAGCGTAATGCGCAAGATGGTTACTTTTGGTAATTTTTTTTTTTTCTCGTTTATTATATGTTTACTTCCCTATTGTATGTCATATTGATCGCCTGTCTATGTGTTGTATGGCTTTACGGGCCATACGCTACTACCGGGCAACTAAGATGTCGCTCAGTATTACAATTTTCTTATATTTACGTATGTGTGTATTAATATATATATATATATTTTTTTTTTAAAAATTTTTATTATTTTTTTTGTATTTTAATTAATTTATTTTATTTTTATTTGTTTTTGTTTTTTTTTTTTTTCATTTAAATTTATATATATATATTGAAATTCTATTTTTTTTTTCAACTTAATTTTTATGAATATCGGCATCTAAGATGCACGATCCTAATACACCTCATAGGTGGCGTGACATTCCTATCATATACAGTTTCCTTCCTAGTGTTTGTTCAGCTTTATGGGCCGTACGCTACTGTGCTAATTAGAGCCCAGTTTAACAAAATTTTTTTTTTATAATATAATAAATTGTGATATATATATATAAATTTATGTCAGCTTGCTGCTCCTGTGGGGGGTCTTCTTGCCGGAACTGGTGGGGTTCCGGTGCTGGTCCCTCACACAGGCTTTATTTTGTGCTGGTGCTGGTATTGCTTCTTAATTTGGTGGGGTGCCGGTGCTGGTCCTGTTGCCGTTATTCATTGTTGCTGTTGCTGCTGATGCTGTTTTCGTCGGCTCAAAGGTTTATCTTTTATCCCTCGTGGCTGTAGATGTTAGTGTCCCTCGTTGTTGTGGACTTTTTTTTTTTTTCCTCGTGGATGTAGAGGACTAGCAGACCGCTGTCCTCCGCATTAAATTTACTTGACTGGTGCTGGCTACACAGGCATCTCCTCATTCGTTTTTATTTATTTTTTTTTGATTTTCGTTTAATTATTAATTATTGAGTAATAATTTGTTAAATTTTGTTTGCTTTCATCCATTATAGTTCATAATATTATGTATTGCACTTTTAAGTTGTTGAACATGAACATGAACATGAATGTATAACCAAAATGTTTTATATTTTGTTTGTTTGTTTGTAAAAGTTAATTATTTAATTTACAAGACCTTTTTGATCTCACATCGTTATCGTTTTATTTTCGTACATAACAAGCACTGTATTATTTATTATTACATTTTTATTTTATACTTCGCCGTTCGAAGTCACATGTCACGGTCGCCATGTAATAAGTAACATCTTGTTACTTTGAGGTTCGTTTATTGAATGTCTTTATTGGAATTGAAATATATTCTTAGCTTATGGTTAACATTTATAAACTTATGCTGTTATCAGTTAACAGCTACAAAGAGAGGGAGAGCGATTGTACTCATACGTTTGGCTTAAGTGCAAGCGCGGCGTTTCCCGTAGGGCAACGGTCTCACGCTTGCGTGGCCTTCTAAAGAGGCTTCATATTACTTACACGCGCAGACCATATGTATGTATGTGCTTTGGTATGCGCATACATATATATGTTTATGCTGAGCGTGTTTAGGTTAATTTATACTTGCAACAAAGTGTTACAAGTTACGTTTTATATATATTTGAAATAACATATATGAATACACTACACTTCCAATTTTGGTAACTCTAGCTCAAAGTTTGTAAAAGGTGGGGAAAAGGGGGCTGGGGGCGGATTGGGTGGGTGTGGCAACCAAATTTTTTATGCAGATCTTTGAAGAATGTCAATGGCTATCTTCATTCCAAATTTGGTGACTAAAGCTCAAAGTTTGTAAAAGGTGGGGAAAGGGGGGTGGAATGGGTAGGAATGGCTCCAAAACTTTGATGCAGATTGTTGGGGTTGTTGCCAGCTATCTTCCTACTAAATTTGGTGGCTCTAGCTCCGCAACTCTGGAAGATACACGCATTCTCGTTTTTGACGAAGCGTTGGGGCGGATGTATTGGTGGGCGTGGAATCCATAATTATACTCGTTACTGAAGGTAAAGAGTATATTGGTTTTGTGCAATGTCCGTCATGGTGTCTGTCCGTCTGTCCGTCCGTATGTGTGTAAGTTTTTTCCACACCCTTCAAACTAGAGACTTGAAACTTTCCAAATCTCTTTATCTATGGGATAGTAAATTAAAGTGTCAAGATTGGGGTTCTACGATAACTGGGGGGCTGGCAAATCGATAAACTCTATTACTTAAAACCGATAAATACACATATTTCGCACATCCTTACAGGTAGAACTACCAAATTTGGTGAGAAGATAGCTACTTGAAACCCCCAAAAAACTACATCAAAAATTTTGGAGCCACGCCCACCCATTCCGCCCCCAGCCCCCCCGCATTTTGAAATCAGAAGAGCATAGGCTCTCCAACAGTTTTTGAGCTATAGCCACCAAATTTGGAGTCAAGATAAGTGATGATAGATAAAGAGAATTGGAAAGTTTGAAGTCTCTAGCTTGAAGGGTTTGGAAAAACTTGCAACCATTCGGACGGACAGACGGTCAGACGGACAGACGGACAGACACCATGACGGACATTGTACAAAACCAATATACTCTTTACCTTCGGTAACGAGTATAAAAATGGTCTCGTACAGCGTCAGTACCGTACTAACATTTTCGGTATGCAGTTCTGTTGGCTACTGGTGGTACGGTAGTGTTGAACAATGAAAATGTTAAAATGTTATGTTAAAATGTTACATCAATAAATAGCTTTCAGCAGCTATTTACGATTGTAAAAAAAGCAACAACATGTCGGGCAAGAGCCGGCTTATACATTTTTCGGATAATATTAACAAAGTTGACCTAATTCAGGCTCCAGTAGAGCCCTACTTATTGTTTTGGCAGTCAATGCTGCGCAAGAAGTATTGAATAAAAATATATTAGTTAATTAATAAGATACAATTTAAATAACATATAAACTGGATTGTACTGCCACTGATCTATTGCAGGGTATAGATCAGTAAGATGAATTTGCTTTGAGTCTTTTGAGTGGTTTCAGGTTTGTTTAGCATAATCTTTGGTAATCTCAGCTCTGCCCATCAAATATGGGTTCACTAAAATGCAACCGCCAGCAGCAGGGCGTTAGCTGTACTCAAACACAAAAGTAGCGCGCGTTGGTCGTGAATCATTATTTTGAATTCAAGTGTACAAAAAACAGCTGCATTTCCGATTTATTTAGAGAAAGTTATTAGCCTACCGCCACAATATGTGATTTTTTCAACACATGTTGTAACGGTCGTAAAACTCATGTGTACGGTACGGGAGCTGTACGGGGCTCATGCGTACGGGCCTTAACGAGGGCTGCGTTAACCGAGGTCGTACTGTATAATAAAGAATAAAATAAAAAGATCAGAGAATAAATTTAAAAGAATTATAAATGCAATAGTAGATGGCTGATCCGCGAATAACCCAAAGACAAAACCTAATCAAAACGCCTAGTAATTAATTTAAAGCAGATTGTTGTTTTTTGTTTCAATTTTCATACTTTAAGGACCGTACTTTGTTAGAAACAACTTAATTCATAATGACCTAAAGATGCCCACGGTACAAGAAACAATCACTAAATATAGCCAGAAATACCTTATTAAACTCGAGAGCCACAGCAATGTATTGGCTCAACAGCTGCTGGACAACAGCTATCAGACCCGACGGCTCTCAAGATTCCATCCCCTTGACCTCCCTTTCAGATTTGACACGTCATAAATAAAGTTAACGTCAGTGTTACGTATACGTAACCGTCAATCTCTCCACAAAATTTAGCCATTGTCAAAACATGACAGATCCTGAATAAAGATTGTTAAACAAAAAAATTTGTTAATATCAAAAAACCATTTTTTATTCAGAATTTTCACTATAAGAACATTTTTTGGACTGTCCCCTTGAGATGAGTTAGAAAGAGTTTTAAAAATAAATTGAAGGAGTGTTCGAACTCACAAACAATGTGTTAAACCCTTCTCCGTTTACAACTTTAAAAAGTGAAAATGCCTCAACGGAGTCTCAAACGAGTTCCCTACCTTCCCCATCAGAGCCCCAAGAACCCTCAACTGATGCGGCCAGTAGCTCCTCTTCAGATTATACAACAGTTCCATCTAATTCCACTAGCTTAAGCTCTGCTTCAGATTTTGCAACAGTTCCATCTTATTCCACTAGCTCAAGCTCTGCCTGGGATTCTGCAACAGTTTCATCTTACTTTGCTATCTAAAGCTTAGCCATGGCGACATCAAACGCAAGGTATGCTCATGCACCTAAAAACGAAACAGAGCGGACAACCCAAGTTGCCGGTAGCTCTGACTGGGGTTCTTCAACAGTGTCATCTTATTTCGATAGCTCAAGCTCTACCTCGGAGACAACTCCGAATCACTTTTGAAATTTAACAACAACCGCTAGTTGTGTTCATGCACCTACATACAAACCCAGAGCACATGCTGCCGGTAGCTCTACCTCGGATTCTACAATAGTACCATATTATTCCGCTTACTCTGTCTCAGAGACAACAACCGCTAGGCATGATCATGCACGCAAAAACGAAACAGAACAAACAACTCAAGTTGCCGGTAGCTCTGCCTTGGATTCTACAACAGTTCCATAATATTCCGCTCGCTCTAACTTAGCCACGCAGACAAACGAAACAGCGCCCATAACACAAGCGGCCGGTAGCTCTGCTTCGGATTCTACAATAGTGCCATCTTATTTCGCTATCTCAAGATATTCCCGGGATTCTACAACAATGCCTTTTTATTCCGCTAGCTCAAGCTCAGCCACGGAGACAACAACCGCAAGGTATGGACATGCACATAAAAACGAAACAGAACCTACAACACAAGCAACAAGTTCAACTTCGGAAGTCTACACAATAGAATCGGGTGAATTAACGGAAGCTTCCGTGTCAACAACAGTTTCTGTTCCTCATACCACAACACTATTTGCAGCTAGTCTGACCACAGAATCCCAAAACAGTTCCATAAACGACGAGACCTATCCGGAACAGCCTGATGAAGAAGCTACAAAAGGTAACCAAGTGATTGTTGAAGTTTCTAAAAAGAATGGCGTCCAAACGGTCAAAATCAATAATCGAAAAACAAACCATAGTCCATCCTATGTGTTTCTATTTATGAACTCAAACGGATCAGACGATAAAGTTGACATTCTGTAGAACTGAAATAACTACGAACAATAAAAAGTTAAAGGATCATATACTAAAAACAAACATAACCCAAGACTGTGAATGTTAATGTTTTAATAAAATATTAATACGATTATGACACGAATGTGTTTCTTGTATAAGTATCTTCAGTAAAACTCAAAAGTGTCCTGTCCCTACAAATAACCAAAATTTCTTAGTAATTGAATATGGCTTGACAATGCCAATAAAATGAGGCATGTGTTTGAAAACCATCTGTGGTTCCGGCTTAGTTCCTTATTTGTATCCGATACGGTTACTATGCGTTGTTCCACTTTGGTACGGGTAGATATTATAGATATAGATAGTATAGTCCCCTATTTAGTTAGGGCATCTGCTCTGTCGTTTACCCACCCATAAACTGTTTGGCATGCTTGCATAATTATTGGATTTTATACTGAATCTTCGGAACTATGTATTTATCGTAGTATTACTTTCCTTCACGCCTCCAAGCCACGTGTCGATATGAGATGTTCTGAGAACACTTGAAAAATTAAGGCAGGAGCAGAGCAGACGTCCATTAAAATATATACAGACGGATCAAAAATGAGGGAGGGAGTCGGCGCAGAAGTGTACTTCGCCGAACCAACGTGAGCCTGTCATACAAACTCCCGGACCACTGCAGCATATTCCGACGGAGATATTTGCTATAAGAAGGTAGTCCTACAAACAAACACAGCACAAGACAAAGTAAACATATTTGTGGACAGTCAGGCGGCAATCGAAGCTCTTGGAATGTCCTGGTGAGCAGGGAAACCCTATATGCACTCAGCACCCTTAAAAAAATGCGCATCAATTGGATTCTAAGCCATCAGGGCTTCGATGGCAACGAAATAGTAGATAATCTAGCTAAGCAAGGTGCAACGGGACTCAACAATGACACTGGGGACGTTCCGATCTCCCATGTGTCGAGGAAACGCTAGAGCACCTTCTTTGCAGCTGCCCTGCACTGGCAGCACAACGACTTCACCACTTCCAAATTCCCTTTCTGGCTTCACTCGATGAAGCACGCAGGAACCGAAGTACAAACACTCCGCAGGACCAGACAATAAGATAGTCCCAACCATCTCCAACCACCGGCCCCACTAAGGCCCTTATTAGCGGTCTATTTTTGACACTCCCTGGAGGGTCAGCCGGTCCAACCGGTCCAACTAGCAATGAAAATAAACTATCTGTGTATTAAAACTACACATTTGAGCTTTTATCTCTATATATATAAAAGAGTTTGTCCTGATGATAATGGAAGAGCCACAGCCTAAACGAATAGAGCTAGAAGGCTGAAATTTTCACACAATTTTCCATGCAGGTAGGAGGTGAGCACTTAGAAGGGAATTTTTATTTGGACAACTCCTTCAAGTACCTCCCATACGATTTGGAGCACTTTTTATCCATTTTAAAAAACAAATTACAATTACAACAAGTACCCATTCCACTACTGTCGCCTGATTGTCGCACAACCTGAGACTTTGATCGCGAGCGAGAATACAAAAACAAAACAAATACGCAGTGACGCCTTCGCGTCGCACAAGCAAAGTCATAAACAAGTGGGAACGTTGCAGTCGGACGCAACCGACTGCGGCATACTCGATACCAGAATTAAAACCGGTAAAAAGAGGCCTGATTGCAAGGGGGTACGGATGCGGCAGGGGCTTACGCTGCCTTAAAGATTCTCCGATGCAGATGGGGATGCCACCGGCTATCTTCATACCAAATTTGGTGACTCTAGCTCAAAGTTTGTAAAAGGTGGGGAAAGGGGGGGCTGGGGGCGGTTTGGGTGGGCTTGGCATCCAAATTTTTGTTGCAGATCTTTCTGAAATGTCAATTGCTATCTTCATACCAAATTTGGTGACTCTAGCTCAAAATTTGTAAAAGGTGAGGAAAGGGGGGCTGGGGGCGGTTTGGGTGGGCGTGGCATCCAAATTTTTGTTGCAGATCTTTCTGAAATGTCAATTGCTATCTTCATACCAAATTTGGTGACTCTAGCTCGAAATTTGTAATAAGTGGGGAAAGGGGGGCTGGGGGCGGTATGGGTGGGCGTGGAATCCAAATTTTTTATGCATATCTTTGTAAAATGTCAATTGCTATCTTCACACCAAATTTGGTGACTCTAGCTCGAAATTTGTAAAAAATAGGGAAAGGGGGGCTGGGGGCGGTATATGTGGGTGTGGAATCCAAAATTTTGATGCAGATCTTTCTGAAATGTCAATTGCTATCTTCATACCAAATTTGGTGACTCTAGCTCGAAAATTGTAAAAAGTGGGGAAAGGGGGGCGAAATGGAGGGCGTGGCTCCAAAACTTTGATGCAGATTTTTAGGGGTCGTTGCCAGCTGTCTTCCTGCCAAATTTGGTGGCTCTAGCTCCACAACTCTGGAAGATACACGCATTCCCGTTTTTAACGATGCGTTGGGGTGGATGGGGGCGGCTAGGGCAGTATTGGTGGGCGTGGCATCCAAACTTTTGATGCAGGTTTTAGGGGGTCATCATCACCTATCTTGGCACCAAATTTGGTGGCTCTAGCTCAAAAACTGTGGGAGATATAGCCATTTCTGATTTCAAAATGCGGGGGCGCTGGGGGCGGAGTGGGTGGGCGTGGCTCCAAAACTTTGATGCAGTTTTTTGGGGGTCGCTACCAGCTATCTTCCCACCAAATTTGGAGGCTCTAGCTCCACAACTCTGGAAGATACACGCATTCCCGTTTTTGACGAAGCGTTGGGGCACATGGGGGTGGCTAGGGCGGTATTGGTGGGCGTGGCATCCAATCTTTTGATGCAGTTTTTGAGGGGTCATCATCACCTATCTTGGCACCAAATTTGGTGGCTATAGCTCAAAAACTGTGGGAGATATAGGCTTTTTTGACTTTAAAATTCGGGGGGGCTGGGGGCGGAATGGGGGGCGTGGCTCCAAAATTTTTGATGCAGTTTTTTGGGGGTTGCTATTAGCTATCTTCTTACTAAATTTGGTACTTCTAGCTGTAAGGATGTGCGAAATATGTGGATTTATCGGTTTTGAGTTATCGAATTTATCGATTTTCCAGCCCCCCAGTTATCGTAGAACCCCCATCTTGACACTTTAATTTACTATCCCATAGATAAAGAGATTTGGAAAGTTTCAAGTCTCTAGCTTGAAGGGTGTGGAAAAAAGTTGCGTTCATACAGACGGACAGACGGACAGACACCATGACGGACATTGCACAAACTCAATATACTCTTTACCTTCGGTATCGAGTATAAAAAAGGTTCGTACACTTGCAAAAAAGAAACGGATTTCCGCTTCTTAATGAATAAGTGCATACACAATTAAGTGAACAATGCGCTTGAAAATAATTTTCATAATTTTATGTACATGTATCACTTCGCACAGTGCATATTCTTTTTTTTTTTCAAATTTGTGTGTCTTTGACAATTGATTTACGACCCAAGTAGCGTTTTTTGTTGTAAGTGTTGTTGTTGGGCCCGCACTGCTACTTTTTGTTGGTGTCATTGATTTAAAAAAAAAAACAACAACAACATAACAAAACTTGGTGCTTCTAGAAAAATTTCCCACACCAGAATATGTTATGGGGGTGGATTCGCCAGCTTGCTGCTTATATAACTTAGACAAAACGTAACACACTAACATTATTGATATATTATTGATATACAATTTCGAACAAGCAAAGGGCGTTCACATAATGATAATCAGATAATTTGAAATCTCGCTCCGATCATGCTCCTTTGTTGTTGCTCATTTACGTTCACTCTCTATCTTATGTGCGCGCTTTGCATGTCAATCATAAAGTTTAATAACCCTACCTCCTCCGCACACACTAAATTAAAGCTAAAGGCAATATGCAATTCACTTAACTGCAGCCTCTTAGATATGTTTTGCGTTGATTCAGTGCGTGCGAAGAAGGTAGCGATACTACGCTCTTTGTCTAACTTGCAGAGCGCGCGCATACATAAGAGAATTAGCCGAAATAGCCAACAACGAAGGCGCATGATCGGAGCGAGATTTAAAAATAATTTGTCATCTAGCGCCGAACATGAAGAGCGATGCGTGAGCGTGCTCAAGTTTTAAGTTTGGGTTTTGGACCAACAGCGCTCAATTCATGATGCAGGTGTTGAATTGCCGACTGTCAGCACAACACGAGAATGAGCGAATCTGAAAACAAGTAAGAAGGCTTTAGTCGAGAAATCCCGACCAAAAGATACCCTGAACCCGTGTATTAAAATGATTTGCAGAAGTGAGTTTTTCTTGACTTTATTTTAATATATCAATATGGGTAAGTTAAGATTTTGAAATAACTTACAAGTCAGATAAAATTACTCAACTTGGTAGTATGAATATGATATGCAAACATTGTAATGCTTTAAAATGGAAAAGTGAGCCCCTGGGTATCTGTTAACGTCCAAGGACAAGTGTATCACTTAATTGGTAGTGTCCGACCTTTGCCAAATGAAGAAATGCAGTTTCTTCAAATTTATTTTGTTGGTGATGATGAAAAGGAAGCTCAACTACGTTGCAAAAATATTTCAAATGTTGATTTAAGCGTAGTAAAGGATCTTCAATGTATGTTGCATCATCATAATCGTTATGTAAAAGATCTAAAAATGGCTCTCAATAAAATACAAATACAATACAAAAATACAGTAGAAGTTATTGTTGGTCAGCAATTTGAAAAGCGCGATATTATTATTGAAAACCATAATTAGAAATTAAATCGTATAAGTGAGGTGCATCGATCATACGATGCCTTACAGAACCCTTTGCTATTTCCTTATGGTGAAGATGGCTATTCAGTGGATATACAAGTATGGAATTCATTATTAAACAAGTGGAAACGTTGCAGTCGGACGCAACCGACTGCGGCACACTCGATACCAGTATTAAAACCGGTAAAAAGAGGCCTGATTGCAAAGGGGTACGGATGCGGCAGGGGCTTACGCTGCCTTAAAGATTCTCCGATGCAGATGGGGATGCCACCAGCTATATTCCTTCCAAATCTGGTGACTCTAGCTCAAAGTTTGTAAAAGGTGGGGACAGGGGGGGGGGGCTGGGGGCAGTATGGGTAGTTGAGGCATCAAAATTTTTGTTGCAGATCTTTCTGAAATGTCAATTGCTATCTTCATACCAAATTTGGTGACTCTAGCTTAAAGTTTGTAAAATGTGGGGAAAGGGGGGCTGGGGGCGGTATGGGTGGGCGTTGCATCCAAATTTGTGATGCAGATCTATGTGGAATGTCAATTGCTATCTACATACCAAATTAGGTGACTCTAGCTCGAAGTTTGTAAAAAGTGGGGATAAGGGGGCTGGGGGGCGGTATGGGTTGGCGTGGCATCCCAATTTTTCATGCAGATCTTTGTGAAATGTCAATTGCTATCTTCATACCAAATTTGGTGACTCTAGCTCGAAAATTGAAAAAAGGGGGGAAAGGGGGGCGAAATGGAGGGCGTGGCTCCAAAACTGCAGACTTTTAGGGGTCGTTGCCAGCTATCTTCCTACCAAATTTGGAGGCTCTAGCTCCACAACTCTGGAAGATACACGCATTCCCGTTTTTGACGAAGCGTTGGGGTGGATGGGGGCGGCTAGGGCAGTATCGGTGGGCGTGACATCCAAACTTTTGATGCAGTTTTCAGGGGGTCATCATCACCTATCTTGGCACCAAATTTGGTGGCTATAGCTCAAAAACTGTGGGAGATATAGCCATTTCTGATTTCAAAATGCGGGGGGGGCTGGGGGCGTAATGGGTGGGCGTGGCTCCAAAATTTTTGATGCAGTTTTTTGGGGGTTGCTAATAGCTATCTTCTTACCAAATTTGGTACTTCTAGCTGTAAGGATGTGCGAAATATGTGGATTTATCGGTTTTGGGTTATCGAATTTATCGATTTGCCAGCCCCCCAGTTATCGTAGAACCCCCATCTTGACACTTTAATTTACTATCCCATAGATAAAGAGAATTGGAAAGTTTCAAGTCTCTAGCTTGAAGGGTGTGGAAAAAACTTTCACACATACGGACGGACAGACGGACAGACGGACAGACACCATGACGGACATTGCACAAAACCAATATACTCTTTACCTTCGGTATCGAGTATAAAAAGGAGGAACCAAAAAAAAAGATATCTGCGTTAAGCTTTTACAGTTATAAAATAATGATTCGTCAATCTGAGTTAAATCATTTAATTTATTGTCGTTCCCTTTATAGTAAATTTTTAGTTGATATGTATGCTAAAATTGAAACAGAAAGGTTACATTATACTCGCTACAATCAAGCGAAACTCAGAGCAGATAGCTATATACATCTACAAGATGCAATAGGCCAACAAGATGTTGAAGCAGCTCAACTTGGTCATATGGTAATTTTACCGTCTTCTTTTACAAGCTCTGCACGATATATGCATGAAAAGACTCAAGATGCTATGACATATGTTCGTCATTATGAGCGACCAGATCTTTGCATAACATTCACATGCAATCCACAATGGGTCAAAAACCGCATGATCTTCACGATATTATAGCTCGAGTTTTTCATTTAAAAGTTAAAGTTTTAATGTCACTATTGATAAAAGGTTCTTTGTTTGGAAGTGTGCAATGTTTCATGTACTCTGTGGAATGGCAAAAGCGGGGCTTACTACATATACATATTTTACTTTGGTTAGAAAATAAAATAAGACCAGATAAAATCGATAAGATTATCTGTGCCGAAATACCAAACGCAGATGAGGATCCATTGTTATTTAACATTGTTAAATCAAATATGATTCATGGTCCTTGCGGTGCATTTAACAATAAGTCGCCATGCATGAGAGATGGAAAATGTACCAAAAGGTTTCCTCGACAATTTCTTAAAGAAACTGTGACTGGAAAAGATAGTTACCCTCTATATCGTAGAAGAGCGATAGAAGATGGTGGTAATGCAATTAATATAAATGGTAATTGCATAGATAATCGTTGGGTTGTGCCTTACAATTGTGTACTATTGAGAACATTTGAAGCTCATATAAATGTTGAGTATTGTAGTTCTGTAAAGTCTATTAAAAACATTTGTAAATATGTTAACAAGGGCAGTGATCAAGCATCATTTACTCTTGAAGACCAACGTAATGAAATTAATATGTACGAAAGTGGCCGTTATATAAGTAGCTCAGAAGCGGTATGGAGAATCCTTGCATTTCCCATACATGAACGTTTTCCGGCTATTACACACTTAGCTGTTCATTTAGAAAATGGTCAACGGATATATTTTAACCCCAATAATCCGCAACAATTACTTGACAGATTAAGAACTACACCCAAAACCACTTTGCTAGCCTTCTTTGAGCTATGCACACGTGATGAGTTTGCAAGAACGCTTCTATATTGTGAAGTTCCATCGTATTTTACATGGAACAATAAAGAATTTCAAAGAAGAAAACGAAGGCATGATGTGCCAAATTTTCCTGGAGTTAAAAGAGATTCAGCTTTGGGAAGAGTTTACACTATTCATCCCAATAATACAGAATGTTTTTATTTAAGACTTTACTACATTTTGTAAGAGGGCCAACTTCATTATTAAATTTAAAAACCGTTAATGGTATAGCATACGCATCATTTCAATTGGCGTGTAAAGCTCTGGGATTACTAGAAGATGATAAGCACTGGGATTCAACTATAGCCGAAGCTGTCATATGTCAAAATCCTACAAAACTGAGGGAACTTTTTGCAATAATGTTAGTATTTTGTCAAATTTCAGATGCTCTTAAACTTTTGAATATTTATAAAGAGAGTTTCTCAGAAGATATTTTAAGAGTCTTTCATTTTTCACAAGACAGAAATATTGATGAAAGTATTGTGAATAATGTATTAAATAAATGTCTTATTTACATTGAAGATATTGTACTGTCTATTGGTGGTCAAAACTTGACTTACTATGGACTTCCACTACCAATTAGATCCGAGGAAATTGTTCCAAATATTGAATATCATTGAGAAACAAATTATGAAAATTGCGATAATTTTGTTGTTAATAATGAGCTACTCCTTACTGCTGTCCAAAAACAAGTATACGAAAAGTTACTGCATAGCGTTGAAGCAGAAAAGGGAGAAATCTATTTTTTTAGATGCACCTGGTGGAACAGGTAAAATTTTTCTTTTAAATTTATTATTAGCAAAGGTACGGCAAAGTTAAAAAATTGCATTGGCCGTTGCTTCTTCCGGTATCGCAGCCACTTTACTTAATGGTGGTCGCACAGCGCATTCTACTCTAAAGATTCCATTAAATTTGATTCATTTAGAAACACCACATTGCTCAATTTCAAAGCAATCTAATATTGCTGCTGTGCTCAGAGATTGCAAGCTTATTGTTTGGGATGAGTGTACTATGGCTCATAAAGGTGCTTTTGAAGCTGTAGATCGATCTTTAAAAGACATTCGAGATAGTGAATACTTAATGGGTGGCATAACTGTTCTCTTAGCTGGTGATTTTCGACAAACTCTTCCAGTGATCCCCAGAGGAACAAGAGCAGATGAAATAAATGCGTGCTTAAAGTCTTCAATTTTGTGGCCAGAATATGCCAGTGCACTTAAAAGGTGATAGCATAGCTGGTGAGGAGTCTCGTTTAAGCTGTTGTTGCGATAAGACGTGTTTTTTTTCTTGTCCGCGCCAAGTGCAGTAATTCGTACTAAGCTTTAAAGCTTATCTCTATTCTCTTTACTTTTTTCTTTCTTTGCCCACGCAATTATCTAAGAAACAATCATTGAAGAAGAACTGTTGTTTAGCGAGCGGCTCAAGGCCGTATTTAATAATGCTGCGGAAAGCAATATAAATAAAAATATGAGTGTTGGTAACAATGAAAGCATTAGCCATAAAAGAAACAAGTGGAAACGTTGCAGTCGGACGCAACCGACTGCGGCATACTCGATACCAGAATTAAAACCGGTAAAAAGAGGCCTGAATGCAAAGGGGGTACGGATGCGGCAGGGGCTTACGCTGCCTTAAAGATTCTCCGATGCAGATGGGGATGCCACCGGCTATCTTCATACCAAATTTGGTGACTCTAGCTCAAAGTTTGTAAAAGGTGGGGACAGGGGGGGAAGCTGGGGGCAGTATGGGTAGTTGAGGCATCAAAATTTTTGTTGCAGATCTTTCTGAAATGTCAATTGCTATCTTCATACCAAAATTGGTGACTCTAGCTCAAAATTTGTAAAAGGTGGGGAAAGGGGGGGCTGGGGGCGGTATGGGTGGGCGTGGCATCCAAATTTTTGATGCAAACCTTTGTGGAATGTCAATTGCTATCTTCATACCAAATTTGGTGACTCTAGCTCGAAGTTTGTAAAAGATGCGGACAGGGGGGCTGGGGGCGGTAATGGTGGGCGTGGCATCCAAATTTGTGATGCAGATCTTTGTGGAATGTCAATTGTTATCTTCATACCAAATTTGGTGACTCTAGCTCGAAAATTGAAAAAGTGAAGAAAGGGGGCGAAATGGAGGGCGTGGCTCCAAAACTTTGATGCAGATTTTTGGGGGTCGTTGCCAGCTATCTTCCTACCAAATTTGGTGGCTCTAGCTCCACAACTCTGGAAGATACACGCATTCCCGTTGGGGTGGATGGGGGCGGCTAGGGCAGTATTGGTGGGCGTGGCATCCAAACTTTTGATGCAGTTTTTAGGGGGTCATCATCACCTATCTTGGCACCAAAGTTGGTGGCTCTAGCTCAAAAAATGTGGGAGATATAGCCATTTCTGATTTCAAAATGCAGGGGGGCTGGGGGCGGAATGGGTGGGCGTGGCTCCAAAACTTTGATGCAGATTTTTGGGGGTCGTTAACAGCTATCTTCCCACCAAATTTGGAGGCTCTAGCTCCACAACTCTGGAAGATACACGCATTCCCGTTTTTGACGAAGCGTTGGGGCACATGGGGGTGGCTAGGGCGGTATTGGTGGGCGTGGCATCCAATCTTTTGATGCAGTTTTTGAGGGGTCATCATCACCTATCTTGGCACCAAATTTGGTGGCTATAGCTCAAAAACTGTGGGAGATATTGGCTTTTTTGACTTTAAAATTCGGGGGGGCTGTGGGCGGAATGGGGGGCGTGGCTCCAAAAATTTTGATGCAGTTTTTTGGGGGTTGCTAGTAGCTATCATCTTACCAAATTTGGTACTTCTAGCTGTAAGGATGAGTGAAATATGTGGATTTATCGGTTTTGAGCTATCGAATTTATCGATTTGCCAGCCCCCCAGTTATCGTAGAACACCCATCTTGACACTTTAATTTACTATCCCATAGATAAAGAGATTTGGAAAGTTTCAAGTCTCTAGCTTGAAGGGTGTGGAAAAAAGTTGCGTTCATACAGACGGACAGACGGACAGACGGACAGACGGACAGACACCATGACGGACATTGCACAAACTCAATATACTCTTTACCTTCGGTATCGAGTATAAAAATATGTGTGATAACGATCTCGCCATGCCTAAGGTAGGCAGAAAGAACTATTTCTCTATACTCGACGACGAGATTGACGAGTGTAATGTGGAATCTCTATCAAGCTTTGAAAGCCACCTAAAACAGAATAATCTCCCAAAAATCAATGTTACGGATAAAGCAACAGATAACAAAAGCTCACCAAGGGCATCAACAAGTGCAGCTGCAAAAAGCGCTGTCGCTAAAGCTCCATCCGAGGCAGAATCTGACTTAGCAACAAATAACACAAAACGTAATAGCAACAAAAATATTCCACCCATTAACTTATATAATGCGGAGGCAAAAGAAGTCATCAACCTTATCAAAGACGGAATGAATATCAACAATTTTAAAATAAAAGAATTTAAACAAGGCAAGATAGGAATCTTCCTATCCACTTTGGAAGACTACAGAAAAGTGCGTGGATATCTGCAAAAAATCGACGCCAAATTTTATTCTTACACACCGAAGAGCTTAAAAACAAAAACATTTCTCCTTAAGGGTATAAGCGGTAACTCAGATCCAGCAGATATCATTGCTGACTTGAAATCTTATCACCTGGAAGATCTACATATTCTCAAGGTCGAAACATTCTCAACAAAAAAATCAAAAGAGAACAACATCAAATTGCCAATTTTCTTGGTGCAAATTAGTTCAGACAGCAATGTAAAACAATTAAAAGCCATAAAAGTGGTGCTTTATCACTGTATCAAATGGGAGCCTCTTCGCAAACCAGAAATCACACAGTGCCGTAATTGCCAAAGCTTTTTCCATAGCGCCGCCAATTGCAACTTGACTCCTAAATGTGTTAAGTGCGGCGACGACCATAACAGCAGAAACTGCCCATTAACGCAGTTGGAGGAAATCAGCAAAGAAAAACTTTTCTGTGTAATTTGCAAAAAGTCAGGTCATCCGGCTTCATATAAAGGATGTGAACGTTTCCGAGAACTACAAAATAAACTTAAGAAGAAAAAAATAGACTTAACAGATAGAAATACGTTTAACAAATCGTTAGTAAACAATAAAATAAGTTACGCGAATGTTTGCAAAAATGATAAAGCTGAATTCTCCCCCATTCCAAATAACTCAGTTTTCGAAGATATTAAAAACACCATGTTATCTTTAAGTAAACAAATAGAAAATTTACAAAACCTTCTTAATCTTCAAACATCTCGCGTAGATGCTTTATTTCAAATTATTTCTAAAGTTTAATGTCCTTTAACTCATTAAATATAATCTCATTGAATGTAAACTCTCTCATTAATTTAAGTAGAAGAGTAGAACTAGAACATTTTTTAACGGTTCGCGATCCTGATATTCTCATGCTTAATGAAACAAAATTAAACTCCAAGCACTCCATTAAGTTTAAAGGATATAACTTTGTTAGAAAAGACAGAAAAGGTGAAACTAGAGGAGGTGGGGTCGGCATTTTGATAAAATGTAAATTAAAATATCAAATATATTCAAATCACAAAATCGATTACTTGCCACACCTGGAAACCTGCATCGTGAAACTACAATTACTCGCCAACTGTAGCTTGTTCATCATATCCGCTTATTACCCTTCGGGTAACAACAACGACACTTTTTACGAGGAATTGAGTTCCATATTCGAAGAACTTGATCTTCAAAACCCAAATCACTTTTATATCCTAGCTGGTGACCTAAACAGCAAACATCCTTTATGGGGTAATGTTTCCAGTAATCCCAAAGGCAATTCCCTAAAAAAACTGGTTGTCTATTAACGATCTAAGATTTAGATGCAAGCTTCTAGCCTCTGTTGTACCATCTTACGATAATGGAAACTCCTTTTTAGACATCTGCTTAATCGATTTCCGCTTGGACGTGCATAATAACACTGGCTCAGTTAACTGTTTAAAATGTCTAATTTACGATAGTGATCATTCGGCAATCCAGTTATCTGTTTCCTTGCAAAATAATTCTCACATTCCGGATATGTTTGAACATCGTCATAATAGCTGCAGAACTAATTCGTTAAACTATTCAAAAACCAATTGGAAAAAATTCCAGAACTTCTGCGACAGAACCTTTCAAAACGTCCGTCCGATTTCAAACGAACGAAACCTAAGTAACACCGAAATTGACCAACATCTCTTGGAACTAAATGTTATTATAGACGAAGCTATAGAAAAAAATGTTCCTAAATCAACTTATGAACCAATAAACAGTATTTTAACAATTTGTCCGAATATTCAAACTCTTCTAACCGAAAAAAGCAGAGTTCTTTCACTAATTAAAAGACATAACCGTCTTGAAAAGATCCTTCCACTGAGCGTTTTAAATTTGGCAAAAACCAAATTAAAGTTGTTAAAACGAATGATTAATGACAATATTCAAAATCAATTAAACGAACGTCTCCAAAAAGCTCTTCTCAAACTTCGTCCCAATAACCCCTCAAAATTTGCAATAGTGAAGAAACGCTTTCTAGCAAGAGATCGAAGCTTTCTGGATCACATCAAAATCCCATTCACTGATATAGACAAAATCACGGGAGCAGGGATGAATCCAAACCTCCTTGATAAAGATCCTCTCACAAACAGTTTTGTAGTTAAGGAAGGAAATAAAATTGTAGAAATATTGGGCGTTCATTTCCAATCAGTTCATTCTGTTAAACAGAGTTTACCAGATAACCCTATTCATAAGGAGGTTGAATTTTGCTTCAATCAGTTTTTAGAATTAAAAACTAGATCAGAAAGCTTTAAACTCACTAAAACCATATTTAACTCTTCTAAACCTGCAAATGCTCTATCTAATAACGAAACCGAAAATTATTTTATAACCCTGGATGACCTTAAGGATATATTCTATAAGTTGAGAAGTAAGGTATCTTCGGGAATAGATAGAGTTCCGAATATAGTACTCAAACACTTGCCGGAAAGCATAATTTCGCAATATTGCACGCTGTTCAATAATATGTTAAATAATTCATATTTTCCTACTCAATGGAAAATAGCCAAACTCGTTGTCATACCAAAAAAAGAGAACATTAAAAACAGCATCAACAACCTTCGGCCCATTAGTATGTTACCAAATATAAGCAAAATTTTTGAGGTGGTCATAAATAAAAACATAAATAAAAGTTTAGCTTTCTTGAATCTCAACAACCCCAAGCAATTTGGCTTCAAATTTGGCCACTCCACGGTACATGCTATTAACCTTTTAGTCTCAGAGATAAACTGGAACTGGCAAAAAAAATTCGCTACGGGTGCCTGCTTTATTGACTTGGAGAAAGCTTTTGATCAAGTCTGGATCCAAGGATTGATCGTTAAATTAATAAAATATCACATTCCCCTTAACTTACTTCTGCTAATTTTTAACATGTTAAGTTCTAAGAAATTTATTGTGAATTTTAACTCCATCACTAGCAGAGAATACACAGTCAATAACGGTCTCCAACAGGGTACTGTTAACGCGCCTATCCTCTTCACACTATATATTAACGATCTGTTATCTCAAATAGACAACGTTATTGCCTTTGCGGATGATATTGTTATTTACCATTCAAACGACAATATAAAAATAATTAATGACAATCTACAACTAATGTTTGACACGATTGAGAAATATTCTACAGATTGACATCTTAAGATCAATGTAAACAAATGTGAGAGTATTCTCTTCCGTCCCTCGGTTGCCAGTTGTACTCATAATGTTCGAAAAAACTGGAAAAAATTCCAGATAATTTCGCGATCTACGAATAACAGAATACCAGTATCAAACACCGTTAAATACTTAGGCATTTACTTAGATAGATTTCTGTACTTTAATACTCATATCAATCAACAAATTGCCAAAGCACAAAAGGCTTTTCATGCTTATAGAAAAATGTTCAGCAATAAACACATAGATAGTAGAGTTAAAGTTATAATGTACCAATCTCTTATAAGACCCATCCTCACATATGGATGTTCAATTTGGTTTAATATTTCTCCTTCATATATGGAACGATTAAGGCTGTGTGAAAGAAAATATCTACGATCTTGTCTACACATGTACAGATCTCCAAAAAGCAATTACTTGAAGTATCATTCTAATCTAGATTTATATAACGCTGCAAATATCATACGTATCGATAATCAAATAATTAACCTGACGAGGCTTCATATAATAAGGTGTCTTAACACCATAGATAATTCGTTAATAAATACACCTTTCTACGAAAGCGACCTTTACTTTAATAACTGCCTTAACTCGGGTTATACGCCCCCAACAATATTTCCTTATTTAGACAAGAACGGATACATACAGAACAATAATGGACATCCAATCTTATATCATATACACAGAAGAGCAAATAAAAAGCAAATAGAAACAAACGTACTTACAAGTCAGAACAAAAGATTTGATATGTCTATATCTCGTAGAGATGAACAAAAATCAATTTCTATTAAAAATATTTGCTTGCGGCTTACAAGTTAAATCAGTCTTCGTCCTCAACATGTATATTTGTAATAGTCATAAGTCCTTCTCTTTTATTTATAAATTTTGAAGCGATGTTTTTTTATTACTTTTCATCGCAGCCTAATTAAATATAATATTCAGAAATATAGCTAATGTTAAATATGTAATTCTGAAAAAGAACATTTAAGTTGAAACAAAAATAATTTAATGAGAGCTCGCCTAGAGACAACTTAAAACAAGTGGAAACGTTGCAGTCGGACGCAACCGACTGCGGCATACTCGATACCAGAATTAAAACCGGTAAAAAGAGGCCTGAATGCAAAGGGGTACGGATGCGGCAGGGGCTTACGCTGCCTTAAAGATTCTCCGATGCAGATGGGGATGCCACCGGCTATCTTCATACCAAATTTGGTGACTCTAGCTCAAAGTTTGTAAAAGGTGGGGACAGGGGGGGGGAAGCTGGGGGCAGTATGGGTAGTTGAGGCATCAAATTTTTGTTGCAGATCTTTCTGAAATGTCAATTGCTATCTTCATACCAAAATTGGTGACTCTAGCTCAAAATTTGTAAAAGGTGGGGAAAGGGGGGCTGGGGGCGGTATGGGTGGGCGTGGCATCCAAATTTTTGATGCAAACCTTTGTGGAATGTCAATTGCTATCTTCATACCAAATTTGGTGACTCTAGCTCGAAGTTTGTAAAAGATGCGGACAGGGGGCTGGGGGCGGTAATGGTGGGCGTGGCATCCAAATTTGTGATGCAGATCTTTGTGGAATGTCAATTGTTATCTTCATACCAAATTTGGTGACTCTAGCTCGAAAATTGAAAAAAGTGAAGAAAGGGGGGCGAAATGGAGGGCGTGGCTCCAAAACTTTGATGCAGATTTTTGGGGTCGTTGCCAGCTATCTTCCTACCAAATTTGGTGGCTCTAGCTCCACAACTCTGGAAGATACACGCATTCCCGTTGGGGTGGATGGGGGCGGCTAGGGCAGTATTGGTGGGCGTGGCATCCAAACTTTTGATGCAGTTTTTAGGGGGTCATCATCACCTATCTTGGCACCAAAGTTGGTGGCTCTAGCTCAAAAAATGTGGGAGATATAGCCATTTCTGATTTCAAAATGCAGGGGGGCTGGGGGCGGAATGGGTGGGCGTGGCTCCAAAACTTTGATGCAGATTTTTGGGGGTCGTTAACAGCTATCTTCCCACCAAATTTGGAGGCTCTAGCTCCACAACTCTGGAAGATACACGCATTCCCGTTTTTGACGAAGCGTTGGGGCACATGGGGGTGGCTAGGGCGGTATTGGTGGGCGTGGCATCCAATCTTTTGATGCAGTTTTTGAGGGGTCATCATCACCTATCTTGGCACCAAATTTGGTGGCTATAGCTCAAAAACTGTGGGAGATATTGGCTTTTTTGACTTTAAAATTCGGGGGGCTGTGGGCGGAATGGGGGGGCGTGGCTCCAAAAATTTTGATGCAGTTTTTTGGGGGTTGCTAGTAGCTATCATCTTACCAAATTTGGTACTTCTAGCTGTAAGGATGAGTGAAATATGTGGATTTATCGGTTTTGAGTTATCGAATTTATCGATTTGCCAGCCCCCCAGTTATCGTAGAACACCCATCTTGACACTTTAATTTACTATCCCATAGATAAAGAGATTTGGAAAGTTTCAAGTCTCTAGCTTGAAGGGTGTGGAAAAAAGTTGCGTTCATACAGACGGACAGACGGACAGACGGACAGACACCATGACGGACATTGCACAAACTCAATATACTCTTTACCTTCGGTATCGAGTATAAAAAGAAAAAATATCATTGTCACTTTTTATTATTTAAGTAAAAATTGTTATATCCATATCTTTTCTTATAAATAATAAACAAAAAAAAAAAAAAAAAGCATAGCTGGTGAATTTGCAGAAATGCTTTTTCAAATAGGAAATGGATTATTTCCAACCCATGATGGCAAAATAACTTTACCATCAACTTTGTGTCATGTTGTGAAAAGTATTGAAGAGCTAACTCTACAAATATTTCCGGATATTACAAATATCTCTCAAAAATCACTCGAATGGTTTTCAGAACGTGCTATTTTGACTGCGAGAAATGACAATGCATTGGAAATAAACGAGTTTTTATTAAAATCATTTCAAAGTGAAGAAATGACATATAACTCTATTGATTCTGTGACTGAAATCGAAGATGCAGTTCATTAAATCCGGCTGGCCTGCCTCAACATAAATTAACTTTAAAGATTGGTTCACCTGTAATGTTGATTCGCAACTTGAAACCGCCAAAACTGTGCAATGGTACAAGATTGCCAGTTAAAGCCCTTCATAAGAATGTTGTCGAAGCAATTATCTTTACTGGCAATGGTATAGGGAAACGGGTTTTATACCGAGAATTCCATTAATACCTTCTGATTCTGAATTGCCAATTCAATTTAAAAGATTGCAATTTCCTTTAAAAGTTTGCTTTGCCTTAACAATTAATAAATCACAGGGACAAACTCTTAAATTAGCCGGACTAGACTTAAGACACGATTGTTTTTCTCATGGCCAATTTTATGTAGCCTGCTCAAGAGTCAGTTCACCAAAAAGTTTATTTGTATTAGCACCTGACGGAAAAACAACCAATGTAGTTTATAAAGAAGCTCTTAAAGTTGTTAATAATTGCAAATTAAATTCAATAAGTGGATAAGGCCTACTGGGGAAAGCACAATATTCTCTACCTCAATGGTGGCGTGGAAAAGAGAATATTAAATACTTTGCTTATATATTTTGTGAAATACCGTCAAACTTCCATAACTCGAACTTCCTTAACTCGAATTTTCTATTACTCGAATCTTATCGAGTGGCAGTAGCGTTTAGAACGAAAATTGTATGCAATGTTTCTTCCATAACTCGAACTTCCATAACTCGAATATCTCCATAACTCGAATTCTATGTTTGGCACGTGTCCCCTTATTTCGAATTTTTCGGGGAAGTCCCAAATTATGAAAAATTATTCGCATGTGCTTCGACTCGCTGTTGGCGTAGACGTCAACGCCGGTTTGTAGTGTTGTCCCGTTCACACTCTCACACCTTAGAACTGGTCGTAATGAAGCGAAAAAGTGGCTCGCAGCGAAAATTTCTTGTATGTAGATTCAGTCGCATTTGTTACTTAACGAAAACAGCTTCTATGTACGTACGTACAAAGGTTAAATAACACATCATGGCATCAAAACGTGTGTTAAAATGTTTGGTAATTGATGAAAAATTCAAATTAATAAAAGAAATTGACATTGGTGCTAAGAAGAAGGACGTGGCTGCAAAATACGGTGTACCGGCGAGTACGGTGATGTAGCGGATTCCTTGACGGTTTTGAATTCATTTTTACAAACAAATAGTAATACAACTGACGGTCATTATAAAGCATTTAACATATAAGAATCCCTTTTCACTGAAACAAACAAGAAGAAAATAAATGTTCAACCACAAATCACTCTGTATTTTACCCCACAGTAACTATGTAACAAGAGGACTTGATATGTAACTGTAACTACATATACAAATAAAAATATTTATATGCATACAAACATGCATTTCAGTAATTGATTTGTTTTTCGCCAAAATCTAGAGTTTACATGAGCAATTCCTTAACTCGAAGTCTCCATAAGTCGAATTTTTTTCGTGGATAATGGTGATTCGAGTTATGGAAGTTTGACTGTATTTTCTAATTTATTTATTTTGTATCTATCTTCTGTTGCTAAAATTTATATACATAAACTATCCGCGCAGCGAAGTAAGCGGGCCACTGGCTAGTTGACTATAATTGAATATTGGTACAAAGGGTATTTGTACATTGTGTAGTTTGTGTGTCTCATCTACGACAAGCCAGCACGTGTTATTGTGGCTTTTGCCTATTCTCGAATGGCAGACGCACATGCATACTCACAGACCTATGTTACGATTTTCAGTAAGCTGCAGCCGTTTTGCATCCAGCAAATTAAAAATGTCTATTACAGGTTAATACGTTAGTATTAATATATTTATATTCAAAAAGGAAATGTGCACTTAATATACCATTAATAAGTAGTAAGAAAAAGTAAAAACAAGTGGAAACGTTGCAGTCGGACGCAACTGACTGCGGTAAACTCGATACCTGTATTAAAACCGGTAAAAAGAGTCCTTATTGCAAAATATAAATATCTGTCACAGCAAATGCAAACATTGATAGCAAAGTGCTGGCCGCACCTTTTGTCTGTTTATTCTTTTCCAGTTTAATCAAACGTTTACAGGTTGATAAAGAGATAGTAGGCGGCAATGAAGTTTCGCATACTTATTGGCTGCACAACTTTAACGAAATTCAGTTGCTGTTGTTGTTGCTGTAGTTGTTCCTGTTTTTATGGCATTCTGCAGGCAGGACTCCAATGCAACAATTTTTTTCTATGGGACACATAAATTACGCTTTTTATGAATGTACACAACCGACTGCGGTATACTCGTTATCAGTATTAAAACTGGTAAAAAGCAGCCTTATTGCAAAGGGGTACGGTTGCGGCAGAGGTGTACGCTGCCTTAAAGATTCTCCGATGCAGATGTGGATGCCACTTCCACTTCCTTCCAAATTTGGTGACTCTAGCTCAAAGTTTGTAAAAGGTTGGGGAAAAGGGGGCTGGGGGCGGTATGGGTGGGCGTGGCATCCAAATTTTTGATGCATATCTTTGTGGAATGTCAATTGCTATCTTCATACCAAATTTGGTGACTCTAGCTCAAAGTTTGTAAAAGGTGGGGAAAGGGGGGCGAAATGGGTGAGCGTGGCTCCAAAACGTTGATGCAGGTTTTTGGGGGTCGTTGCCAGCTATCTTACTACCAAATTTGGTGGCCTGAGCTCGACAACTCTGGAAGATAAACGCATTCCCGTTTTTGATAAAGCGTTGGAGCGGATGGGGGTGGCTAAGGCAGTATTGGTGGGCGTGGCATCCAAAGCTTTTGATGCAGTGTTTGCGGGGTCATCATCACCAATCTTGGCACCAAATTTGGTGGCTAAAGCTCAAAAACTGTGGGAGATATAGGCTTTTTTGACATTAAAATGTGGGGGGGGCTGGGGGCCGAATGGGTGGGCGTGGCTCCAAAGTTTTTGATGCAGTTTATTTGGGGTTGCTAATAGCTATCTTCTTACCAAATTTGGTAGTTCTAGCTGTAAGGATGTGTGTTGATTTGCCAGCCCCCCAGTTATCGTAGAACCCCAACCTTGACACTTTAATTTACTCTGCCATAGATAAAGAGATTTGGAAAGTTTCAAGTCTCTAGCTTGAAGGGTGTGGAAAAAACTTGCAGCCATACGGACGCAACCGACTGCGGTTTACTCGTTATCAGTATTAAAACTGGTAAAAAGAAGCCTTATTGCAAAAGGGAACGGATGCGGCAGAGGAGTACGCTGCCTTAAAGATTCTCAAATTTTTGATGCAGATCTATGTGGAATGTCAATTGCTATCTTCATACCAAATTTGGTAACTCTAGCTCAAAGTTTGTAAAAGATTCTGGAAAGGGGGGCTGGGGGTGGTATGGGTGGGCGTGGCATCCAAACATTTGATGCAGGTTTTTGCTAATCGTCATCACCTATCTTGGCACCAAACTGTGTTAGATATAGGCTTTTCTGATTTGATCATGTGGGGGGCTGGGGGCGGAATGGATGGTTGTGGCTCTTTAATTTATGATGCAATTTTTTACCAAATTTGGTAGTTCTAGGTGTAAGGCTTTGCGTATGTTGACCTTTCGGTTTTGAGTTATCGAATTTATCGATTTGCCAGCCCCCAAGTTACCGTAGAACCCCAATCTTGACACTTTAATTTACAATCCCATTAATAAAGAGAATTGGAAATTTTCAAGTCTCTAGCTTGAAGGGTGTGGAAAAAACTTGCACACATACGGACGGACAGACACTATGACGTACATTGCACAAACCCAATATACTCTTTACCTTCGGTAACGCGTATAAAAACGAAAGCAAGATGCAATTTGTTTTCAGTTGTTTATTGGTTGGTTTTGCGGCATAATCGAGTTGTCAAAAATGATGAAATCTATGTGTGAGGGCGGTGTACAGTATTTACATGAGTTGTGAGTGTGCGTGCTTTCAACATTGAAAATGCAGTTGTGCCCAACAAATGCGGAATGAAAACTATGACAATGAACACGATTTTCGTAAAACTAATTAAGGTGCATCAAAAAACGAGAGCTATGGAACCATTGAATGCATTTGTTTTGTATTCAGTTGTATTTGCACAGTTCGAAAATAATGAATTGTGCCGCCCAGCACAGAAGTTCTGAGTCTCTTAATTGCCGACAATACGAAATATTGTGGCTTGGAGCCCGCACCCGAGTGCTTGAAACAAAGACAAAGGAATATCAAAAAGGATGGATTGTTTTGAATATGAATGAAAAGGTGTGGAATTATGTTCTTTGAATCAAGAATTAAGCCGTGTCGTTTGAAAAAAGTTCAATAGAAATATCACCAAATGGAACGAGCTCAACATTCGAACAACCTGATTCAACGAATCGACAAACCGAATAAACAAGTGGAAACGTTGCAGTCGGACGCAACCGACTGAAGTATACTCGTTACCAGTTTAAAAACCGGTAAAAAGTGGCCTAATTACTAAGTGGTACGGATGCGGCAGGGGTGTACGCTGCCTTAAAGATTTTCCGATGCAGATGGGGATGCCACCAGCTATCTTCCTTCCAAATTTGGTGACTCTAGCTCAAAGTTTTAAATGGTGGGGAAAGGGGGGCTGGGCCGGACTGGGTGGGTGTGGCATCTAAATTTTTGATGCGATCTATGTGGAATGTCATTTGCTATCTTCATACCAAATTTGGTGGGTCTAGCTCCACAACTCTGGAAGATACACGCATTGCCGTTATTGACGATGCGTTGGGGCGGATTGGGGCGGCTAGGGCAGTATTGATGAGCGTGGCATCCAAACTGCTGATTTTTGGGGGTCATCATAACCCATCTTGGCTTCAATTTTGGTGGCTATAGCTCAAAAACTGTGGGAGATATAGGCTTTTCTGATTTCAAATTGCGGGGGAGCTGGGGGCGGAAAATTTTGATGCAGTTTTTTGGGGGTTGCTAGTAGCTATCTTTTCACCCAATTTGGTAGTTCTAGCTGTAAGGATGTGCGAAATATGTGGATTTCTCGGTTTTGAGTTATCGAACTTATCGATTTCCCAGCCCCCCAGTTATCGTATAGATAAAGAGAATTGGAAAGTTTCTAGTCTCTAGCTTGAAGGGTGTGGAAATAACTTGCAACCATACGGACGGACAGACGGACAGACAGACAGACACCATGAAGGACATTGTACAAAACCAATATACTCTTTACCTTCGGTAACTAGTATACCATAACAAGTGGAAACGTTGCAATCGGACGCAACCGACTGCGGTATACTCGTTACGTGTAGTAAAACCGCTAACAAAAGGCCTTATTGCAAAGGGTTACGGATGCGGCAGGGATGTACGCTGCCTTAAAGAGTCTGCGATGCAGATGGGGATGCCACCAGCTGTCTTCCTTCCAAATTTGGTGACTCTAGCTCATAGCAGTAAGTATAAAGTATAGTACTTAACAGTTACTGCTCATAGTTTGTAAAAGGTGAGGTCTTTCCCCACCTACCAAATTTGGTAAGAAGATAGCTACAAGCAACCCCCAAAAAACTGCATAAAAAATTTTGGAGCCACGCCCACCTATTCCGCCCCCAGCCCTTCCGCATTTTGAAATCAGAAAAGCCTATATCTCCCACACTTGTTGAGCTGGAGTCACCAAATTTGGTAGGAAGATAACTATTGACATCCCACATAAATCTACAGCAAAATATTGGACGCCACGCTCACCCATACCGCCCCAGCCTCTTTTTCCCCACTTATTACAAACTTCGAGCTAGAGTTACCAAATTTGATATGAAGATAGCAATTGACATTCCACAAAGATCTGCATAAAAAATTTGGATGCCACGCCCACCCATACCGTTCCCACCCCCTCTTTCCACACCTTTCACAAACTTTGAGCTTGAGAACCCAATTTTGGTATGAAGATAGCAATTGACATAACACAAAGATCTGCATTAAAAGTTTGGATGCCACGCCTGCCCATACCACCACAGCCCACTTCCCCAACCTTTTACAAACTGTGAGATACATTTACCAAATTTGGAAGGAAGATAGCTGGTAGCATCCCCATCTGTATTGGGTAATCTTTAAGGCAGCGTACACTCCTGCCGCATCCATTCCAATAATTCTTCTTTTACCGGATTTAATACAGGTATCGAGTATACCGCAGTCGCTTGCGTCCGACTGCAACGTTTCGTTGCGTTTCGTTGCTATAGTTGCAGCTGTAAAATTGACCAGGCAATGTCAAAGGCTCATTCTTTTTGTTTGTTGTTATTTTCTTTTTACTGAAAGCTGCATGAAAAAGAGGTGTGCAAACACTTCGCATGAGTTTTTATGGCAACATCACAGTACAACAACAATGACATCAAACACAATAAAAGCCAACAATAAAAGAAAAATAATAATAAATAAATTCTTCCTTTTGCTTCAATGTCACTGAACTGAAGTCAACATATTGCCGTATTTTAAGCGGATAATAAGCATTATATCCCGTTTACATTCATTGTTGTTGTTCAGCTCCATTTTCAGCTTTTTAAAGTAAGCATTTATATGTATGCCGAACAGATTTGCCTATGTTAGTAAACTTAAATAGGATCGTTTTTAATAATCGAACATTTTTACAGTGGCTTAATCGGTTTTATTTAAGAATGGAAATGTTTTAAGTTATTTAAAGAAATCCTCAATCAGAAGTTGGGCAAAACTTGAGAACTTTATATACAATTTCTATTCGATGTTTAGTTCTAAGATTTTTTTGACGGTTTTACTCAACGGATATATACTTAAATCAACATTTGTTTTGAGCCCTGGTTTTTTTATGCTAACAGATTTATATTCCCTTTTAAAGTATATGCAATCAAATTATGCCTTCAATGAACATTGTTACTTGGCGGGAGACGCGCAAGTTATTTATAAGCCCACAACAGTAAATATTGCACAAGAACCATTTAATAATAATATAAGTAATCAGGTTCAAGAATTATTGAACTCATTAAATTCTAAGTAAGATTAGCATTTTGATAATAACAGGAAATGCAACGTGCACAAAACCAACGTCACACGCCAATAAGAAGCAGAGCACAAGCCAGACATGAATTTATTATAAGTTACGCTTAAGTTTCATGTAAAGCAATTCAACAAAGACAAATCAGTTGATTCTCACACAAACCCCGCAGTTGTGTTATATATTGAAGTGATTCTTTTTTTTTAGTACACGGCCGTCCTTTTGTACGAAGTTCGCACTTTCTGGCGAGACTTCAGATTAGTGTAACCAGAAAATATGAGAAGGTAAATCCTAATTTATATGATATCGATAGCTGTTGTTTATAAATATCGCGAGGAACCAGTACTTTCTTACTCCGCCGTGGAGCTACTATACTAGGCTGTGGCTGGGTCGCCAGTGGCGACTCGCCACATATATAAAAGTATATTTTTCTCTGTTTAGTTTTAGTAAGACACTCCATATTTTATCATACTTTTATTTTGACGTATCTTGCACAGCAATGTCTCCAAGAATGGAATTCATAACAAGTAAGAAGGCTCTAGTCGGGAGAGCCCGACTAGAAGCTACCCTGAACCCAGTTGCAATAAATATATTAAATTTATATAAGACTTTGATATACGGACTTAACTTCAATCGATTAAATTCGATATCTCCGGTGTTTCTTAACTGATTTGGACGAAAATTTCAGAAAAGTTCTATCGTTACCCATTATTTCAACCCTCATTTTTACATATTCCAAATTCGATATTTTTTTGATATCGATTCCATGTGTATATCGGAAACCAGAATAGTTATCGATAATTTGAAACAAACTTGTTCTGCTCATGGTATAGTTGAACTTATATTAAAAATCTGAAGTCTCTAGCTCTTGTAGTCTCTGAGATCCACGCGTTCATACAGACGGACAGATAGACAGACGGACAGACGGACGGACAGACGGACATGGCTATATCGACTCGGCTGTTGATGCTGATCAAGAATATATGCACTTTATGGGGTCGGAGATGCTTCCTTCTGCCTGTTACATACTTTTGCACAAAACCATTATACCCATTTTATGGGTTAAGGGTATAAAAAAGAATGGAGTTGCGTTCAAGGAGTTTTTCGTTATCGAGCTGAAAGAATATGTTTTGCTTAGCGCATTTGCACCGTTGTCTTTGCTCTTATAACAGTTGCTGAGCTGCCCTCCAGTACAGCCAAACGACGCAAAACGAACGCTGCGTCGACGACTCTGTGACAGTCGTTGTCGCTCGCTTGAACCTTTCACAATGTGTTCAACTGACGTTTTTTGCATGGCAATGTCCGTTAACCCAACTGAATGCACGCTTGGTTGACGCAATGGCATGCAGAGAAGCGACGTTAACGACAGCGACGTAAGAGAGGCTCTTTCGACTTTATGACATGTATGGAGCGTCGTAAGAGACGCTTTATTGACCTAATGACATGTATGGAGCGACGCAAGAGACGCTTTATTGACCTAATTACACGTATGGAGCGACGCGGTCTCAAAGTACGCATTTCTTGTAAATTTTTGCTGGTCTGGCGCGTCGTGAGAAATATGCAAGTCATTCTGCTTGCTGACTCCGCTTCGACATATTCCCTCGTAGCGCAGCCAGCCAGGCATATTGTGTGTATGCGGCCGTAGCCATCGATTTTGTAGCTCGCAGACCCTTGTTTTTTGGGCTGATCGCCTGTTATCTTATGCTTATGAGCGTGTGTATTCTTCATATGTTCATATGTTATGCCACTTGCCTTTTCGTTTTTTGTGCATCTAGCTGTATAACTGCAAAAAAACTAAAGCATATGCATACCAACATATATAAAGTGACATATTCAGTTCCTGCAAAACTTAACAAAAATAAATAACACCAAAACTATGCACCCCAAAAAAAAAATAAACAAAGCCATTAAAATCGATCACGCCACTTTAAGAATTAGACGAGCAAAGTTCAATGTAATTAGATCCTTGAACGAAACCCCAGTTAACGACTCCTTAGAATAAATCCACTCCAGAGAGTTGAGCATAAATAACTTAAACAAAGGAATAAGTCGCAAAACGAGGTTTCTTCAAAAATCAAAACGTTTGCATAAGTTGAGTTCTATTTACATGCTTTTATTTAACTTGATTTGTTTGTCTGTTTGTTTGTTTGTTTGTTTGTACCGGATTCTTGTAATCAAATTTTCACAAATTTCCCGACTAGCTAGAGCTCTGAAATTGTCACCAAAGATGTGTTTCAGATGACAATACATGTTTTTAAAGTTTTTGGGACGATAAAATATGTAATATTATGTAAAAACCACGAAAACCAGTTTTCCCTTTTGCTTAAATAACTAACTTGACTGGTAAAGCTTTGGTGGCATAAAGAGAAGACTGCCGCTTCACAGGCCGAAGGTCGTGGGTTCGATCTCCGACCGAGACATACTTTTTTTTATGTTTTTTGTTTTTTATTATTTAAAAACATGTTTGACATTTGAGTATTGCATAGATGATGATAAAAAATCGTTTACAAATGTATGCGAAAAAAGCTTATAAAAGCATGTTTTCAAATTTTTTTTAAATACTTGTTTACATGTTGTACTGTAAAGACGCGTTCAATAAAGATATTTTATATTTTTTTAAATAAACGCGACTGCAACGATTTAATTCGCTCAGCCGGTAGGATATCATTTGAAATCGTGAAAGTCGTAGTAACCTAAGGATCCAAAGATCCTTAACTTGTTCGAGTGTCTCGCAAATTAATCGATGTGATATCCGCACAAGGAAACAAAATCACGCAACGCTTTAAGTGCAACAAAAACAAAGAGAAGTGAAAATTGTTTTTTTATCAACAAAACTTTTTACAGATCAAATATCAAAATAAATAAAAATTCAAGATGACTTTGAGAATTTTATCAGATGCCAACCTAAGCCAAGCGCTTAACCAAATCAGACAAATACCAAGCTTTGGAGGAGAAACAGGAGACCTAATCGCTTTCATCAGCAGAATTGAATTCATCATGAAACTATACCCAACTGAGGACAGCAGACAACAAAATGTGTTATTCAGCGCAGTGGAAGTACAACTACATGGAGACACCCAAAGGACATCACTAAGACACATGGCTTCGAACGGGACGGGAAGGGATATCCTGATCAATACCTACAAGACGCAAACATCGTATGAAGAATTACTAAGGAAGCTGTACTACACCCAATACGGAGGAAGTATACGTAAGTTCGTCGAAGAATTAGAAGCTTAGTCTTTTGTTATTATAAATAAGTTAATA
The DNA here is from genome assembly GCA_018904305.1 of Scaptomyza montana. Classification (NCBI taxonomy): domain Eukaryota; kingdom Metazoa; phylum Arthropoda; class Insecta; order Diptera; family Drosophilidae; genus Scaptomyza; species Scaptomyza montana. Next base: position 240,620 of record JAEIGR010000099.1, on the reverse strand, counting down.
CTAGAAGGCAACCAACAAAATACAACACTATACACAAATGCAATGAACAGTACAATAAAAGATGTAATTAGTAAGAAACTGCCTGACAGATTGTATATGCAGCTAGCTAGATACGATATAACCACAGTGAATAAATTAAAACATGTAGCACAGAAAGACGTAGTTTATGAAGATTACGTATCTGAGAGATCCAAGAGCACAAACAACAACTAGGTATAATCCCAAATACCAAAACCACAATAACAACTCAGGTTATAGAAACAAACCGAACTTTAATACAAATTTCTAAAATTATAGAAACCAAAATCAATCACCAAATGCTGCAGCATATGACCCACAACTAATTAGGGAATTCCAACAAAAACTATATCAAGGTAAAACTCAAAATCCAATAAATTACCAACAAAATCCGTTCAGAACAAATGCACCAATTCACCATTTAAAAGAACACGCCAAGGTTATAGTGAACAGTCAAAAATGGACACATCCGAAAATTTTCATCAAACAGCCTCCCAATCGAAAATAGAACACCGTTCATAAATATAATTATGAACGATATTCCTTTGAAATGCTTAGTAGACACGGGTTCGTCGATAAATTTAATGAGCAAAAATTTCCTTAATTATAAAACATCAAAAGAAAATATAACTTGTCATACAATAAGTGGAAAAGTAACTTTAAACGAAAGCATATCGTTAGCACCAAGTAGACTGTGTCCGACCGATCAAAAATTTTACATTCATGATTCCTCAAAGAAATTTGACATTCTATTAGGCCGAACGTTCCAAGCAGATTGTAAAGCTAAGATCAACTACGAGGTAAAGTTTATACAACTTGGAGATTTCCAATTCTTATTCAAGTATGGTATCGAAGAAAAATGGTCAAACGAAAACTTAGAAGAATGTTTAGATCCACCATTAACAAGAGATTTGCATATAGCTTATGCACTGGAAAATTAGTTATTAGAAAGTAATCAGTTCAGATTAGAGCATCTTAATGCAGAAGAAACAAGTGGAAGCGTTGCAGTCGAACGCAACCGACACCAGTTTAAAATCCAGTAAAAAACAAGTGGAAACGTTGCAGTCGGACGCAACCGACTCACTGTGGTCGGGCATGTATGGAGCGAGCGGCCAAAAATACTTCTAGTGTAGATAAAAATTTAAATTTTTTTTCAAAATTCTATAAAAATATAATAAATAAAACAACAAACAAGTGGAAACGTTGCAGTCGGACGCAACCGACTGCGGCATACTCGATACCAGTATTAAAACCGGTAAAACAAAGGCCTGATTGCGGAGGGTACGGATGCGGCAGGGGTGTACGCTGCCTTATAGATTTTCCGATGCAGATGGAGATGCCACAAGCTATCTTCCTTACAAATTTGGTGACTCTAGCTCATAGTTTGTAAAAGGTGGGGAAAGGGGGGCTGGGGGCGGTATGGGTGGGCGTGGCATCCAAATTTTTGATGCAGATCTTTGTGGAATGTCAATTGCTATCTTCATACCAAATTTGGTGACCCTAGCTCAAAGTTTGTAAAAAGTGGGGAAAGGGGGGGCTGGGGGTGGTATGGGTGGGCGTGGCATCCAAATTTTTGATGCAGATCTTTGTGGAATGTCAATTGTTATATTCATACCAAATTTGGTGACTATAGCTCAAAGTTTGTAAAAGGTGGGGAAAGGGGGGCTGGGGGCGGTATGGGTGGGCGTGGCATCCAAACTTTTGATGCAGATCTTTGTGGAATGTCAATTGCTATCTTCATACCAAATTTGGTGACCCTAGCTCAAAGTTTGTAAAAAGTGGGGAAAGGGGGGCTGGGGGCAGTATGGGTGGGCGTGGAATCCAAATTTTTGATGCAGATCTTTGTTGAATGTCAATTGTTATATTCATACCAAATTTGGTGACCCTAGCTCAAAGTTTGTATAAAATGGGGAAAGGGGGGCTGGGGGCGGTATGGGTGGGCGTGGCATCCCAATTTGTGATGCAGATCTTTGTGGAATGTCAGTTGCTATATTCATACCAAATTTGGTGACTAGCTAAAAGTTTGTAAAAAGTGGGGAAAGGGGGGCGAAATGGGTGGGCGTGGCTCCAAAACTTTGATGCAGATTTTTGGGGGTCGTTGCCAGCTATCTTCCTAACAAATTTGGAGGTTCTTGCTCCACAACTCTGGAAGATACACGCATTCCTGTTTTTGACGAAGCGTTGGGGTGGATGGGGGCGGCTAGGGCAGTATTGGTGGGCGTGGCATCCAAACTTTTGATGCATTTTTGGGGGGTCATCATCACCTATCTTGGCACCAAATTTGATGGGTCTAGCTCAAAAACTGAGGGAGATATGGGCTTTTTTGAATTTAAAATGCGGGGTTGGGGGCGGAATGGGGGGGCGTGGCTCCAAAATTTTTGATGCAGTTTTTTGGGGTTGCTAATAGCTATCTCCTTACCAAATTTGGTAGTTCTAGCTGTAAGGATGTGCGAAATATGTGGATTTATCGGTTTTGAGTTATCGAATTTATCGATTTGCCAGCCCCCCAGTTATCGTAGAACCCCCATCTTGACACTTTAATTTACTATCCCATAGATAAAGAGAATTGGAAAGTTTCAAGTCTCTAGCTTGAAGGGTGTGGAAAAAAGTTGCGAACATACAGGCGGACAGACGGACAGACGGACGGACACCATGACGGACATTGCACAAACTCAATATACTCTTTACCTTCGGTATCGAGTATAAAAACAAAACGTTCATATTCAACCAACTATTGAAGTTACACCCCCTGCTATAAATCAGCATATCAAAACTTTAGACAGAATAATAATTTTGCTATTATTGTATTATTCTAAAAGATCAAAACACAGTTCGAATTAGACCGCCGCTGAGATAAGACGTCTCCACGCATCGTTTCAATTCGCGCACTCATAAAACCTTATCGCAAACCTTATCGCAAACCAACTCATCAGAACTTAAAACAAACGAAAGCACAAAGCATAAATCAAAAACAAGTACAATAAACAACACACCGTTTAACTGTTTAATCCAGTTATGCTGTGGTCAACAGAGCCCCCTGATAGAGCCAAGCTAAAGCTTGAGCCCAAGTTTCTCATCATGAAACGTAATGACGAAACCTCAATGGAAAATATCTCCCCGTTTCTAATCAAGAAATGCATTGATTACACTTGCAATGGTGAAGTTCTTCTGGCCAAAAAAACACGTGACGGAAACCTTTTAATCAAGACCAAGAACGCCCTCCAAGCAAACAAGCTGCTAAAATTACAGCTTCTCGGAACATTTCCCATCACAGTGACCGAACATACCACCCTCAACATATCCAAAGGAGTAATTTACTCCAACGACCTTCGATCACTTAAAGAAGAAGAAATCAAGGAGGAATTAAAAGACCAAAACGTATGTGATATAAGAAAAATTCTCAGAAAAGTAAACGGAGAGTTACAAGAAACAGGCCTGGTCATCATAAGCTTCGCATCCCATGCAGCTCCCGAGAACATCAGGATTGGATACGAAATGGTCAAAGTACGTGCATACATACCACCCCCGGTACGATGCAATAATTGCTTCCGCTTCGGGCACATAGCCAAAATTTGTCGCAACAAGAAAACCTGCATTAACTGTGCTAAAGAACTGCACACAGATCCAGACACTAACGAACTCTGCAACTTCGACAAAAGCTGTATAAATTGCCAAGACAATAACCTTCCAGACACCAACCACTCATCAATTTATAGAAGATGCCCCATATTTGTCAAGCATCAAGAAATACAGACGATTAGGACCATGGAAAAAGTAGACGTTAAAACAGCTCTTTCAATCTACAACTCCAGACACCCACACGACGGATCTCTCTACTCAAGCGTAGCCAAGATTAACTCACTCAACTATAACAAGACTGGCACAACCAATTCAACAATTAATGCTCATCACAGTGTAACTAGTAATAATTCACCATTAAGTAAGACAGAAACAACACGTAAAATTACATCCTATCACGACTTAGTAGTCAATAACGAAGATCCAGCCCTTTCCAATAGCTCAATACATACAGTTGCAACCCCTAGCCCCATACACAATAACCCAAATCCAATCATTAAAATCTTTCCTAAAAACATAAACAACAAACTTAAAGCTACACTTAAAGCTAAAGGAAAACAACAAGCATCTGCACCAAAACCTTTAACCATGACACCACCTAACGAAGCCAAAAACGTATCCTTTAGTACTTCCGATGAAGACATGACGTAGTCAATGCTGCAGCAGTTCTGCATCCCTCCTCCCCGCCGCGCTCCGGGAATTGCGCGTCTCTGAAACGCGAAGTTCTTTCGGGGCGCGGCGGGTGTGAGGATGCGACCGACAACAGTATCTCACACTGTAGTTTGTGCTCTATTGAGCACCTACATACCAATTTATCGAGACACCCAAACAAAGAACTCCATTACTACCACCTCTAAAATGTCCCTTATAGTCATGCAATGGAATATCAATGGCTTCAAAAATAACTACAGTGAACTCCAAACTCTAATAGCAAAACATAGACCCCATATCATAACCCTCCAAGAAACCCACCTCTTACCCCACATTACGCACCCCAAACCAATTAATTATAATATGTTATCGCTGAATTCCTCACCTACATACGGAGGAGTAGGAATTCTAATTCACAATACTATAGAATATCAAGAAATACCCCTTCGGTCTAGCTTCGATTCCATATGTATAGAAATTAGGTCAAAGAAAAGGTTGCGAATTATCTCCGCATACATTCCACCAAAAGCAAAACTCACGATAAACTCCCTATACTCTGCCATTAACGTTCCCAATAACACACCCACAGTAATAACCGGAGATTTTAATTGCTGGCACAGAAGATGGGGCTCTCCCACTAACAACAGCAAGGGCATAGTACTGGAAAAATTCGTCACACAATCTAATCTTACCATCCTGAACGATGGTAGCCCAACACACCTAAGCACCCATAACACTTTAACACACATAGATCTCACCATAAGTTCACTGGATATTGCAATTGAAGCAGAGTGGAAAATCGAGACGAACTTTTTCGGAAGTGATCATCTGCCTATATTAACATCTTTCTTTAAAGCAGACCAGACCCACACACCTACCTATAGACCATTATTTAAAGTAAATTCAGCTGACTGGAACATTTTTCAAAACCTTTCTCAACACCTCCACTCTAACACTCCCATAAGCGCAAACGTTAACCAAGAAGCTGCTAACATAAACAAAATAATTATAAAAAGTGCGCATCAGAGTATCCCTAAAGCTTGCAACAAATCCTCACATTGTGTTCCCTGGTGGAACAAACAGCTGGAGGTACTAAGAAAATCAAAAAATCAAGCATGGAGAACGCTGAAAAGAAATATCTCCACCGAAAACATTTTAGATTATAGGAGGAAAAACGCCCAATTTAAACGCACTCTAAAATTATCAAAAAAAGAATCTATACAGAAATTCACAGGTGATATCAATCCGTCTACTCCTTTACCTAAAATATGGAGCAACATCCGCAGATTTTGTGGCCTCAATCCGACGAAGGGTATCCATTGCATTCTACAGCCGAACTGTCCTAACACAATTACCCATCCTCAAATCATAGCCGATGCCTTTTGCTGCAACTGGTCGTCCGACTCGGCAGACTCCAAATTCTCTAGAACGTTCCTGACACACAAAGCTAGTGCCTTAGGATCCAGCCTTTCTTATGCCCCATCAAGCACTTCCCTCCAAATAGAACATAATATTAATTTCATAGAATTTGCGTCCGCTCTCGATTCCTTAAAAGGTAATACACCGGGCTTGGACCGGATCAGTTACCCAATGATCAAAGCATTACCTAAAGAGTTAAAGATGAGACTAATTAACCTGTACAATGTAATATTCTCTCAACATATACCGCAACAATATAAGCTTAGTGTGATCATACCTGTTTTGAAACCAAACAAATCAAAAACAGACATTTTGGCATACCGCCCAATATCCCTAAATCCGTGTCTAGCAAAACTGTTAGATAAAATTGTAGCAAAAAGGCTATGGTGGTTTGTTGCAACACACAAACTAATACATAATAGCCAAATCGGGTTTAAGAAAGGCAAGTCAGTTATGGATAGTCTTCTTTTCATAGATCATCTTTTAACCAAAGCTTTGGCCGCAAAAAATCACCTGTCCATAATATCCTTAGATTTTTCAAAAGCCTTCGACAAAGTTGGAGTCCATGCTCTAATCGACCAGCTAACAAAATGGAAAGTTGGCCCAAACATACAACGGTATGTTGTAAACTTTATGAAGAACAGGAAAATAAAGGTCAAAGTAGGTAAATTCTACTCTAAAACAAGCTCACTCGAGAATGGGATTCCACAAGGCTCTCCGCTCTCAGTGGTCCTATTTATAATAGCGTACCAAAAACTTAACGAAATTATCGCGCTAAACAAGGATATATTCTGTAGTGCTTACGCCGATGATTATAGCCTCCTAATCAAACTAGACAAAACAAAAAACATTACTATAAACCTTAACTCATTATTTGACAATATTTCCGAATGGTGTCGCTATTCTGGAGCCAATCTACAACCGGAAAAATGCAAACATATGCATGTCTGCAACAAAAAAAGTTGCGTATGTGTTGTAACCTCCAGTAACTGTCAGATACACAACACTAATGCACTTAAGATCTTGGGTGTTACCTTTAATAATAAGCATAAATGGACCACTCATACTGATGAACTTGCTCTTTCGCTAAACAAACGAATAGACGTCATCAAATGTCTATCAAGCTCCACGTTCAACTGCAGTACACTCACTCTAGTATCAGTAATTAAAGCCTTAATAATATCAAAAATCGACTATGCCTTACCACTGTATGGCTCCACCTCAATTTCTTCTCTTAAAAAAATAAATACGAAGTTAAACGCAGCAATCAGAATTGCACTAGGTGCATTAAGAACTACCCCAACGAAAAACATTCTTTTTGAGGCTGGCATTGCACCTCTAGAAACTAAAAGAAAATACCTTACGGCTAATCTATTTAAAGTGATTACAAATAGTTCAGACTCACCACTCTGCAAAATAGTCACAAATTACAAGCCACCAAAGCCAAACAAAACCCACTCCGCTCTTGATCTAATTATCAAATACAACAAACTACTAAACATTTCACTAAAACCACCAAACAAATTAAAACACAAATCCCCCCCATGGACTCGTAACACAGACGCAATTAATACATCTCTTAGTAAATTCAACAAAAACACAACACCACCAGACACGTACAGAAAGCTGTTTCTTGAATTCAAATCCAGGTTTAACAACAGAACAAAATTTATATACACAGATGGCTCCCAAATTGATGGATCCACAGGATATGCTGTAACCTCAGAATCGGAGATAATTAAAATAGGGCTGTTACCCCTCTACTCAACCGTCTTCTCAGCTGAAATAATCGCTATTTATGAAGCCATTTCAGTTCTGAAAACTGAGCGCGGCAAATTTATAATTTGCTCTGACTCGTTATCAGCCCTTAATGCTATAAAAAATGTAAGCAACTCCGCATACTACGAATCAGAAATCAGAAACCTTCTCATAAGATTATCCCCAAAATTTACCTTGCTTTGGGTCCCAGCCCACACCAACATCAAAGGCAACGAGCTGGCAGATAAAACTGCCAAAGAATCAAAATTCCACCCACTTACCTACACCCTAAACAACAATTGTAGTGACATAAAAGAGTTTATAAAAAAACATTTCCAAACCGACTTCCTAAATAGTTTTACTGATACGTCCAACTGGTATCAACAAACAAATTCTCAAAAAAACAATATAAAAGAATACTTAAGGAAAAGGCACCGATGCCCCACTTCTCGCACAGATGAAGTAAAAATCATACGCCTTCGTTTGGGTCACACGAATGCAACACACCTACACCTAATGGACAAATCAATTCCGAGCACCTGTTCCTTTTGTCACTCCACCACCACCATAACCCTAGATCACCTTTTGAACTCTTGTAACGCCTTTAATAATATAAGATCCAAATATTTCCCTCTAAGCACCCCACGCTCATTATTAACCAACATAAATTCTGTAAATATGGATATAATAATAAAATACCTTAAAGACTGTAAGATTTACCATAAGATTTAGACAAATACTCTTTTATAAGTAATCAACTGAAATTCACCATTTATATTAAATGTATAATAAGAATAAGCCCAAAACATACCTTAGTAAGCGAATCAAACATAAATTGTACTATGCACTACCGGTAAGCCGAAGGCCCCAGCAGCCATGGCTCTAAACCCCCGTTGTCCTGCCTTTTGCAAAAGCAAGTCAACTTTTTCAAATAAATAAAATAAATAAAAGATCAAAAACATATTTATTTAAAAGTGACTTCGTTTTAGGTGGTAACTTTCGGAGTCCTGTTATAAACGGATCCGATGAAAGGAGTAGTCGATTGAGTAGGTCTTCATTTGTTGCTTCTCGGGACGTTTTTCTTGCATGCTGCAGACGAAATTTTTTATGTCCTTATTTCTTGCCTCAGCAGCTTCCTCCGACAATTCCCCAATCGACACCAGACCGTTTTCAATTATGGATGGTCCATGAATTAAAATCTTATGAACGGTAGGCGGAAGGTAGTACCACGAATATGTCCTTGTCAAATCAACGGCTATTTGGAGTGCAAATGTCCTAAATTTCTCAACATTAATTTTATACCCAGAACTTAGTGCTTGCAATATTGCTGCACATCGTTCAATAAGGTCCTCATCTAGGCCTGTAATTTTTGAAGATAGCTCAGGATTATTGAAGAATTTTCTGGCAGTGTTTCCATCATTCGATGTTCCACATCCACCAACCTTCGGCTTATCGACGATCAATCCCATTTCCGATCGAAATTCTGTTTGCATTTTTGTTTTTCTTCAAATAAATTTTGTTTTTCTTCGCCGCCTCGAACTTGCCAGACTTGTATGTCAAGTCTGTATGACAAATGAATAAAATATTCAAAAAATCTTATATATGCATGAAGTGGTGACAATCCGAATTCAAATCGATCCTTATGAACTTCGCGTTCTAGGCTTTTCTCAATATTGTTCATCTGTGTGGGCTTCGCGTTGCATATATAGCATTTTGATGATGATGTTTGTGTTAGCGCATTACAAATTTTGCCATCAACCATTGTGAGTTGCAAAATATGCTGAACATATATAGTTTTATCACCAACAATTATTTCAGTCTTGACAAGATTCGTAATTTTTTTCTTTAAAATATTTTTCCTCCTCAATACTTAATTTAGTTGATTCCTTTAAAAATTGAAATCGCACAGGTCTACAATATCGTGTGGATGCTGGTCGTGGATTTTTCCATATAATTTTTGAACAATCTTCAGCTGCTAGTAAGACAAGCGGAACATACGACGTCACAAACAAGTGGCTGTCTGCCAAATTATTGTCCTTCACTTTCTGTTTGTATTCGCTGTAACCTGAGCTTCCGTCAAAGCCCCATTTCCCTATAAGTTTTAGGTTGCAAACAGGATCGACGACAACATTATGTATTACATTATCCTGCAACTCGATAATGCGCTTTGTTGTGTGGTCCAAAAAACTTTGAAGCTCCACTTCTGCATGTGCCTCACTAACAGTAATATTTTTTGGATAACATTTTTATACTCGATACCGAAGGTAAAGAGTATATTGGTTTTGTGCAATGTCCGTCATGGTGTCTGTCCGTCTGTCCGTCTGTCTGTCTGTCCGTCTGTCCGTCTGTCCGTCTGTCCGTCCGTATGGTTGCAAGTTTTTTCCACACCCTTCAAGCTAGAGACTTGAAACTTTCCAATTCTCTTTATCTATGGGATAGTAAATTAAAGTGTCAAGATGGGGGCTCTACGATAACTGGGGGGCTGGCAAATCGATAAATTCGCTAAGTCAAAACCGATAAATCCACATATTTCGCACATCCTTACAGCTAGAACTACCAAATTTGGTAAGAAGATAGCTACTAGCAACCCTCAAAAAACTGCATCAAAAATTTTGGAGCCACGCCCCTCCATTCGGCCCCCAGCCCCCCGCATTATAAAGTCAAAAAAGCCTATATCTCCCTCAGTTTTTGAGCTATAGCCACCAAACTTGGTGCCAAATTAGGTGATGATGACCCCCCAAAAACTGCATCAAAAGATTGGATGCCACGCCCACCGATACTGCCCTAGCCGCCCCCATCCACCCCAACGCTTCGTCAAAAACGGCAATGCGTGTATCTTCCAGAGTTGTATAGCTAGAGCCTCCAAATTTGGTGGGCAGATAGCTGGCAACGACCCCCAAAAATCTGCATCAAAGTTTTGGAGCCAAGCCCACCCATTCCGCCCTCCTTTCCCCACCATTTACAAATTTCCAGCTATAGTCACCAAATTTGGTATGAAGATAGCAATTGACATTTCACAAAGATCTGCATCAAAAATTGGGATGCCACGCCCACCCATACCGCCCCAGCCCGCCCCCCTTCCCCACATTTTACAAACTTTGAGCTAGAGTCACCAAATTTGCAACGAAGACAGCTGGTGGCATCCCCATCTGCATCGGAGAATCTCAAAGGCAGCGTACACCCCTGCCTCATCCATACCCCTTTGCAATGAGGCCTCTTTTTACCGGTTTTAATACTGGTATCGAGTATACCGCAGTCGGTTGCGTCCGACTGCAATGTTTCCACTTGTTTTTTTTGTTTTACAACATTATCATAGCTGCAAAAAAGCTTTGTAGAAATTTTACTGTTTACAAACTCCCTAATGAGCATATACTGGTGCTTTGTTAAGCTCGCTTCCATGATAAGCGAAATAATCTCATTAGCACTTGCAGGTGATATTTTTTCATCAACAGCAGCAGAACGCAAACAGTCAGCAGCAGACTCATCCAAATCAGCAATCTTGCCAATCCGTCTTCTCTTTGTTCGGCTTGAACACTCAGAGAAATTAATTTTGGGACGACCACGTTTAATATTATTTTTAGGTGTAGTGTTTACATCAGATTTAAATGAAAACGATTCATTTTTTGAAAGCCAATCGGAATGCTTGTCTAAAAAGAACGGTTTATTTCGTTTGCAGTCACGCTAAAATATTTCAATTCTCTTGCAGCAGTAATTAACGCGTTTTTCTAATTGATCCAAATATTCAGCTCCCATTATGTAGCCATCATTCTCTATTTTCAATTTCAAAGATTGATATATACTTTGAATTTTGACTGCATTTGTACCTGTCTCGGAACACCACTTATTAAATATACAAATTCGGCTAAGCTTGCATTCGTGAAAAGCTCCTATAAAATAAATAAAGTATAATATAAATTTAAATTATAAATTTGTATAACATTTGAACTCAAATGACAATCACAAAACAACATAACAAAACGCACGAAGACGAAGACGGAGACAGAGATAGACGCCACAAAAAAAATTTACGGCCTGTGTTAGATCACACGGGCGCATAGGTTAACCGTAGAATACGTCATTTTGTGCAACAAAAATTATGAAAGTAAACATAGTATTTATATGATTTGAAATTTAAATACATTAAACATTTGAAAAAGCTGAAATGCATATTTATGCCTTACATAGCAAAAGCGTTAATAAAAGCTGTTCAATCTTTTATTAAAAGTTTTTTATTATTGTATATTGAATAGAATGCATAGAATTTAAACAGTTTTATTAAAAATAGTACTTAAAACTAAGTAATTTTTGTTTTATGATGAATATTTGATTTTTGATATTATTGGTTTGTGGAAGGAAAAGTAAGAAATGTAATTAATTAATGAAACATTTAAATTTCTTGCAAATACTAAATCTATATTAGTCTGAGCTAAGGTGGTTGCTGCATTTTTAATATATGTTAAGTTAAACTTTTCTTGCATAAATTCTGCGAATGAACTGTCTGATGTTATTTCTAAATTGAAATCACCAACGATGAGCATGTCCACCTCCGTGTCAACTATAAAATTCTTATCGATGAGTGAAGTCAGATGAGAATATTTCATAAGGGCAGAAAAAAGCATTTTTTGTTTGTTATTTTGTGACACATTCGGATGAAAATAAACAGAACCAAGAATAAATTTGATTTGATTATTAATTTTAATTTCTGATAGACAAATGTCTCCTATATCGCTTTCAATCAGTTGCCTGTTCGATACATCAATTGGAGTGCAATATGTCCACATGGTACTTTTTGCGTAGATTGCTACTCCAGATGCGCGACGACGTTGCTGTAAATTATTGAAATGCGAAATTAATTGGAAGCCTTCTATAGGTACTGGCTGGTTCATATCCATCCATGTTTCGCTGAACGCAAGAAAGTTGCACTGCATAAATATGTTGTCAGTTGCAATATCTAAAGAGTGTGCAACTAAACTTTGTGCATTTATTATTCCGATATGCATTATGGTATTGCTTTCGTTATCTTGGTCATCCATGAATCGTTGAACCTGTTCAGTTATTTTATGAAGTAAGTTCATGCATGAGTTGCAAAAATCAAAGCTGCTACCGTAAAGACAAACTTTCTTATAGTCAACACTATCGATAGTTTATTTCCCGTTAGTTAGTAGTAGAGTTGTGTCGTTTCGTTCAGAATAAGTTCATATGAACGGGTCATCGAAATGAACGAATGAACTAATTCAGTAATTCGTGAACGATATCGTTCGTTGGCGGAAATCTGAAATTGGTTACTTTTGATTATTGTTGAATTTTCCCAAAATAAAATGTCTAAGAGGAAACGTAGTGAGGTATGAAACCATTTTATTGGAAGTGAGGGTGGAAAGACCGGCAAGTGTAATTATTGCAAAACCGTGCTGAGCATAGCTGGCGGGTCTCAAAGGAATTTGACGCGCCACTTAAAGCTGAAGCATCCAACAGTTACTGGGGGCACAGAACGTTAAATTGAGGAAACCTCTGAAGCTGATCCACCACCAGCAATTAAGGCTGAGGCTAGTCCCTTGATTTCGGTTGCTGATCAACAAATGATTACAAACTTTATCAGGCGACCACCAACTGGCAGAAAAGTTGAAGCTTTGTTATCAATCTCATTAAAATTTTAAAATTTTTTTAATAGGCTCAAAAGTTACAAATCGACTTTATTGCATTCAAAAATGAAGCAATGTTCATTCAAACCAACTGAATAAAATGACCTGTTCATATGCTATCGTTCATCGTTCAGAACAACTGAACAACTGAACAACTGAATAAAATGACCTGTTCATATGCTATCGTTCATCGTTCAGAACAACTGAACAACTGAATAAAATGACCTGTTCATATGCTATCGTTCATCGTTCAGAACAACTGAACAACTGAATAAAATGACCTGTTCATATGCTATCGTTCATCGTTCAGAACAACTGAACAACTGAATAAAATGACCTGTTCATATTCTATCGTTCATCGTTCAGAACAACTGAATAGAATGACTGACTTAGTTCACAGCTAAAAAATGAACTATTGAACTTATTCAGCAAATTGAACTAAAAATACCAACTCTAGTTAGTAGCCACTGCTGCCCTCGATAGTGGCAGCGATAGTGTAAGACCATAGATTGTCCGATAGTTCCATCGATTGTTTGCTGAGCTGAGACGAACAGTGCAAGCATATGCACATGCTATCAGCTATCGCACTCACTCACACTTATTGGTTACATCACTAATACTAATATACACACATTTGAAATAAATTTAATTATGACCAAACATCTTAATGAAATTTCAGCACTTAGAAGATATCAATCATGACCGCATATATATCAAACGAAAGGAAATCGAGTCTATTTTATATTGAGAAAAAATTAAACAAATTCATCAGGGAGTTTTTAAGCAATTTGCAATTAAAAAAAAAGTAATGATTTTTGCACTGGTTTTTTGCCTTAAAAAGTTATAAATTTGGCAAAAGTATATAAAATTTGAATGTAGGAATGTTTGTTTAACTTATCTCAACTTATATTCCAAAACTCTAAAGTAATTGATGAATTATTGAGAGCGCTAGACCAATTTAAAGTCTTCAAAATGAAGCAAAAATATACATATTTTTGGTTTCAATTTTTTAATAGAAAATGTAATCAATACATATATTAATATACATTTATTGAAAGCTTGAAGCCTTGGCTTTTAAATGAAACTAATTTGAGGAAAATTGATCCATTAGTTCATGAGCAATAAGCGATTTTGTGAACCTCTCTTATTACAACAACAACTTTTTTGTGTTGAGACTTCATTATCGTAAGGTAAGACGTATTCTACGTCAAAAGCACAGTTACACAAACGAAAAAAATGCTCGAAAACGGCGAGACCACGTTGTTCTTTTCAAGCTTACGCAGCGGCTAGCAAAAACTAGCAGCTGAAATTTTCTCTAAATAATCTGTAAATATTCGTTTATATTTTAGTATAAGTTTGATCATTAACTTCGATTAACTTCACAACTAAAAGTCTAAGTGAAACTTTAACTTACATACAAATTTTATATAAAAGTGGACAAATATTACCTTAATTATTAAAAAAAGACACAACAATCTTAGTACATGAATATAATGAAAAATAATAGTAAATACCTGTATTTAAAACAGTGATGTCCAAACTCACACAATGAAAGAGTTGCGCTTGTGTGCGAAGCAGCGAAACACGAAGGCAACGTGAAACATTTTTTTGCAATGCAGCATAGCGAATGACTGCGCGTTTGACTTTTGACTCAAAAGTTTTGAGCTTCAGCCGAACACATGAGTCGAGAGAGCAAATGCAGCCGAACACGCGCATCGTAAGAGAACAAGCTGCCGAGCGTTCTATTTATAGAACACACATATTCTCTCTCCCTATACATGTGTCGGCTGCTACGCCGGCAGAATTTTTCTTGCCAACCACGCGTGGCTGCCTTTTCAAACTTTGGACAACGCTGATTTAAAATATAAAATACTTCCATTGTTCATCAAATCTTTTGTTTTAATTGTTTTTATTTATTGTTTCACAAGCTCACTTGAAACTTCGCGACGCGTCGCTCACACTGCAGCACAATAAAATGTTTTGCTCTATGTTTTACAGTTATTCTTGAAGAGGACAGATGGATCAAAACAAAAATAACAGCAGAGTAAAAAATTTTGAGGTGTTATGAGACAGTGCTGACACGTTTTAAACAGTAATACTATCTTTTGTTTTTTTATTTTTGGCCTATGGGGGCGTCCACTGTGCGACTGCGGCATACTCGATACCAGTATTAAAACCGGTAAAAAAAAGGCCTGATTGCAAAGGGGTACGGATGCGGCAGGGGTGTACGCTGCCTTAAAGATTTTCCGATGCAGATGGAGATGCCACAAGCTATATTCCTTACAAATTTGGTGACTCTAGCTCAAAGTTTTAAATGGTGGGGAAAGGGGGGCTGGGCCGGACTGGGTGGGTGTGGCATCCAAATTTTTTATGCAGATCTTTGTGGAATGTCAATTGCTATCTTCATACCAAATTTGGTGACTCTAGCTCGAAATTTGTAAAAATTGGGGAAAGGGGGGCTGGGGGCGGTATGGGTGGGCGTGGCATCCAAATTTGTGATGCAGATCTTTGTGGAATGTCAATTCCTATCTTTATACCAAATTTGGTGACTCTAGCTCGAAAATTGTAAAAAGTGGGGAAAGGGGGGCGAAATGGAGGGCGTGGCTCCAAAACTTTGATGCAGATTTTTGGGGGTCGTTGCCAGCTATCTTTTTACCAAATTTGGTGGCTTTAGCTCCACAACTCTGGAAGATACACTCATTCCCGTTTTTGACGAAGCGTTGGGTTGGATGGGGGAGGCTAGGGCAGTATCGGTGGGCGTGGTATCCAAACTTTTGGTGCAGTTTTTAGGGAGTCATCATCACCTATCTTGGCACCAAATTTGGTGGCTATAGCTCAAAAACTGTGGGAGATATAGCCATTTCTGATTTCAAAATGCGGGAGGGCTGGGGGCGTAATGGGTGGGCGTGGCTCCAAAACTTTGATGCGGTTTTTTGGGGTTCGTTAACAGCTATCTTCCCACCAAATTTGGAGGCTCTAGCTCCACAACTCTGGAAGATACACGCATTCCCGTTTTTGACGAAGCGTTGGGGTGGATGGGGGTGGCTAGGGCAGTATCGGTGGGCGTGGCATCCAAACTTTTTGTGCGGTTTTTAGGGGGTCATCATCACCTATCTTGGCACCAAATTTGGTGGCTATAGCTCAAAAACTTTGGGAGATATAGGCTTTTTGACTTTAAATTGCGGGGGGCTGGGGGCGTAATGGGTGGGCGTGGCTCCAAAATTTTTGATGCAGTTTTTTGGGGGTTGCTAATAGCTATCTTCTTACCAAATTTGGTAGTTCTAGCTGTAAGGATGTGCGATATATGTGGATTTATCGGTTTTGAGTTATCGAATTTATCGATTTGCCAGCCCCCCAGTTATCGTAGAACCCCCATCTTGACACTTTAATTTACTATCCCATAGATAAAGAGAATTGGAAAGTTTCAAGTCTCTAGCTTGAAGGGTGTGGAAAAAAATAGGACACATACAGACGGACAGACGGACGGACACCATGACGGACATTGCACAAACTCAATATACTCTTTACCTTCGGTATCGAGTATAATTAAAAAGTTTGCCGCTCGACTCATAAATAACACGGGAAGATGTAATGCAATTAAACTACTTTTAGTAATCTCTCAATGTTTGCTAAGCGCCAACTAAAGCTCATCAAAATATTAAAATATTGCAAATATATGTATGTATATGTTTGTGTATATTTGTTTTGTAAGCATTCAGTACATAAACTGACTGCTAAAAAGGCGTCGCAACTAGCACTTGTAACTAGGTTGACTACGGAGGGGGAATTCCTTGATGATGAGTAAAATACTTGGTTTGTTGGTACAAAGTAAAGAACTGATCTTTTATTCATGAAAGTAACAATATTTAAAGGAAACAAGTAAGAAGGCTCTAGTCGGGAGAGCCCGACTAGAAGATACCCTGAACCCAGTTGCAACAAACAATCGATTAAGCTCGATATCTCCGGTGTTTCTTAACCGATTTGGATGAAATTTTCAGAAAAGATTTATCGTTACCCATTCTTTCAACCCTCATTTTTACATTTTCCAAATTCGATATTTTTTGTTATCGATCCCATGTGTATATCGGAAACGAGAATAGTTATCGATAATTTGAAGCAAACTTGTTCTGCTCATGGTATAGGAGAACTTATATCCAAAATCTGAAGTCTCTAGCTCTTGTAGTCTCTGAGATCCACGCGTTCATACAGACGGACAGACGGACAGACGGACAGACGGACGGACAGACGGACATGGCTACATCGACTCGGCTATTGATGCTGATCAAGAATATATATACTTTATAGGGTCGGAGAAGCTTCCTTCTGCCTGTTACATACTTTTGCACAAAACCATTATACCCTTATTTACCCATTTTATGGGTTAAGGGTATAAAAATAGGTTAGTTTGCATAAGTGTAATCTATATACATATGTATATAAAAGAGTTTGTCCTAAGTGATTGTTGACATTGCCACAGCCTAAACGAAAAGAGCTACAAGGCTGAAATTTTCACACAATATTTTATGCAGGTTGAAAGTGAGCACTAAGAAAGGAATTTTTATTTGGACAACTCCTTCAAGTACCTCCCATACGATTTGGAGCACTTTTTACCCATTTTAAAAATCAAATTACAATTACAACAATTACCCATTCCACTACTGTCGCCAGATTGTCGGACAAGCTGAGAGCTCGATCGCGAGCGAGAATACAAAAACAAAACAATGGGCAATGACGCCGTTGAGTCCCGCAAGCAAAGTGTCATAAAAAAAGGTTCGTACACTTGCAAGAAGCGTTTGTTGTTGTTGTTGTTGTTGGGCCCGCACTGCTACTTTTTGTTGGTGTGATTGATTTAAAAAAACAACAAACAACAAAACAAAACTTGGTGCGTCTAAAAAAATTACCCACACCAGAATATTTTATGGGGGTGGATTTGCCTACTTGCTGCTTATATAACTAAGACAAAACTATCTAACATTATTAATATGTTATTGATATGCAATTGCGAACAAGCATAGGGCGTTGACATAAGTGCGCTTGTTGCTCTTAAGATAATTATGTAATTACAAATCTCGCTCCGATCATGTTCCTTTGATGTTGCTCATTTACGTTCACTCTCTATTTTATGTGCGCGCTTTGCATGTCAATCATAAAGTTTAATAAACCTAACTCCTCCGCACACACTAAATTAAAGCTAAAGGCAATATGCAATTCACTTAGCTGCAGCCTCTTAGATATGTTTTGCGTTAATTCAGTGCGTGCGAAGAAGGTAGCGTTACTACGCTCTTTGTTAGACTTGCAGAGCGCGCGCATACATTGTAAATGCATGCATACATTGTTGACTTCTGAAGCAAGCTAAAAGTAAGGAAAAAAACAAACACACTAACAAATAGAAACTTAAGAAAATGTAATCTACATCAGCAGCAGTAGCATGCATTGCAAATAAAATCTTACAAAATTGATTGACTGAACGTCCCGCATATACATATAATATATACATACATATAATTGGGTCAGAAATACTTCCATCTACCTGTTACATACATTTGCACAAAAGCAATATACTCTCTGGTCTGTAGATCAAATGGTCATTCGCCAAGCAATAGCGTTCTGTGTACACATCGAGAATAGGCAAATGCAAAGAAAATACAAGCTAAACACTTGCAAGTTGCTTCGAAATACAAAGCACAAAATTTTAATACCCTATGTTTTAAAATTTCATAAATAGCCATTGCTAACAATTTGTTTTCGGTATTTAATTAACAAAATAATTTTATTTTTATACAGATTGTTTTTATCAATTATTTAATGCCAATAAGAAAAGTAATATGTATTATGAATAATACATTTTTATATATTGCATTTATTAATTAATAAGTCAATTAAGTCTATACCACCCTTTTTTACTAAGCAGCCGCAGCAACAGCAGGAGCAAAAGCATCATAAACGGCAGCAAGCGAATGCAATGCAAAGTGCGTTACAACTAATCTTTGTCTCGCACTTCGCACACTTTGCGAAAAAAATTCGCGACTCCGTTATTTCGTCATTTCTCTATCAGCTGTTTGTTTTTAAATGCTCTTTGTGCGCACGCTCTGCATGTCAAACATAAATCCTAATATCACTTCCTCCTCCGCACTCTCTAAGCTAAGTTAAGCATAATGGTGCATTTACACTAGTTGATGCAGCGTCAATTCTAGCTCTATCAACAATTGATATCCAACGTCAACGCATTTGTTGTGTTTACATTAGTTGACTGAGTTGACAAAAAAATCGGGTTGCCAACTAATTTTCGAGTTGAGCAACGCGCAAGATGCCAACGCGTTGATATTGAAGTTGAGAGTAATTTACACCAGTTGATATCCACATTCGTTGACATTCACGTTGCTAAGCATTTTTCGTTGACGTCGATATTGTGAATGTATCGAAACTGATTGTAATCGATATTGTGTTGTTTTGTTAATTGAAAAAAGTAAAAAAGTGGTAAGTACTAATGCATATGTAACTTAAAACTAATTGATAATCAATTTGTTTACTTTAGAATAAAATCAAAACAATGGCAACAGCGAAGAAGATGAAAATAGCGGCAGCAGTGGTTTTGATTCTAGCTCTTGAGGACGAGGAAAAGCAAGAGCTAAAAAAAACGCAAGCGAGCTATGTGGGTTCAAGAACTATATTTGGATCGAGAGGAAAGTGGTTTTTTCCGATCATTTGCGCTATAAAATTTATTTGGCGTCTTCCGATCAGCAGCAGCTTGACCACTTTTGGTCGATTGTACCTTGCTATGTGCATTCTAAAATAAACGACATTGCCCTTAATAAAATATAAATAATTAAATGTAAAGAAAATTATTTTTACTTGCACGGAATTGCTGGCGCAACAAGTTCAATTTATTTGAAACCTTGTCTTTAAAATATGGTTCAATAAATATGCATAAAAATAAATAAAATTGTATTTTTAAATAGCTTTTTATTACTAATTATTGTTTTTTATAGACTGCACAGTTGAAAAAGCAGACAACATTAATAAAAACGGGTGGCGAAGCGAAGTGCTGCCACCTATAATATGTACATAAAGTTTGTCAACACAAAGCAAAAGAATGAACATGAGCTCAACTTAATTTTGTGTTGTCAACGCGCCGATTGTGACTTCAACTGTTGACACAAAGTGTTTACACTATGTTTACACTCAGAGCAACAATTGATGATTTTCGCATTGTCAATCTACTGTCAACGCAAAAGTTGATCAAGTTGATAGCTGTTCACACTAGGATTGATAAAGTTGATATCAACGTTGACTTGTTTATCAACTAGTGTAAATGCAGCATAACTAAGAGTTTGCATTAAAGGGAATGACATTGCCTAATTTGTACCACCTACACCTAGCTCTTAAGTACAAGCGTTGTATGTAAGATCTCGGTGTGTGTTGTGTAGAGGAATAACTGTAATACTCTTTCCCACTTTATGTTTTTACATACAATGGTTAGGGAATTGGTTATGCATTTTAGTTTATATTTATTTTGAAGATAGAAAGTTACGTTTCGTTTCAGTTCATTTTTAAATATAGTTTGTATTAAAGGATAACATCGAAAGTTACTTTTTGGATCAGTGAGTTATTTATTTTTCTGATTTTCGTATTATTTATATACAATTCATATAAAATACGTATTTTAATGATAAGTTATAAAAAATATTTAATTTAAAACATTAACGATCAACGTATTTTAATTTCTTTTGTGGTTTTTTTAAACACAAGAAAAATAAGTCGATTTTAGACTTAATAATTGAAGCAACATTATATATAGTTGTCTTCTATTTTGCATATTATATAATAGTTATATAGACGCTGCTTAAGTGCATTTAAAAATCAAATAAAACTAAGCAGTCTGAATATTCTATTAAAATAATATAAGTTGGCACATGGTTGAATTATACATGGTTAGGTCGAGAGAGAGAGAGAGCTCAATTTTTAGGAGCCTGTTGTTAGTCGAAAAGCAGCTGTTTTCAGTCGTGGTGTTGTTTTGAAAATGTAAACAAAATCACACATCGTTCTATCTCTTTTTGCTCACAAAAACAAGACGATAAAGCAATATCGAGAGAGCAATTATGCTATCTCTCTTGCACTCGCGTGGTCTTATCAACAGGCTCCTTCTGTTGCTCATGACCTAACCATGTATAATTCAACCATGAGTTGGCATATTCAATTTTATTGAATTTTATACTTACCTATAGACACTGTAACGTTGTAACAATCGTTTTACAGTGAAGTCAATTGTCTCACAGCCAAATTAAAAGATGTCTATTGAAACTTTAGATATACATAAGTGGTGTTTTGGTGCCGCATTCAGTTGTTCGCATATTTGGTGATGGAGCCTGCCTTTTTAGATCTATTTCCTACCTTTTATATGGTAGGCAAGGCTTCCATGGCACCATACGCCAACATATTTAGGGTATTCAGTAGCTATGCTATGTGCGTAAAGTGCTAAAGTGTTATATGAAAGCTTAACAACAAACACACAAAAGCATTTTTAACACAGCAAACATGCCCCTGGGTATGTTTGCTACTATTGTACTATATGTGTTATTGAGTGGTTGCCAGACTATTTATAAAAACAGCTGCTTTCGAGATTATAGAATTAGTGAAATTAGGTCACACTAGGCGAGTTTTGGTTGTAAAAGTAGGTCAATTTTATGATTTATTAATTTAAAAGACTAAACTGATGTTTTTAACAGTGGGAAAAGAGGATAGAATGCAAAAATTAGAGCTAGAAGTAAAATATAAGAATGCTTAAGTGTTGATATAAATAAAAAAACATTTATTTTCTGAATAATAAAGAAAGTTTTTCAATTATTATTTATGAAAACAACAACTTTTTTCAGCTTATCAATTGCTCAATTTAATTTAACTTTCGATTGTATTGTCATCGAACTGGCAAACAGCTGACTTAGCACAAATACGACAAAAGAAACGTAAAAAGTGCACTCACTAGCTACACTGTATTATATATAACACTTTACGCACATAGCATAGCTACTGAATACCCTAATTGTAACCCATGTCGTTACTAACTGGGAAACTTTTGCTTGCTTCAGCATGAAAATAAATGGAGAGTGTTATAGCTCTTCTGAACAATATGAGTGCACTATGTCAAATTCATATACTTATGGTACTGCATGTGAGCTTCAAGCAGCAGCAGAAATTTATGCTGTAAATTTTCAAGTTTTTCTAAATGGAAACTTATATCTATCATTATGAAATGATATGCATCCTGTGAAAAAATTGCGTTTTACCGGCGAATTAATGAATGGACATTTTGATGTTTTTATTTCTTTAGAGGAAGTATTAACTCAAGAATCTGATACGTCAAGTGAATGAATAACTGAAAATGTTAAAAATCCTGGCAAAACAGAAAAAAAGGTAAAAAAAACGTTCATATGAAAAAAATAGTGACATCAATAGGGATAAGCGCATAGAAGCATCAAAAAGATATCGTGTTAATAATCCTGATTTTATTAGAGTTGTAGTGAGAAGACATCAGGCTAATAATCCTGAAGCTCATCGGGTTGCATCCTGATGCACGTCAAGAAAGGGGTTTGCGTGCATGGAGTGTTAAAGCCATGTCTGGCCTAAACTATGATTTTGAAATAGCTTACAAGTCAGATAAAATTACTCAACTTGGTAGTATGAATTTGATATGCAAACATTGTAATGCTTTAAAATGGAAAAATGAGCCCCTGGGTATCTGTTACAAAGCAAAAAAAGTTAAGCTTTCCCATAATGAAAGTTTGCCTGATCCACTTAAAAGCTTAATAATTTGTGGACATCCCAAGCATGATCATTTCTTTGATCGTGTAAGAAAGTATGCTTTCAAATGAATTCTTTTGGAAGTACAAAAACTATAAATGAAAGTTGGTCAACCTTTAAAGTCCAAGGACAAGTGTATCACTTAATTGGTAGTGTCCGACCTTTGCCAAATGAAGAAATGCAGTTTCTTCAAATTTATTTTGTTGGTGATGATGAAAAGGAAGCTCAACTACGTTGCAAAAATATTTCAAATGTTGATTGTAGCGTAGTAAAGGATCTTCAATGTATGTTTCATCAGCATAATCGTTATGTTAAACATCTAAAAATGGCTCTCAATAAAATACCAACAAGTACTAAAGATTATAAATTGGTTATACATGCTGATCGAACACCCGCTGGTGCACACAAAGGGCTTTACAATGCACCTCTATCAAGCGAAGTAGCTATAGTTATTGTTTGTCAGCAATTTGAAAAGCGCGATATTATTATTGAAAGCCATAATTATAAATTACATCTTATAAGTGAGGTGCATCGATCATACGATGCCTTACAGTACCCTTTGCTATTTCCTTATGGCGAAGATGGCTATTCAGTGGATATACCACAATGGAATCCATTATTAAAAAGGGAGGATCCAAAAAAAATGATATCTGCGTTAAGCTTTTACAGCTATAAAATAATGATTCGTCAATCCGAGATAAATCATCATAGTCAATTTTTGGTTGATATGTATGCTAAAATTGAAACAGAAAGGTTAAATTATATTCGCTACAATCAAGCGAAACTCAGAGCAGATAGCTATATACATCTACAAGATGCAATAGGCCAACAAGATGTTGAAGCAGCTCAACTTGGTCATATGGTAATTTTACCGTCTTCTTTTACAAGCTCTGCACGATATATGCATGAAAAGACTCAAGATGCTATGACATATGTTCGCCATTATGGGCGACCAGATCTTTTCATAACATTCACCTGCAATCCACAATGGAATGACATCAAAAGTGTTTTGATACCGGGTCAAAAGCCACATGATCGTCACGATATTATAGCTCGAGTTTTTCATTTAAAAGTTAAAGCTTTAATATCACTATTGACAAAAGGTTCTTTGTTTGGAAATGTGCAATGTTTCATGTACTCTGTGGAATGGCAAAAGCGGGGCTTACTACATATACATATTCTTCTTTAGATAGAAAATAAAATAAGACCAGATCGATAAGATTATCTGTGCCGAAATACCAAACGCAGATGAGGATCCATTGTTATTTAACATTGTTAAATCATTGTTGTTCTTGCGGTGCATTTAACAATAAGTCGCTATGCATGAAAAATGGAAAGTGTACCAAAAGGTTTCCTCGACAATTTCTTAAAGAAACTGTGACTG
Source organism: Scaptomyza montana (assembly GCA_018904305.1). Taxonomy (NCBI): domain Eukaryota; kingdom Metazoa; phylum Arthropoda; class Insecta; order Diptera; family Drosophilidae; genus Scaptomyza; species Scaptomyza montana. Next base: position 216,374 of record JAEIGR010000099.1, on the reverse strand, counting down.
GAAAAGATAGTTACCCTCTATATCGGAGAAGAGCGATAGAAGATGGTGGTAATGCAATTAATATAAATGGTAATTGCATAGATAATCGTTGGGTTGTGCCTTACAATTGTGTACTATTGAGAACATTTGAAGCTCATATAAATGTTGAGTATTGTAGTTCTGTAAAGTCTATTAAATACATTTGTAAATATGTTAACAAGGGCAGTGATCAAGCATCATTTACTCTTGAAGACCAACGCAATGAAATTAATATGTACGAAAGTGGCCGTTAAATAAGTAGCTCAGAAGCGGTATGGAGATTACACACTTAGCTGTTCATTTAGAAAATGGTCAACGGATATATTTTAACCCCAATAATCCGCAACAATTACTTGACAGATTAAGAACTACACCCAAAACCACTTTGCTAGCCTTCTTTGAGCTATGCACACGTGATGAGTTTGCAAGAACGCTTCTATATTGTGAAGTTCCATCGTATTTTACATGGAACAATAAAGAATTTCAAAGAAGAAAACGAAGGCATGATGTGCCAAATTTTCCTGGAGTTAAAAGAGATTCAGCTTTGGGAAGAGTTTACACTATTCATCCCAATAATACAGAATGTTTTTATTTAAGACTTTTACTACATTTTGTAAGAGGGCCAACTTCATTATTAAATTTAAAAACCGTTAATGGTATAGCATACGCATCATTTCAATTGGCGTGTAAAGCTCTGGGATTACTAGAAGATGATAAGCACTGGGATTCAACTATAGCCGAAGCTGTCATATGTCAAAATCCTACAAAACTGAGGGAACTTTTTGCAATAATGTTAGTATTTTGTCAAATTTCGGATGCTCTTAAGCTTTGGAATATTTATAAAGAGAGTTTCTCAGAAGATATTTTAAGAGTCTTTCATTTTTCACAAGACAGAAATATTGATGAAAGTATTGTGAATAATGTATTAAATAAATGTCTTATTTACATTGAAGATATTGTACTGTCTATTGGTGGTCAAAACTTGACTTACTATGGACTTCCACTACCAATTAGATCCGAGGAAATTGTTCCAAATATTGAATATCATAGAGAAACAAATTATGAAAATTGCGATAATTTTGTTGTTAATAATGAGCTACTCCTTACTGCTGTGCAAAAACAAGTATACGAAAAGTTACTATATAGCGTTGAAGCAGAAAAAGGAGAAATCTATTTTTTAGATGCACCTGGTGGAACAGGTAAAATTTTTCTTTTAAATTTATTATTAGCAAAGGTACGGCAAAGTTAAAAAATTGCATTGGCCGTTGCTTCTTCCGGTATCGCAGCCACTTTACTAAATGGTGGTCGCACAGCGCATTCTACACTTAAGATTCCATTTAATTTGATTCATTTAGAAACACCACATTGCTCAATTTCAAAGCAATCTAATGTTGCTGCTGTGCTCAAAGATTGCAAGCTTATTGTTTGGGATGAGTATACTATGGGCCATAAAGGTGTTTTTGAAGCTGTAGATCGATCTTTGAAAGACATTCGAGATAGTGAATACTCAATGGGTGGCATAACTGTTCTCTTAGCTGGTGATTTTCGACAAACTCTCCTCCAAGTGATCCCCAGAGGAACAAGAGCAGATGAAATAAATGCGTGCTTAAAGTCGTTCAATTTTGTGGCCCAAAATACAGAAAATTGCATTAACGAAGAGTATGCGAGTGCACTTAAAAGGTGATAGCATAGCTGGTGAATTTGCAAAAATGCTTCTTAAAATAGGAAATGGATTATTTCCAACCCATGATGGCAAAATAACTTTACCATCAACTTTGTGTCATGTTGTGAAAAGTATTGAAGAGCTAACTCTAAAAATATTTCCGGATATTACAAATATCTCTCAAAAATCACTCGAAAGGTTTTCAGAACGTGCTATTTTGACTGCGAGAAATGACAATGCATTGGAAATAAACGAGTTTTTATTAAAATCATTTCAAAGTGAAGAAATGACATATAGCTCTAATGATTCTGTGACTGAAATCGAAGATGCAGTTCATTAAATCCGGCTGGCCTGCCTCAACATAAATTAACTTTAAAGATTGGTTCACCTGTAATGTTGATTCGCAACTTGAAACCGCCAAAACTGTGCAATGGTACAAGATTGCAAGTTAAAGCCCTTCATAAGAATGTTGTCGAAGCAATTATCTTTACTGGCAGTGGTATAGGGGAAACGGTTTTTATACCGATAATTCCATTAATACCTTCTGATTCTGAATTGCCAATTCAATTTAAAAGATTGCAATTTCCTTTAAAAGTTTGCTTTGCCTTAACAATTAATAAATCACAGGGACAAACTCTTAAATTAGCCGGACTAGACTTAAGACACGATTGTTTTTCTCATGGCCAATTTTATGTAGCCTGCTCAAGAGTCAGTTCACCAAAAAGTTTATTTGTATTAGCACCTGACGGAAAAGCTACCAATGTCGTTTATAAGGAGCTCTTAAAGTTGTTAATAATTGCAAATTAAATTAAACAAGTGGATAACGCCTACTAGGGTAACCACAATAAAAAATGACTTGCCTGATTCTCTACCTCAATGGTGGCGTGGAAAAGAGAATATTAAATACTTTGCTTTAATTTGTTGTTAAATATTTTCTAATTTATTTATTTTACATCTATCTTTTATTGCTAAAATAATATAAACTATCTGCGCAGCGAAGTAAGCGGGGCACTTACTATGTCGTATAAACGGAAATGTAGGATTTCATCAGATGTGCAAGTGAATACACAGGGGCTTCAACACACGGTTATTTTCAAACGTTATAATTGCTTGCATTCGAAAATCGAGCGCGCAGCGCGAGGGGGATTGGCGAGCGAAGCGAGCAGGGGGGGACCCCTTAGTATCAATATAAATTGGGTTATTGTAAACGCAGCAATTGCTTGCCAATGCAGAATTGCATATTGGCAATTTCCTCGTTGACTGACCGCTGTTTTGGTAACTAGTTATATGTGTCGGTTTCGCTGTGATCAGCAGTTTTTTGTAGTGAAGACAATAATACGTATGGTGTTGCATTTAATTGACCTCGTTAAATTATAATTGTCTGTCATATACTGTGTGTGCTGTAACTTAAATGTATATATAAAAACATAGGTCAGTATTTGACATAGTTAAATTGTGCTTATTGTTGTGTGTCATTTATGTGGGTTGTGACTTAAATGTATATACGCCTAAACAATATAATTGAACTAAATGTCCACAATAACATGTGAGGGTAGGGTATCCAACATACATTATTCGTCAATTCATCCTCCTATTTAAGAAGCCCGCTATGTCAGTCTGTAAGTGTGTATTCACAAAAGAAGCAACACAGAATTGCACTAGACGAATGATGAATGTTGCATACTCTAATCTCTATTTGTCTTGCTATATAAGTTAACAACTAAATTTTGTAACCACACATTTGAATACTTCACACACACACATTATTGTAACCGCACATTGTATTGCATTAAGCAACTAAATAGCTTTGTATTTTCAATTTCAATTTGTGCTTTATTTCCATATAATTATATTTTGCTTAGAGCTAGCTTATTTAAATTACAGAGTTAAGACTTTTTGTTTTTTTTTTGTTTATTTTTGTCTTTTCAGCTGAGATATTATATTGTATTATTAATTTATTTGGACATTGTTTGAATTTGGAAAGGAAAATGGAAAGAGAAAAAACCTTTCAATATGACTTAATGCTAATTTAATACTATAAAAGCAGGCACTTGTGGGATTACTATACAAAGAATAGTATTCCAAGTACCTGTCAGCCCATATCTTGAGCAAAATATGATTTTGTGATTGTGAACTTAGTGGTTGCGCGAGAGATGAGGTCATTAATCGTTTTAACATTAGCTATTTCATGCAGCGTTATGGTTCTGTGGTATCGTGGTAAATTTAGAATCATTTTTAGAGTTTTATTTTGTGTAACTTGGAGTTTTCTTAAATGGGTATTTGCTGCGGTATTCCATATTTCAGCTCCGTACATGATCATTGGTAAGATTATAGATTTGTAAATTGTTAACTTGTTTTTGTTTGAGAGTTTAGAATTTCGATTTATAAATGGATATAGTATACGAACAGTCTTATTTATTTTGTCTATAGTATTACTTATATGGCCACTAAATAGCAGTTTTTTGTCTAATCTTATTCCTAAATATTTAACATTTTCCCCCCAAGAAATTTTTATACCGTTCAGTTCGAGATCTGAAGTGGGTAGAAAACATGGCTTTCGTTTTTTGGAAAAAAATAATGCTTTGGTTTTATTAGCATTGAGCTTTATTTTCCAACTATAAAAGTAGTCAGAAATGGAGTTCAGAGAGTGTTGCAAACGTGTGTGAATATTTCTATAGTGTGTGCCAGAAGAGTAGAGGGCAGTATCATCAGCAAAGATTAATGCATCGCATGGTGTAGTCCTGGGGAAATCGAAGGTGTAGATATTATAGAGTATAGGCCCGAGGACAGATCCCTGAGGGACTCCAGCGCAAATGGATTTTTTGTTAGACATAGTTTCGTTCATATATACGAGGAATTGTCTGTCGGTCAGAAAGCTTCTTATAATAAGGGTTATGTATGTTGGGGTGTTACAGGCAATTAGTTTGTGGATGAGACCATCGTGCCACACCGTGTCGAAAGCAGCTTCAACATCCAATGTTACCAGTCCAACGGACTGTTTTTCAGCGAGCTTTGCTTTAACGAAGTTTGTCAATTTGTCCAGAGGAAAGATACAGTTATAGTGCTCTCTGAAACCATATTGCATTGGTGTTAGAATGTTGTTTTCTTCCAGATGGGAGTTTAGTTTGATCTTGATCAAGCGTTCGAATATCTTTGATAAGCCACACAGGAGACTAATCGGACGATAGCTCAAGGGAGAATTTAGCGGCTTACCTGGCTTTCCAATTGGTATGATTTTGGCAGTTTTCCAAGCGAGAGGAAAGTATCCGATTTTTAAGCAATTATTATAAAGCAATGTTACAAATTCTAGTGCACTTGCTGGCAGATTTTTAAGACAAATATTGGGTAATTGGTCTAACCCGGGCGATTTTTTGTTTTTGAGAGACTTGATGATAGAGCGGACTTCACTAGTTGAAAAGGGGGACCCATTAGTGAAACTACCCTGAGCCGCAAGTTCAGAAAGAGAGTTTTGTACTAACATTTTGGTAGCACTGTTAGAGTAAGTATCTGTTATGTGATGCTTAGACTCAAATATGTCGGCAAGGATATTTGCTTTTTCTAGACTAGTGGTATAATTCTTATCTTCATGGTTGATGCAGGGAATGTATGGCTTCTTGTTTTTGATAACATTTGTGAGTTTCCAAAAAGGTTTTGAGTTATTGTCCAGCTTAGATAGTTTTTCGCTCCAGACAGTATTATTATAATTAAGTAATTCTTGGTTTATAACTCTATTTAGATGGTTAATCCTAGCTTTATATATTGGCAGTCTTGTTCTAATCCATTGCCTCCGAGCAGCGTTTCTAGTTACAATGATATCTGCTATTCTAGCTGGAAGTTTTCGTGTTTGTAGCTTAACTTGTTTCCTGGGAGTGCAGTGCTCGATAGCTTGGTTAATTTTTTGTGTGATTTGGTCGGTCATAATATCAATAATTTCTCGGTTTGGGTCCAAGTTTTTGGAAGCGTTTAAGTCGGGCTCAATAGATTTAGCAAGGATAAGATTAAACTTTTTCCAGTTTGACCTAGAATATTGCAGGTATGTTTGGACAAACTCAGCGTTAGTATCCGTAGCTAATTTGCAGATAGTTGGCAGGTGATCAGAAGAGAGTTTATTGTGTACAATGGGATGAGAAAGTCTCCTGGGTTGGCTTGTCAGAAAAAGATCAAGGATGGATGGTTTTCCTTTATAGCTTGGAGGAATGTAAGTAGGATCATTGGGGTGGATTATAGTGAATTTGCCCAGTGCCGATAGATCATAAAGCGTATTTCCAAAGGAGTTCGCTCTGGAGCAGTTCCAATGTCTGTTCCTGCAATTGAGGTCCCCCCCTGCAATATAGTGGCCATTCAAACGGGAGAACTTAAGAAGATCGGCTTTGAACATGTCTTTTGTATGTCGATTATCGTTTTGTGTGTTGCATTGGCTTATCAGGCATTTGGCTGTTGTGCCGGGAAAGTAAACAGCATAAATTTTGATGGATGTTTGGGCGTCTAAACTAACCTCGATTCCAATATTTTCAATTAAATGCGTAGGAATACTCTGAATCTGTGTGTGCTTAATCGATTTTTTGACTATAATCGCAACACCCCCACCTCTAGTTGTAAGTCGATCGTTTCTATAGACAAGGTAATTAGGAATATAGAATCTGCTATTTTGCGTCAGCCATGTTTCGCTGACAAGGCATATATGAATTTTATTACAATTTAAGAAGTTAATTAATTCTAAACGTTTATTGTTGACGGCACGCGCGTTCCATGCCATGATATTAAGAAAGTTAGACGAACTATTTGTATACATATTTCAAAGCTAGCTCAGTGATAACATTGAATTGATCATTTTTAGTTTTGCAGCCACTGAGTTTGCTGATAAGTTCTGAAGAGAGAGCAGTTATTTCTTCAAAAGTGAAGAGAACAGGATTTGATGGCTGGTTTAAACCGTTCGTGATGACCTGACTGTAGCTTGGAGATCCATTTAGAGGCACATTAGTCTTAGCGAATGGTAGGGCATTTCGTCTTGATATTGGAGGGGGAGCATAGTTGTATAGCTTATTGACATTGTTAGGGTTGGTTATGCCATGCTTCGATCGCTTCAGCAAGAGCGACTGGTAAGAGAGTCGGCACGGGCAGTTGACATCAGTAGAGGAGTGTTTTCCTTTGCAGTTAGCACATGTTACAGCTGTTTTGTCTTTGCAATTGGTGGTTGCGTGATTTCCAGCACAGTGAGCGCATGATGTTTTGACTTCACATTGGTTGGCTCCATGTCCATAAAGTTGACAATTGTAACATTGTGTTAATTTATTATGAACCCTCGTTTTATATTCCCAACGAACTTTGGTGTGGTTTATGTGCGAATAGTCGTCCCGTAGTTGTTTTATGGTGATGCTTCTGGGAGAAAAGTATACTATATACAGTATAAGCTTATAACCGCTCCTTGTTGTTTTTTCTATAAGTTTTACGTCCATGCAGCTGAGGCCAAGACTTATAAGCATGTCTTTGATTTCTTTACTGGGCTGTTTGTCTAATCCAGAAAGTACTGCCTTGTAAGGCCTGTTATTTTTAATCTCGTAGGTAAAGAATTCACAGTTGTTCTCCTTCAGTTTAATGCATGTAAGATTGAAGTCAGCTTCAGATGTAAGGTATACTTTGATTCCAATTGAAATTGATTTTAGATAATATTCACTAATTTGATAATTAGCAAGAAGATTATGGACAAACTTTGATGTTTGCTTGATGATAGTTATTGGTGGCATTTTAACACTAACCGCAGCCTCTGGCTCATTTTCAATAGTGGTCTCGTTTTCTAAGGTCTGTAGGGGACGATAATAGTTTGTATGATTGTTAACAGAACAGTTGTTCAGTGAATTGTTTTTAATTCGAGGCATTTTGTTGCTGGCAGGTGCAGCAGCACCGCCAGATGGTATTATACGGCGCTTTATGGTTGTTGTTTGGTTTATGCTGAGCAAGAACACTGATAAGACTCGCTATTTTTAGCAAGTGTACCGTACGTTTTAACGAAGAGAGAGAAGAGATAATCAGATGACTAAGATTGAAAGTCGACCGCACACGTTGAGCGTAAGCAAGAGACTGAATAGCTTTGTATAAACAATGCTGACGCGCCAATAACTAAGTTCAGCGCTCTGCGCTAAGAACGGCAGCAGCGGTAAGCGGACACTTCATACTCGAAGTGCTGCGCTGCTCTGCATGGAATGCTGAGTCGGCTTGCCGATTAAAGCTTGTGGCGTGATGCATTGCAGCGAAAGGGTAGTCTTATGATCCATTTTGTAGTTTGGTAGATTTAGTTTGTTATAAAACGCGCAAAGAATAAGACGCAGAAAAAAAGTATCAGTTCCGACTGAAGTCGTTAATTGTCTATTTATTACATAGTTGACCAAGTATAAGACTGGCAACTGGAAGCCAGTAACCTTCCCAACATAAACATCCTAATTCATCGAACAGGATCTTCATATATCTCAGTCCACGTCACGACCAGGATCCTCGCATATCTCAATCCACCTCAGCAACAGGATCTTCCTACACCCCAATCCAGGATTCAGGATAGTAGCAGACTACACTTACTTATTTTATACATCTACTAGTAAGTGCCCCGCTTACCTCGCTACGCCGATAGTATATAAATTTTAGCAATAGGAGATAGATAAAAATATGAAAAATATTTAACAACATATGAAAGCACAGAAAGCGAAAGTAAAGACTTTATTGGGTTTGTGCAATGTACGTCATGGTGTCCGTCTCTCCGTCTGTATATTCGCAACTTTTTTGCACACCCTAAAAGCTAGATACATGAAACATTCCAACAATCTTCATCAATGGCATAGTAAATTAAATTGTCAAGATGGGGGCTCTACGATAACTGAGGGGCTGGAAAATCGATAAATTCGATAACTCAAAACCGATAAATCCACATATTTCGCACATCCTTACAGCTAGAACTACCAAATTTGGTAAGAATATAGCTACTAGAAACCCCCAAAAACTGCATCAAAAATTTTAAAGCCACGCCCACCAATTTCGCCCTCAGCCCCCCCGCATTTTAAAGTCAAAAAACCTATATCTCCCACAGTTTTTGAACTAGAGCCACCAAATTTGGTGCCAAGATAGGTGATGATTACCTCCCAAAAACCACAAAAAACTTTAAATTCGACGCCCTCCAATACCGCCCTAGCCAACCCCATACCCCCCATCGCTTCGTCAAAAACGAGAATGCGTGTATCTTCCTGGGTTGTGGAGCAATAGGAAACAAATTTGCTAGGAACATAGCTCGGAACGAGCCCAAAAAACTGCATCAAAGTTTTGGAGCCACGCCCACCCAATCCGTCCCCCTTTCTCCACCTTTTACAAACTTCGAGCTAGAGTCACCAAATTTGGTATGAAGATAGCAATTGACATTCCACAAAGATCTTCAGTAAAAATTTGGATGCCACACCCACCCATTCCGGCCCAGCCCCCTTTTCCCCACCATTAACAAACTTTGAGCTAGAGTCACAAAATTTGGAATGAAGATAGCAATTGACATTCCACAAAGATCTGCAGTAAAAATTTGGATGCCACACCCACCCATACCGCCCCCAGCCATCCTTTCCACACCTTCCACAAACTTCTACCTAGAGTCACTTAATTTGGTATGAAGATAGCAATTGACATACCACATAGATCTGCTTTAAAAAATGTGAATGCCACGCCTACGCAAACCACCCCCTGATATTGACCCACCTTTGACAAATTTGGGCAGGAGTCACCAAATTTGGAAAGAAGATAGCTGGTTGCATCCCCAAATGCATCAGACAACGTACACCCCTGCCGCCTCCTTACCCCTTTGCAATCAGGCCTCGTGTTACCGGTTTTAATACAGGTATCGAGTATACCGCAATCGGTTGCGTCCAACTGCAACGTTTGCACTTGTTACACTCGATACCGAAAGTAAAGAGTATATTGGTTTTGTGCAATGTCCGTCATGGTGTCTGCCCGTCTGTATGAACGCAACTTTTTTCCACACGCTTCTAGCTAGAGACTTGAAACTTTCCCATTCTCTTTATCTACGGGATTGTAAATTAAATTGACAAGATTGGGAATCTACGACAACTGGTGGGCTGGCAAATTGATAAATTCGATAACTCAAAACCGAAAAAATTACATATTACGCACAGCCTTACACCAAATTTGGTGAGCAGATAGCAACAAGCAACCCCCAAAAAACTGCATCAAAAATTGTGGACCCACCCCCACCCATTCCGCCCCAGCCCCCCTACGCATTTTTAAATCAGAAAAGCCTATTTTTCCCACAGTTTATGAGCTAGAGCCACCAAATTTGGTGCCAAGATAGTTGTTGATGACCTCCCAAAAACTGCAAAAAAAAAACTTTTGAGGTCACGCCCAGCAATACCACCCTAGCCGCCCCAAACTGCCCCAACGCTTCGTCAAAAACGGGAATGCGTGTATCTTCTAGAGTTAAGGAGCTAAATCCACCCAATTTGGTAGGAAGATAGCTGGCAACGACCCCCAAAAATCTGCATCAAAGTTTTGGAGCCACGCCCACCCATGCTGCCCCCAGCCACCTCTCCCCACCTTTTACAAACTTCGAGCTAGTGTCACCAAATTTGGTATGAAGATAGCAATTGACATTCCACAAAGATCTGCATCAAAAATTTGGATGCCATGCCCACTCAAACCACCACAGCCCCTTATTCCCCACCTGTTACAAACTTCCAGCTAGAGTCACCAAATTTGGTATGAAGATAGCAATTGACATCCCGCAATGATCTGCAGCAAAAATTTGGATGCCATGCCCACCCATACCGCCCACCCGCCCCCCTTCTTCACCTTTTACAAACTTTTAGCTAGAGTCACAAAGTTTGGCAGGAAGACAGCTGGGGGCATCCCCATCTGCATCGCAGAATCTCAATGGCAGCGTACACCCCTGCCGCATCCGTGCCCCTATGCAATCAGGCCTCTATTTTTACCGGATAATCTGCTTTAAAACTTCTTCGCAAATCTGGTCGCATTTAGGTTACAGCGGTAGGGGAAGGCTTAAAATTACCCCCCCACTCACATAGGCCATGTGTTTTGGCCCGTTGTGGTGATCGTGCTGGTCGCATTTACACGATGAAGTTTTTTCATGCAGCATTTTCTTTGTATATGCAACTCTGATTTAAATTTATGGTCGATAAACATACATCTTTGCCGTCGATTGTATTATTTGTTAACATATAATTGATTTAAGAAGTAACAAGTTAATAAAATGGATTCCGTGAACATTACTATTAATAATTTTTTAACCAAAACAATGTATTTACAAGTGGCGCTAATATTTGCTTGTGCGATATTTCGTATCGATAACTTTATTATTCACATCAAACACTGTGCAACTCTGTGTTTACATGCAATCGGAATAAGGCAAAGCAAAATTAGAAAAATAAATCATTGCTTCAAAAGTCATGAAGCATTGCTTGCAGCTGTTACCCCTCTACTCCCTTTGCCCACAAACGAATGCTTCAGACGCAAAAACTTCATCGTATAAAAGGGGTCTAACATTTGCGGCGCAACGAAGTTGACGGTGGAAGAAGACACACCGATCAAACTAGCGGTTCGCGTTCGAGACTGTGCATAAGTGAACACCTGCGGCGCAACGAAAGTGTTGGCAAAGTGTACGAGCGGTCAACTAACGGCGTGACAGTAGCTGGTACAGGCCGCTGCAAAAGTCGTGGGCTTCGACCGCGAAAGCTAGAAAATTAAAAATGACTATTGTTTTGAGTGCGGAGTTGTCCCATGGGTTCTGGTCGAGTATCTAACTAACGTGAATTCCCCGCACAGTGGGCCTCAACCTTAAAAGCGTACAGCGAAATTAAAATAAAAAAATATTTAAAAATTTTTTTTATATCGTGAAAAAAAATAGAACAACCGCGAAAAACAGTAACCAGTAAACAGGGAATTTTTGTTACACAGCGCAAAAAAAAAAAAAACAAGTGGAAACGTTGCAGTCGGACGCAACCGACTGCGGCATACTCGATACCAGAATTAAAACCGGTAAAAAGAGGCCTGAATGCAAGGGGGTACGGATGCGGCAGGGGCTTACGCTGCCTTAAAGATTCTCCGATGCAGATGGGGATGCCACCGGCTATCTTCATACCAAATTTGGTGACTCTAGCTCAAAGTTTGTAAAAGGTGGGGACAGGGGGGGGGGAAGCTGGGGGCAGTATGGGTAGTTGAGGCATCAAAATTTTTGTTGCAGATCTTTCTGAAATGTCAATTGCTATCTTCATACCAAAATTGGTGACTCTAGCTCAAAATTTGTAAAAGGTGGGGAAAGGGGGGCTGGGGGCGGTATGGGTGGGCGTGGCATCCAAATTTTGATGCAAACCTTTGTGGAATGTCAATTGCTATCTTCATACCAAATTTGGTGACTCTAGCTCGAAGTTTGTAAAAGATGCGGACAGGGGGCTGGGGGCGGTAATGGTGGGCGTGGCATCCAAATTTGTGATGCAGATCTTTGTGGAATGTCAATTGTTATCTTCATACCAAATTTGGTGACTCTAGCTCGAAAATTGAAAAAAGTGAAGAAAGGGGGCGAAATGGAGGGCGTGGCTCCAAAACTTTGATGCAGATTTTTGGGGTCGTTGCCAGCTATCTTCCTACCAAATTTGGTGGCTCTAGCTCCACAACTCTGGAAGATACACGCATTCCCGTTGGGGTGGATGGGGGCGGCTAGGGCAGTATTGGTGGGCGTGGCATCCAAACTTTTGATGCAGTTTTTAGGGGGTCATCATTACCTATCTTGGCACCAAAGTTGGTGGCTCTAGCTCAAAAAATGTGGGAGATATAGCCATTTCTGATTTCAAAATGCAGGGGGGCTGGGGGCGGAATGGGTGGGCGTGGCTCCAAAACTTTGATGCAGATTTTTGGGGGTCGTTAACAGCTATCTTCCCACCAAACTTGGAGGCTCTAGCTCCACAACTCTGGAAGATACACGCATTCCCGTTTTTGACGAAGCGTTGGGGCACATGGGGGTGGCTAGGGCGGTATTGGTGGGCGTGGCATCCAATCTTTTGATGCAGTTTTTGAGGGGTCATCATCACCTATCTTGGCACCAAATTTGGTGGCTATAGCTCAAAAACTGTGGGAGATATTGGCTTTTTTGACTTTAAAATTCGGGGGGCTGTGGGCGGAATGGGGGGCGTGGCTCCAAAAATTTTGATGCAGTTTTTTGGGGGTTGCTAGTAGCTATCATCTTACCAAATTTGGTACTTCTAGCTGTAAGGATGAGTGAAATATGTGGATTTATCGGTTTTGAGTTATCGAATTTATCGATTTGCCAGCCCCCCAGTTATCGTAGAACACCCATCTTGACACTTTAATTTACTATCCCATAGATAAAGAGATTTGGAAAGTTTCAAGTCTCTAGCTTGAAGGGTGTGGAAAAAAGTTGCGTTCATACAGACGGACAGACGGACAGACGGACAGACACCATGACGGACATTGCACAAACTCAATATACTCTTTACCTTCGGTATCGAGTATAAAAAGGGGGAAAAAATTGTGATCCGCGGATCAAAAAATCAAAAAAATAAAGAGAAGTTTTTTATTATTACACTGGAAAAAAAATTCGTTATATCGGGAAAAAAAAAAATCTTTTATATTTTATTTTTATATCGTAATAAAAGGAGCAGCCGCGATAAACAGTGGCAAGTTAAAAAGAAATTTTTTTTTTACACAAAAAAAAAAAAGAAATTCGTGATACAAAAAAAGGAAAATTTTTTGTTTAATTTCGTAATAAAATAGTAACCGCGATAAACAGCGCCAGATTAATAGTGAAAATTTTTGCAAAGTGGAACAATTCGTGTGACGGCGGGACAAGAGGGAAAATTTTTTTTTCGCGATTTTTGGTTCTTTTTGCGAAGCGGAACATATACGGCTCGAGACGGAATTTTTTTTTTTTTGCGTTCGTTTTTTTTTTTGATTAGATGGAGGAACCCACGACTATCGAGCCCGCCCGAGTGGAGGTCGTAGAAAGCCGCAACCCTGGCGTGGGTGTGCAATGGGTCTACCATTGCCATAAGGAGGATCTGGAAGATATCGTCCGGGAGTTTGGATTGGAAAAGTGTGCCACGGTAACTGACTACCAGAAGCTGGTATGTACTTTCATAAGACAAGGTGGTCATACCACAGATATATGGGCCCGGTTAGCGGAATGGGAGTTGCGGTTCGCAAAGATCCCGGTGTCGCCTACCCGGACTGCCGCTTCTGCTGGAGGAATACGACCCAGACAGAAATCTGAATCAGATGCGGCAATCCCGTCAATACGGACCGGTGGCACGGAACACTTACTTCCGCCCTCCAACAGTACGATTTATAATGAATTTTCCCCACAAAATACAGCATGTATCCCTGATATACGAGTAGGGTCGCCTCTAGCATCCGGGGAAGATACCTCGGTGAGACAGGCGAACCCCCATCTTAATTCTAGCGATAGCTATAGTACCCATAGGAACGGGATGTGCGTCCCCGAACTAGTCCGGAAGTGGGGTGTCCGGTTAGATGGGTGCACCAATACATTAGTTTTCCTGGAGACAATTGAGGACAGGGCGTTGTCATACGACATAGTCTTAGATCGGTTGCCGAGGGCAATGAGCGAGGCTCTAAAGGGTAAGGCAGCGCGGTGGCTAACTATAAGTAGGCTAAGGGACGTGACTTGGGCGGCGTTTAAAGCCGAGTTCTTGGAGTTCTTTCTACCGTCCCAGTATTTCGACAGGTTAGAAGACGGTATCCGGGGCACGACGGCAACATGTTAACGAGCCATTCAAGGACTACTTGCTCGAGCTGCGGGGGTATGATGTACCACGCGGGGTACAGGGTAGAGCAAGAATTGCATAGGGTATACGAAAATTTGACGCCAGAGTACCGTTTGTACATTCGTGGAAGGGACTTCTCCTCTCAAGCGCAGCTAACTCAGATGGCAGCCGAGTACGAGAATGTGAGACAACAAAGCCGCGAGTGTGCAATACGTGGTAGGACCGGGAGTAGTAGGTATTTGGACGGATTAGCCGGCGAGGTAGCCCCCGCTAAACATTTTAACCCTTCCCGGACGCAACCACAGCCAGGGTCAAGCGGTAACGTGGGGAGTACGCCGCCGCTCGGGCATACGGGAGTAGTTTCAAACGGGATGATCAGCCAAGAGCGGTCGAAGGCTTTAGACGGGAAGAGGCTATGCTACAACTGTTTGCAAGAGGGTCACTTTGCCAAGGAGTGCCCCAATCCACGGGTACAGTTTTGTCGGCAGTGCGGGACCAAGGGGGTCAATACCAGCCAGTGTTGTCAGCAGTCAAGGGCCGGAAACGATACGCGGCACCATCTGGGACGGGATCCGATGGGGGCCGACGTGAACCAGTCCCGAACCTAGAATACCCTTTAAGAGTGGAAGACGGGCGGATAGTCGCTACTGTAAGAGTCGGGGACCAAGTAGCGACTGCGACAGTAGATACAGGGGCGACTAGGAGTTTTATTAGTGAGGAATTTTCCCGTAAGGTGACGAGCGGTGGCGAGATGCTGGCGTCCTGCGCGAAAATTCGCCTGGCCGATGGGTCCACCTTAGAGGTAAAAAAGCTATTGAGGGTAAAGGTTGGTCTAGCGGGGACAGAGGTCACGGTGAGAATGCTCGTGATGCCCTCGATGCTAGACAACATTATACTAGGGATATATTTTTTGTGCCGGGTGGGGACGACCATCGAGTGTGGCAAGGCTAGGTTAATTTTGGAAGCTGTGAAGTACCAGATATAGAGGAGGAGCAGGTCCTAATGGAACGTGAGCCAGTTGTGGGTAAACCGGAGGGGGACGGCGGATCATGGCAGGAGGAGGATGCCCCGGGGGCACCTCAGCCCAGCATCGCCGTGGGAACGGTTCGAGGAGACAGCGTGGACGCGACAACGGCGAATGGAGTACAACGGTTCGGCGAGGTAGGAGGGTGCGTCATACCCGACCCCGCAATAACACCGGTGGAAAACTTCGAAACCAAGGAAAACGAGTGCCCAGAGGATTTGGAACCAAAGATAAATATTGAAAGCGGTATTGGCTCTCTTTGACGAGCTGCAAGGGGTGTCCCACGTAGCTGAGCACCGGATCATCATAAAGGACGACAAACCGATTAAGCAGAGGTACTACCCTAAAACCCTGCGATGCAACAGGTGATAAACGAGCAGGTAGACGAGCTGTTGCGAGCTGGTGCGATGGAGCCCTCCCGCAGCCCACACAGCGCCCCGATCGTGCTAGTAAAAAAAAAAAAACGAGTGGCGGATGTGCATCGATTAAAGGCAACTCAATGCACATTCCTTGCCAGATGCATACCCCGTACCCAGGATTAATCACATTTTGGAGCGATTAAGACATGACTTGGGCGGCGTTTAAAGCCGAGTTCTTGGAGTTCTTTCTACCGTCCCAGTATTTCGACAGGTTAGAAGACGGTATCCGGGCACGACGGCAACATGTTAACGAGCCATTCAAGGACTACTTGCTCGAGCTGCGGGGTATGATGTACCACGCGGGGTACAGGGTAGAGCAAGAATTGCATAGGGTATACGAAAATTTGACGCCAGAGTACCGTTTGTACATTCGTGGAAGGGACTTCTCCTCTCAAGCGCAGCTAACTCAGATGGCAGCCGAGTACGAGAATGTGAGACAACAAAGCCGCGAGTGTGCAATACGTGGTAGGACCGGGAGTAGTAGGTATTTGGACGGATTAGCCGGCGAGGTAGCCCCCGCTAAACATTTTAACCCTTCCCGGACGCAACCACAGCCAGGGTCAAGCGGTAACGTGGGGCACGCCGCCGCTCGGGCATACGGGAGTAGTTTCAAACGGGATGATCAGCCAAGAGCGGTCGAAGGCTTTAGACGGGAAGAGGCTATGCTACAACTGTTTGCAAGAGGGTCACTTTGCCAAGGAGTGCCCCAATCCACGGGTACAGTTTTGTCGGCAGTGCGGGACCAAGGGGGTCAATACCAGCCAGTGTTGTCAGCAGTCAAGGGCCGGAAACGATACGCGGCACCATCTGGGACGGGATCCGATGGGGCCGACGTGAACCAGTCCCGAACCTAGAATACCCTTTAAGAGTGGAAGACGGGCGGATAGTCGCTACTGTAAGAGTCGGGGACCAAGTAGCGACTGCGACAGTAGATACAGGGGCGACTAGGAGTTTTATTAGTGAGGAATTTTCCCGTAAGGTGACGAGCGGTGGCGAGATGCTGGCGTCCTGCGCGAAAATTCGCCTGGCCGATGGGTCCACCTTAGAGGTAAAAAAGCTATTGAGGGTAAAGGTTGGTCTAGCGGGGACAGAGGTCACGGTGAGAATGCTCGTGATGCCCTCGATGCTAGACAACATTATACTAGGGATATATTTTTGTGCCGGGTGGGGACGACCATCGAGTGTGGCAAGGCTAGGTTAATTTTGGAAGCTGTGAAGTACCAGATATAGAGGAGGAGCAGGTCCTAATGGAACGTGAGCCAGTTGTGGGTAAACCGGAGGGGGAACGGCGGATCATGGCAGGGAGAGGATGCCCCGGGGGCACCTCAGCCCAGCATCGCCGTGGGAACGGTTCGAGGAGACAGCGTGGACGCGACAACGGCGAATGGAGTACAACGGTTCGGCGAGGTAGGAGGGTGCGTCATACCCGACCCCGCAATAACACCGGTGGAAAACTTCGAAACCAAGGAAAACGAGTGCCCAGAGGATTTGGAACCAAAGATAAATATTGAAAGCGGTATTGGCTCTCTTTGACGAGCTGCAAGGGGTGTCCCACGTAGCTGAGCACCGGATCATCATAAAGGACGACAAACCGATTAAGCAGAGGTACTACCCTAAAAACCCTGCGATGCAACAGGTGATAAACGAGCAGGTAGACGAGCTGTTGCGAGCTGGTGCGATGGAGCCCTCCCGCAGCCCACACAGCGCCCCGATCGTGCTAGTAAAAAAAAAAACAGGCGAGTGGCGGATGTGCATCGATTAAAGGCAACTCAATGCACATTCCTTGCCAGATGCATACCCCGTACCCAGGATTAATCACATTTTGGAGCGATTAAGACATGCACGGTACATCTCCACGCTCGACCTCAAGCACGGTTACTGGCAAATTCCCATGGCTGCGGATAGTCGGGAGTGTACAGCGTTTACGGTACCCGGTAGAGGTTTATTCCAGTGGCGCGTAATGCCTTTCGGCTTGCAATCGGCGTGTGCGACATTCAAACGAGCTTTGGATACAGTTCTCGGACCAGATATGGAGCCGCATGCATTTGCCTATCTGGACGATATAATAGTGATCGGAGCGACCAAGGAGCAGCACGTGACAAATTTGCAGGAAGTCTTCAGGCGTTTAAGAGCGGCCAACTTGAAGCTGAATCGTAAGAAGTGTTTGTTTTTCCAGAAGGACCTGATATACCTGGGACACCAAGTGAGCGGCGACGGGATCAAAACTGACCCCGCCAAAGTAGAAGCGATCCGGAACTTGAAGGCCCCAACCAATTGTAAGGAGTTGCGATGTTGCCTGGGCATGGCCTCCTGGTACCGACGATTCGTGCCGAATTTCGCTACAGTAGTGCAACCGATCACCGCTTTGTTAAAAAAAATCTAGGAAATGGTCATGGGGAGAACAACAGGCAGTGCTAGAGACCCTCAAACATAGCTTGACAACCGCACCGATCCTGGCCTGTCCGGATTTTGCGGAAAAATTTGTTCTGCCAGCGATTTTGGTCTCGGAGTGGTATTCACACAGACGATTGATCAACAGGAACGCGTGATAGCTTACACGAGTCGGAAGCTGAATAAGGCTGAAGAAAATTATTCAGCGACCGAAAAGGAGTGTCTGGCCATCGTATGGTCAATCCGGAAGATGAGATGCTACCTGGAAGGATATCGGTTCGAGGTAGTAACCGACCATATGGCTTTGAAATGGTTGAATTCGATCGAGAGCCCGTCGGGAAGGATAGCGCGCTGGGCACTAGAGCTGCAGCAGTATCAATGCGACGTAAGGTACAGACGAGGGAAACTCAACGTAGTAGCGGACACCTTATCCCGGCAACCCGTGGAGGTTTTTCAACAAGCGGTACAGGAAAAATCGAAAGGAAAGTGGATCGAAAGGATGAAGGAAAAGATTGCTAAAGATCCAGTGAAATACGCCGATTTTATGGAAGAGAACGGTCAACTTTATAGGCATCTCGGACACCGTGCAGATGACGACGACTACATACCCTCGAAGCTGTGAATCGATGAGGATCAGAGGCAACGAGTGTTGTTAGAGTGCGACGACGCACCGACGGCCGGGCACCAAGGAGTACGGAAGACGATAATGCGTGTGGCACAACGCTACTACTGGCCTGGAATGTTCCGAGACGCGGCGAAGTACGTTAAGTACTGCGAATCGTGCCAGAGGTTTAAGACGGAACAGGTAAAGCCCAAAGACTATTTAACATAAAGATGGGTCTTAAGAGCTGGAATGTTATGTTAATTAACAGAGTCGCAACCACGAAGCGGACAACTGGGGAAACAGCGAAAAGCCACTATTTCTTATCATTTGTTTACCTTCTACACTCGCTACAATGTCAGCTGGTGCGAAGTCGGCCATCATTGTTTAGCTTTTTGTTGTGACTGCAAAGTGTGCGAAGCGCAAGGCATAATTAAGTGTTGCCGCACTTCGTTTCTCTTGTTGTTGTCTCAAAATTTTAAATCGACAATTTTAGACTTTGCTTTTTTCGGCTTGCTGCTGCTCAACAAGAAAGGGTGGTATAGACTTTATATGAACTTTGTGCAATTGAATAAATAAACGTTAGATACTTTAATATATTTTCTGGTTTATATGCTTATTTATATGTTGGCAATGAGTTTGGGTTTTCACAATTTATAAAACAAGTTGTATATAAATGAATTAACTAACACTAAAGTAAACGTATTTGGTATTCATATATTGAAAATAAACTATCAATATATTAAAATAATATATTTGAGTTATTATTGACTATAACTGAAAATTACGACAAGGGGTATTTTTACTTTGTTCAGTTTGTGCGTTTCATCTACGACAAGCCAGCGCGTTGCTTGCTTTGTTTGAGTTCTGCTTTGCGTTCAGCGGCTTGTGCATTAAAGGAGAGGCGGCGGGCCAGCGGAAAGCAAGAACGGTAAAAATGTGTTAGTATGCGTATGCATGTGCGTTTGCTTCATTCTTGCTGGGCCTTCCGAGTTTTCGGCAAATGCCTTGGACAAGTGAACAGCTGAATACACTTTCAGCATTTGTGCGCATCGCTGCATAGCTGTATGGTAGTTGCGATGGCAAAATTGTTAGAAAGTGTCATAGAGCTAAAAACATGAAAGAGTATGTATGACCAGCAATGCAAAACTGATATTTGCCTGCCTATTTTACACGACGCTTGTTTTTTGTGCTGTGCGCCTGATCAGCAAATTATCGACCATCACCAAAATGCCTTGGAAGTATTGTTTTTCTAAGGTTTTTGTAGGCAAAATACAAATATGCACCAAATTTAGTCTAAATATTGGCTGTTTAGCGTTTGCGTAGAGAAAGGTCAATAAATTTTGCCTATTCTCGAATGGCCACAAGAAAACCCGACAGAAAGAACCAACCGTACAGTAAAGACGATGATCGCGCAGTTTATAGTAGGACACCAAAGTTCGTGGGACGAATTGTTACCGGAAATTTCGTTGGCGGTTAACTCCAGTGTGGCGGATTCTACAGGAACTTCACCGGCTTTTCTGATGCAGGGGAGAGAACCCCGCTTGCCAGCTTCCTCGTACGACGAGAAGACACCCGGATCCGGAAACATGCCGCAAGCGCCAGAAGATCGGGCAAGAATATTAACCCTCCGTTGAGTGAGAAGGTCCGTAGGGACCTATTAACATATTCAACTTGAAACTACTCCTATTTCGGCCACTACGACCCCACCATAAAGTCACTCTGTATTCCAAGAAAATTTTGTTGCGCATCTTTAAAAAAAAAACAAGTGGAAACGTTGCAGTCGGACGCAACCGACTGCGGCATACTCGATACCAGAATTAAAACCGGTAAAAAGAGGCCTGAATGCAAAGGGGTACGGATGCGGCAGGGGCTTACGCTGCCTTAAAGATTCTCCGATGCAGATGGGGATGCCACCGGCTATCTTCATACCAAATTTGGTGACTCTAGCTCAAAGTTTGTAAAAGGTGGGGACAGGGGGGGGAAGCTGGGGGCAGTATGGGTAGTTGAGGCATCAAAATTTTTGTTGCAGATCTTTCTGAAATGTCAATTGCTATCTTCATACCAAAATTGGTGACTCTAGCTCAAAATTTTAAAAGGTGGGGAAAGGGGGGGGCTGGGGGCGGTATGGGTGGGCGTGGCATCCAAATTTTTGATGCAAATCTTTGTGGAATGTCAATTGCTATCTTCATACCAAATTTGGTGACTCTAGCTCGAAGTTTGTAAAAGATGCGTACAGGGGGGCTGGGGGCGGTAATGGTGGGCGTGGCATCCAAATTTGTGATGCAGATCTTTGTGGAATGTCAATTGTTATCTTCATACCAAATTTGGTGACTCTAGCTCGAAAATTGAAAAAAGTGAAGAAAGGGGGGCGAAATGGAGGGCGTGGCTCCAAAACTTTGATGCAGATTTTTGGGGTCGTTGCCAGCTATCTTCCTACCAAATTTGGTGGCTCTAGCTCCACAACTCTGGAAGATACACGCATTCCCGTTGGGGTGGATGGGGGGCGGCTAGGGCAGTATTGGTGGGCGTGGCATCCAAACTTTTGATGCAGTTTTTAGGGGGTCATCATCACCTATCTTGGCACCAAAGTTGGTGGCTCTAGCTCAAAAAATGTGGGAGATATAGCCATTTCTGATTTCAAAATGCAGGGGGCTGGGGGCGGAATGGGTGGGCGTGGCTCCAAAACTTTGATACAAACGAATGCTTCAGACGCAAAAACTTCATCGTATTAAAGGGGTCTAACATTTGCGGCGCAACGAAGTTGACGGTGGAAGAAGACACACCGATCAAACTAGCGGTTCGCGTTCGAGACTGTGCATAAGTGAACACCTGCGGCGCAACGAAAGTGTTGGCAAAGTGTACGAGCGGTCAACTAACGGCGTGACAGTAGCTGGTACAGGCCGCTGCAAAAGTCGTGGGCTTCGACCGCGAAAGCTAGAAAATTAAAAATGACTATTGTTTTGAGTGCGGAGTTGTCCCATGGGTTCTGGTCGAGTATCTAACTAACGTGAATTCCACGCACAGTGGGCCTCAACCTTAAAAGCGTACAGCGAAATTAAAATAAAAAAATATTTAAAAATTTTTTTTATATCGTGAAAAAAAATAGAACAACCGCGAAAAACAGTAACCAGTAAACAGGGAATTTTTTGTTACACAGCGCAAAAAAAAAAAAAAAAAGGGGGAAAAATTGTGATCCGCGGATCAAAAAAACAAAAAAATAAAGAGAAGTTTTTTATTATTACACTGGAAAAAAATTCGTTATATCGGGAAAAAAAAAAATCTTTTATATTTTATTTTTATATCGTAATAAAAGGAGCAGCCGCGATAAACAGTGGCAAGTTAAAAAGAAATTTTTTTTTTTACACAAAAAAAAAGAAATTCGTGATACAAAAAAAAGGAAAAATTTTTTGTTTAATTTCGTAATAAAATAGTAACCGCGATAAACAGCGCCAGATTAATAGTGAAAATTTTTGCAAAGTGGAACAATTCGTGTGACGGCGGGACAAGAGGGAAAATTTTTTTTTCGCGATTTTTGGTTCTTTGCGAAGCGGAACATATACGGCTCAAGACGGAATTTTTTTTTGTTCGTTTTTTTTTCGATCTGATGGAGGAACCCAAGACTATCGAGCCCGCCCGAGTGGAGGTCGTAGAAAGCCGCAACCCTGGCGTGGGTGTGCAATGGGTCTACCTCTGACATAAAAAGGATCTGGAGGACATCGTCCGGGAGTTTGGATTGGAAAAGTGTGCCACGGTAACTGACTACCAGAAGCTGGTATGTACTTTCATAAGACAAGGTGGTCATACCACAGATATATGGGCCCGGTTAGCGGAATGGGAGTTGCGGTTCGCAAAGATCCCGGTGTCGCCTACCCGGACTGCCGCTTCTGCTGGAGGAATACGACCCAGACAGAAATCTGAATCAGATGCGGCAATCCCGTCAATACGGACCGGTGGCACGGAACACTTACTTCCGCCCTCCAACAGTACGATTTATAATGAATTTTCCCCACAAAATACAGCATGTATCCCCGATATACGAGTAGGGTCGCCTCTAGCATCCGGGGAAGATACCTCGGTGAGACAGGCGAACCCCCATCTTAATTCTAGCGATAGCTATAGTACCCATAGGAACGGGATGTGCGTCCCCGAACTAGTCCGGAAGTGGGGTGTCCGGTTAGATGGGTGCACCAATACATTAGTTTTCCTGGAGACAATTGAGGACAGGGCGTTGTCATACGACATAGTCTTAGATCAGTTGCCGAGGGCAATGAGCGAGGCTCTAAAGGGTAAGGCAGCGCGGTGGCTAACTATAAGTAGGCTAAGGGACGTGACTTGGGCGGCGTTTAAAGCCGAGTTCTTGGAGTTCTTTCTACCGTCCCAGTATTTCGACAGGTTAGAAGACGGTATCCGGGCACGACGGCAACATGTTAACGAGCCATTCAAGGACTACTTGCTCGAGCTGCGGGGTATGATGTACCACGCGGGGTACAGGGTAGAGCAAGAATTGCATAGGGTATACGAAAATTTGACGCCAGAGTACCGTTTGTACATTCGTGGAAGGGACTTCTCCTCTCAAGCGCAGCTAACTCAGATGGCAGCCGAGTACGAGAATGTGAGACAACAAAGCCGCGAGTGTGCAATACGTGGTAGGACCGGGAGTAGTAGGTATTTGGACGGATTAGCCGGCGAGGTAGCCCCCGCTAAACATTTTAACCCTTCCCGGACGCAACCACAGCCAGGGTCAAGCGGTAACGTGGGGAGTACGCCGCCGCTCGGGCATACGGGAGTAGTTTCAAACGGGATGATCAGCCAAGAGCGGTCGAAGGCTTTAGACGGGAAGAGGCTATGCTACAACTGTTTGCAAGAGGGTCACTTTGCCAAGGAGTGCCCCAATCCACGGGTACAGTTTTGTCGGCAGTGCGGGACCAAGGGGGTCAATACCAGCCAGTGTTGTCAGCAGTCAAGGGCCGGAAACGATACGCGGCACCATCTGGGACGGGATCCGATGGGGGCCGACGTGAACCAGTCCCGAACCTAGAATACCCTTTAAGAGTGGAAGACGGGCGGATAGTCGCTACTGTAAGAGTCGGGGACCAAGTAGCGACTGCGACAGTAGATACAGGGGCGACTAGGAGTTTTATTAGTGAGGAATTTTCCCGTAAGGTGACGAGCGGTGGCGAGATGCTGGCGTCCTGCGCGAAAATTCGCCTGGCCGATGGGTCCACCTTAGAGGTAAAAAAGCTATTGAGGGTAAAGGTTGGTCTAGCGGGGACAGAGGTCACGGTGAGAATGCTCGTGATGCCCTCGATGCTAGACAACATTATACTAGGGATATATTTTTTGTGCCGGGTGGGGACGACCATCGAGTGTGGCAAGGCTAGGTTAATTTTGGAAGCTGTGAAGTACCAGATATAGAGGAGGAGCAGGTCCTAATGGAACGTGAGCCAGTTGTGGGTAAACCGGAGGGGGACGGCGGATCATGGCAGGAGGAGGATGCCCCGGGGGCACCTCAGCCCAGCATCGCCGTGGGAACGGTTCGAGGAGACAGCGTGGACGCGACAACGGCGAATGGAGTACAACGGTTCGGCGAGGTAGGAGGGTGCGTCATACCCGACCCCGCAATAACACCGGTGGAAAACTTCGAAACCAAGGAAAACGAGTGCCCAGAGGATTTGGAACCAAAGATAAATATTGAAAGCGGTATTGGCTCTCTTTGACGAGCTGCAAGGGGTGTCCCACGTAGCTGAGCACCGGATCATCATAAAGGACGACAAACCGATTAAGCAGAGGTACTACCCTAAAAACCCTGCGATGCAACAGGTGATAAACGAGCAGGTAGACGAGCTGTTGCGAGCTGGTGCGATGGAGCCCTCCCGCAGCCCACACAGCGCCCCGATCGTGCTAGTAAAAAAAAAACAGGCGAGTGGCGGATGTGCATCGATTAAAGGCAACTCAATGCACATTCCTTGCCAGATGCATACCCCGTACCCAGGATTAATCACATTTTGGAGCGATTAAGACATGCACGGTACATCTCCACGCTCGACCTCAAGCACGGTTACTGGCAAATTCCCATGGCTGCGGATAGTCGGGAGTGTACAGCGTTTACGGTACCCGGTAGAGGTTTATTCCAGTGGCGCGTAATGCCTTTCGGCTTGCAATCGGCGTGTGCGACATTCAAACGAGCTTTGGATACAGTTCTCGGACCAGATATGGAGCCGCATGCATTTGCCTATCTGGACGATATAATAGTGATCGGAGCGACCAAGGAGCAGCACGTGACAAATTTGCAGGAAGTCTTCAGGCGTTTAAGAGCGGCCAACTTGAAGCTGAATCGTAAGAAGTGTTTGTTTTTCCAGAAGGACCTGATATACCTGGGACACCAAGTGAGCGGCGACGGGATCAAAACTGACCCCGCCAAAGTAGAAGCGATCCGGAACTTGAAGGCCCCAACCAATTGTAAGGAGTTGCGATGTTGCCTGGGCATGGCCTCCTGGTACCGACGATTCGTGCCGAATTTCGCTACAGTAGTGCAACCGATCACCGCTTTGTTAAAAAAATCTAGGAAATGGTCATGGGGAGAACAACAGGCAGTGCTAGAGACCCTCAAACATAGCTTGACAACCGCACCGATCCTGGCCTGTCCGGATTTTGCGGAAAAATTTGTTCTGCCAGCGATTTTGGTCTCGGAGTGGTATTCACACAGACGATTGATCAACAGGAACGCGTGATAGCTTACACGAGTCGGAAGCTGAATAAGGCTGAAGAAAATTATTCAGCGACCGAAAAGGAGTGTCTGGCCATCGTATGGTCAATCCGGAAGATGAGATGCTACCTGGAAGGATATCGGTTCGAGGTAGTAACCGACCATATGGCTTTGAAATGGTTGAATTCGATCGAGAGCCCGTCGGGAAGGATAGCGCGCTGGGCACTAGAGCTGCAGCAGTATCAATGCGACGTAAGGTACAGACGAGGGAAACTCAACGTAGTAGCGGACACCTTATCCCGGCAACCCGTGGAGGTTTTTCAACAAGCGGTACAGGAAAAATCGAAAGGAAAGTGGATCGAAAGGATGAAGGAAAAGATTGCTAAAGATCCAGTGAAATACGCCGATTTTATGGAAGAGAACGGTCAACTTTATAGGCATCTCGGACACCGTGCAGATGACGACGACTACATACCCTCGAAGCTGTGAATCGATGAGGATCAGAGGCAACGAGTGTTGTTAGAATGCGACGACGCACCGACGGCCGGGCACCAAGGAGTACGGAAGACGATAATGCGTGTGGCACAACGCTACTACTGGCCTGGAATGTTCCGAGACGCGGCGAAGTACGTTAAGTACTGCGAATCGTGCCAGAGGTTTAAGACGGAACAGGTAAAGCCCAAAGACTATTTAACATAAAGATGGGTCTTAAGAGCTGGAATGTTATGTTAATTAACAGAGTCGCAACCACGAAGCGGACAACAGGGGAAACAGCGAAAAGCCACTATTTCTTATCATTTGTTTACCTCCTACACTCGCTACAATGTCAGCTGGTGCGAAGTCGGCCATCATTGTTTAGCTTTTTGTTGTGACTGCAAAGTGTGCGAAGCGCAAGGCATAATTAAGTGTTGCCGCACTTCGTTTCTCTTGTTGTTGTCTCAAAATTTTAAATCGACAATTTTAGACTTTGCTTTTTCGGCTTGCTGCTGCTCAACAAGAAAGGGTGGTATAGACTTTATATGAACTTTGTGCAATTGAATAGATAAACGTTAGATACTTTAATATATTTTCTGGTTTATATGCTTATTTATATGTTGGCAATGAGTTTGGGTTTTCACAATTTATAAAACAAGTTGTATATAAATGAATTAACTAACACTAAAGTAAACGTATTTGGTATTCATATATTGAAAATAAACTATCAATATATTAAAATAATATATTTGAGTTATTATTGACTATAACTGAAAATTACGACAAGGGGTATTTTTACTTTGTTCAGTTTGTGCGTTTCATCTACGACAAGCCAGCGCGTTGCTTGCTTTGTTTGAGTTCTGCTTTGCGTTCAGCGGCTTGTGCATTAAAGGAGAGGCGGCGGGCCAGCGGAAAGCAAGAACGGTAAAAATGTGTTAGTATGCGTATGCATGTGCGTTTGCTTCATTCTTGCTGGGCCTTCCGAGTTTTCGGCAAATGCCTTGGACAAGTGAACAGCTGAATACACTTTCAGCATTTGTGCGCATCGCTGCATAGCTGTATGGTAGTTGCGATGGCAAAATTGTTAGAAAGTGTCATAGAGCTAAAAACATGAAAGAGTATGTATGACCAGCAATGCAAAACTGATATTTGCCTGCCTATTTTACACGACGCTTGTTTTTTGTGCTGTGCGCCTGATCAGCAAATTATCGACCATCACCAAAAATGCCTTGGAAGTATTGTTTTTCTAAGGTTTTTGTAGGCAAAATACAAATATGCACCAAATTTAGTCTAAATATTGGCTGTTTAGCGTTTGCGTAGAGAAAGGTCAATAAATTTTGCCTATTCTCGAATGGCCACAAGAAAACCCGACAGAAAGAACCAACCGTACAGTAAAGACGATGATCGCGCAGTTTATAGTGGGACACCAAAGTTCGTGGGACGAATTGTTACCGGAAATTTCGTTGGCGGTTAACTCCAGTGTGGCGGATTCTACAGGAACTTCACCGGCTTTTCTGATGCAGGGGAGAGAACCCCGCTTGCCAGCTTCCTCGTACGACGAGAAGACACCCGGATCCGGAAACATGCCGCAAGCGCCAGAAGATCGGGCAAGAATATTAACCCTCCGTTGAGTGAGAAGGTCCGTAGGGACCTATTAACATATTCAACTTGAAACTACTCCTATTTCGGCCACTACGACCCCACCATAAAGTCACTCTGTATTCCAAGAAAATTTTGTTGCGCATCTTTAAAAAAAAACAAGTGGAAACGTTGCAGTCGGACGCAACCGACTGCGGCATACTCGATACCAGAATTAAAACCGGTAAAAAGAGGCCTGAATGCAAAGGGGTACGGATGCGGCAGGGGCTTACGCTGCCTTAAAGATTCTCCGATGCAGATGGGGATGCCACCGGCTATCTTCATACCAAATTTGGTGACTCTAGCTCAAAGTTTGTAAAAGGTGGGGACAGGGGGGGAAGCTGGGGGCAGTATGGGTAGTTGAGGCATCAAAATTTTTGTTGCAGATCTTTCTGAAATGTCAATTGCTATCTTCATACCAAAATTGGTGACTCTAGCTCAAAATTTTAAAAGGTGGGGAAAGGGGGGCTGGGGGCGGTATGGGTGGGCGTGGCATCCAAATTTTTGATGCAAATCTTTGTGGAATGTCAATTGCTATCTTCATACCAAATTTGGTGACTCTAGCTCGAAGTTTGTAAAAGATGCGTACAGGGGGGCTGGGGGCGGTAATGGTGGGCGTGGCATCCAAATTTGTGATGCAGATCTTTGTGGAATGTCAATTGTTATCTTCATACCAAATTTGGTGACTCTAGCTCGAAAATTGAAAAAAGTGAAGAAAGGGGGGCGAAATGGAGGGCGTGGCTCCAAAACTTTGATGCAGATTTTTGGGGGTCGTTGCCAGCTATCTTCCTACCAAATTTGGTGGCTCTAGCTCCACAACTCTGGAAGATACACGCATTCCCGTTTTTGACGAAGCGTTGGGGTGGATGGGGGCGGCTAGGGCAGTATTGGTGGGCGTGGCATCCAAACTTTTGATGCAGTTTTTAGGGGGTCATCATCACCTATCTTGGCACCAAAGTTGGTGGCTCTAGCTCAAAAATGTGGGAGATATAGCCATTTCTGATTTCAAAATGCAGGGGGGGCTGGGGGCGGAATGGGTGGGCGTGGCTCCAAAACTTTGATGCAGATTTTTGGGGGTCGTTAACAGCTATCTTCCCACCAAATTTGGAGGCTCTAGCTCCACAACTCTGGAAGATACACGCATTCCCGTTTTTGACGAAGCTTTGGGGCACATGGGGGTGGCTAGGGCGGTATTGGTGGGCGTGGCATCCAATCTTTTGATGCAGTTTTTGAGAGGTCATCATCACCTATCTTGGCACCAAATTTGGTGGCTATAGCTCAAAAACTGTGGGAGATATTGGCTTTTTTGACTTTAAAATTCGGGGGGCTGTGGGCGGAATGGGGGGCGTGGCTCCAAAATTTTGATGCAGATTTTTGGGGGTTGCTAGTAGCTATCATCTTACCAAATTTGGTACTTCTAGCTGTAAGGATGAGTGAAATATGTGGATTTATCGGTTTTGAGTTATCGAATTTATCGATTTGCCAGCCCCCCAGTTATCGTAGAACACCCATCTTGACACTTTAATTTACTATCCCATAGATAAAGAGATTTGGAAAGTTTCAAGTCTCTAGCTTGAAGGGTGTGGAAAAAAGTTGCGTTCATACAGACGGACAGACGGACAGACGGACAGACACCATGACGGACATTGCACAAACTCAATATACTCTTTACCTTCGGTATCGAGTATAATCAAGGCGATCGGATCATTATTTTAGGAGTTATTGAGGTTTTTCGCACACTAGTACGCGGACGTGTGACAAGGTCCTTAGAGACCTTGTACTGAATTTTCATGGAATAACTCATAAATTCATGTTCTTTGGGCGTAATTATATTTTTTTTATTATTTGAACACATAACTAATTTTTATTTTCAATTCTGGCTAATTTTATGTTGCCTTTCATGGAAATCAATAATCCAATTCTTTGAATTTACCCTAAATGACTTTGCGTTCAGGTATACGTGCCAAACCAATTCTTTCAATTTACTTCATGTACAGCATGTAGATGTACATGTACATGTACATGATGTACAGCATGTAGATGACAACTTTTACTTTTTGTATTTAGTTATAAACAATAAAAACACAAAAATCCTTTAAAAAAATTTTTTTTCATCATCCCTACGGACCTTGTCACACGATGGTGAAGATCAGAAGTTTCACTCACCGGAGGGTTAAAGGAAGTTTTCAGTATCGTTCGGACAAATTTACAGCGAGCGTCGAAGGACCAAGGGAGGAACTATAACCTCAGGAGAAGAGAATGGCGACCAGGACTTAATACGTTGGTGTTACTAAGAGCACACCAACTCTCTAAAGCCAGTTAAGGGTTCGCGGCGAAACTCTCTCCCAAGTTCGATGGCCCATTCCTCGTGAAAAAGTTCGTAACACCGAATATCGTGCGATTGGTGAAGGAAAGACAAAGAAAGAGCAAACTCGCCAGCATTGCGCAACTGAATCCATTCTATCACGAGGGAGAGGAGCACGGAGAAGATGACAAACCCGACCGAGCGCCTGACAAAGAGCAGACTTGTCACAGTTTTAATTAATCTCTTTATTCTTTTTTTTTATTAACACTAACTAAATTTGAATTCAGAAGGCCCGTTGATCAATTAAGACTAACTGATTGTGTTTATAAATCCCACAGAAAACCAAAGATGAGCGACCAATTTCCTTATGTAATCAGCAGCGGTGACGAGGAGGACAGCGAGGGCACCACCGAGGGTCCCGAACAGGAGCAGCGAAACCCTGCGCCTTCGACGTACAGGCACACGCAGCACCACCACTGGAAAGATACCGCCTGCGTCGTGGAGGGTGGGATCATTCTAATGACGGTGGAGACTTCCGCGGTATTTGTAAAAATACCAAGCTTCCAAGCACCGCGGTCGGATGCCGAAGAGCCCGCTTCACAACGCAGACGCCCGGAAACCGACCGGACACCCACCGTTGAAGCTCAGCGCGGCCGCATACCCGTTGGAGGAACACCCGTAGCTGATATAGACATGGCAGGAACGAGCGAGGAGGGGCGAAGAGTGGAGGACGCAGTCGGTCCGCCCAAGGATGTCATAGATTTGTGGGAGGAGGGCCTGGAATCTGTAGTGGCCGAGTTAGAGTCGGCGAGGATGACAGAGCCGCCAACCCAGGGGCAGGTGTTACCGCCGAAAAAGTGGGCGATACGCCCCGCCAATTGGGCAGTCTTCCCGGACGAGGACGAGCTGACCAACGCCGCAGTCGCGGCCATATCAGAGGCGTTGGGAAACTGTACGTCGAGAGCCCGCCGGTCCAGGTTCAAAGTGGAGGTGGACGGGGAGATACACGGCGTGACGAGGAACGCGTATGGACACGTGACTGTCACGCTACCCAAGAAAGGGGGGGAAGTAGGCTGCATCGGCCCCCCTTCACAAAGAGTTATGTTTATTATATTTATAGTTTGTTGATTTAATTTATATTCCTTATTTTTCATAGGTTGATGATTTAATTTACATTTGTGTATTATATTTATAAACCGCAAGAAGCGCATCGGGCGGTTTAGTTACCTGCATTATATTTATAAGTTTTAAGTCGCAAGAAGGGCATCGGTTGGTTAAGCTATAGTTATAATTTTGGTTAGACGTAAGGAGCGCGCAGTAGTTCTATTTAATAAACGCCCAACGTTCGAAATATTGTGTTAGAATTTAGATGTAACCGCCCCCAAAACGCAGGGTCGCAAGAGGCAGCGCGCCAGCTGCGATCATCAAATCCACCACGGTCATGAGCAAGTGTGGGGAGTGGCAAAAACTGCAACTTGGGCCGAAGCCGGAGCGTGGGCAGGAGTTGCGATTTACCTCCGAAAGAGAGCAGACGCGTACGCGGTAGAGATAAAGAGAAAGATAAGCAACGTACAAGAACGGATAAGAGAGGCAGCAAAGGCATAGGATTTTTATAAAGATAAGGTAAGAGGGGATAGTTCGTCGCAGTTCATATAAAGATATATAGCTAGGTTTAGGTTTGTCTTGTATAAACGATCTTTAAGAGAAGTGAAATAAATTGGTCACCGGCAAGTCCGTGACCCAGTGAAATTGAGTTGCTGTGTTTTCTCTCTTTTTCTTTGGATTTTGTGCACGCGCGCACGCGAGTTAAGCTGAGTCGTTTTATACCCTGGCTGCTAAGTGTGCCGGTCGTCGCGTTGGTGCCAACGCCGGCGTTCCCCCTTCCAACTTGTAAGCCGCGCGCGTTATAGTCCCACCAAAATATAAAAATATTCTTGTGTGGTGGATCTGGCCGGACTGAGTTTATACCCTGGCTAAATTAGTCCTTTACAACTGGTAACGAGTACACTGCAGTCGGTTGCGTCGACTGCAACATTTGTTTATTTGGTTTGTTCGTTCAAATAGATTATTTAAGTCGATTCGATCAAGTTTTTTGAGTTCGTTTATTTGTTGATTCGTTGAATCAGCCTGTTCGAATGTTGAGCTCGTTCCATTTGGTGATATTTCTATTGAACTAATTTCAAACGACACGGCTTAATTCTTGATCCAAAGAACACAATTCCACACCTTTTCATTTATATTCAAAACATTCCTTCCTTTATGATATGTCGTTGTCTTTGTAGTATGCCGCTTGTCGGAATAAATTCCATGACAGCCTAAAGGTATGCAGCGTTTTGGTTGTTACGCTTTATCCGAAACCGCAGCCTTGCGAGATAACTCTGCCCATTAGACTAATATTTTTGGACGCGTTAAAACTAATTAAAAGAAGAGAAATTAAGGCTTCAATATGAAAATAAAAAAATAAAAAAATGGAAAAAAAGAAAAAAAGAATAAAAATAAAATTTTGTTTTCGACATTTGATGCCACTACTAGTAGCGCTCTCTGTTGGTGAACCACGAATAAAGGTTAAAGGTTTTACTTATCGCCATATTTAAATCAGGGACGACAATTAAAAATCCCTCAAAATCTTTAATATCATGCAGGCACACTAAACCTTGCCCCAAAAACCATTTCCGGCACCTAGCTTGGTCTATTTGGTCGCAAGTACGGTGAAAGTAAAGTTGTGGTCGCGCATCTATCAAACGCGTTAGAGAAAAAAAAAAACCCAAGTGCAGTCAAACGAAAAGTTGATGAGAACGTATAAAAAACCTCTAAGACAATAGGCAACAAAAACGTCCGCAGAAAAGCTACCCCCTTATAAAGTTGCAGTGTTCGCCTTAAAAAAAAATATCTCGCCGCTGTGCCAAAGGCAGACGCATAATTGACCCGGTAGAGGGCTTCATTAGACGCGAGTTATTCCCCCCCCTCAACAAGTGCCAACTCCCATTGGGTAAGTTGAAGTGGTGTATCCAGTGCGATCAGTATAAGAACCATATCTCTCTCTAATATTGTATGGCAGAGAAGGCACCAAGTTTGGAGTGCGAACTTGAGTGGCGTGGTCAGCTGACCTAACCTCGAAAGCGGAGCTTTCGCACAAGTGAGGTTGGAAGCCGGGCTTACAAATGGTGCGAGTCTAAGGTGCGACGAGCGTATTCCGCTATAGTTTATCATGAGAAGATCAGCCTGTGACCATCCACGGATCTTTTAGTGTGCGGATCTGGTTTACTTACATACTTACGACCTGTGCTGAATACCCTTCGGCTCCCCCATTCAGGTGTCTCACATGTTAAACATAACCTAACCTTATAGCGACCAGAGACACCCACCCGCGGTTATAGCCCCCTACAGTGCACCCGATGACAGCCACTCGTCTTTTGAAATCAATTAAAACAAATGCCACTATATCAATGAAAATCTAAACAAAAAGAAAAAAAATATCTGAGTATTACAAAAAAAAAAAAAAAACACCAAGTGCTCGTGTACTTTGCTGTGCGGCCTGAAGATGAATGTACATTAGCTACACAAAGAGATTTAAAAACAAAAAAAAATACAAATACAAATGAAGTTAATAAATAAAGAAACATTTTAAGTTAATGTACATAACTGAGCGTTCTGAATTAGCTCACCGCAAGTAAATGCCATAAGCACTCTGCATTCATAGGAAGAAAAAAAAATAGTATTATCTATAAATGTAATAAAGAATTAAGTAAAATGTTATAAGCTAAATTATGTTAGGTTTAGTCTTGTGATAGGTGTCATAAGCAAAAGCTTTAAGCTTCGACTTATGCTTAAACAACAAAAAAGCGCCCTCTAGCTCTCGACCCCCTTTGCCTTAATTCTTTTTGTTTCAGCAACCACCGCTCACACACATGAAAGATCTTTCAGCGTGGGACACCTAAAACGAGTGAGTGAAAGCTTTAAATTTTAATCATTTGTGGTTATGGGTATAAGCGCCTTCCGCGACTTGTGCCAAAAATGATATCGAGAGCTTTGGTACATTGATGGAATTTTTTTTTGTTGTTTCTGCATAGACAAACCCAACGCGTCAAGCCAGCAAGTGCGTTACAATTGTAGTGGTTTTTTTTGTTTTTTTTTTTAACTTTCGTTATTGTTAATTTACCTGTACGCTACACTTGCATACTTTTCGGCTTGGCCTTAAGTAATATTACAACAAGAAATAAATAAATAACTATAATAATAACATAATATTAATCTTATATCTTTTGATGATATCAATATATATAATTTTTTTTGAAATAATGTTTTATATAATTTTAGAAAATAACTATGAATTTCGTTAATAAATTTTCAACTCTAAATATGCACTAAATTTAAATTTTTTAGGGAAAATCATGCTGCACTATAGGGAAGCGGGGTAGTCGTCAAGAATTTTTTTAGGGATCCTTGATTTTATTCGGCCATAAAGGATCATGGTAGGGTGGGCGACGGCTTCGGAGAAGCCACAAAAAAAAAAAAAAAAAAAATAGGAAATAAATTTTTGTGTTTTTGGTTTTGATCGGTAGTCATTATAGTGTAGTGAACCTATCCTTTGTAACTTCCTCCATCCCCGCGCCTATTCTTAACCTCCTCATTAGGTACGCGAAAGTTAATTATTTATTACTGTCCCGAGCAAGTCTCAAAGCATTTGTCTATACCCACTCCCAACAGCGACGAGCATCGGCCGGCTGCAAGCGCGTACCAATGCTTTTCAGAGACCAATCACACCAGCTCATTACACGTGACATGTTACATCTTTGTTGCAAGCACTCGGGTGCGGGCTCCAAGCCACAATATTTCGTATTTTCGGCCCTTTCGGGAATTAAGAGACTCAGAAATTCTGTGCTGGGCGGCACAATTCATTATTTTCGAACTGTGCAAATACAACTGAATACAAAACAAATGCATTCAATGGTTCCATAGCTCTCGTTTTTTGATGCACCTTAATTAGTTTTACGAAAATCGTGATCATTGTCATAGTTTTCATTCCGCATTTGTTGGGCACAACTGCATTTTCAATGTTGAAAGCACGCACACTCACAACTCATGTAAATACTGTACACCGCCCTCCCACATAGAGCTCATCATTTTTGACAACTCGATTATGCCGCAAAACCAACCAATAAACAACTGAAATCAAATTGCATCTTGTTTTCGTTTTTATACGCGTTACCGAAGGTAAAGAGTATATTGGGTTTGTGCAATGTACGTCATAGTGTCTGTCCGTCCGTATGTGTGCAAGTTTTTTCCACACCCTTCAAGCTAGAGAGAAACTTTCCAATTCTCTTTATCTACGGGATTGTAAATTAAAGTGTCAAGATTGGGGTTCTACGGTAACTGGGAGCTGGTAAATCGATAAATTCGATAACTCAAAACCGAAAGGTCTACATATTACGTAAAGCCTTACACCTAGAACTACCAAATTTGGTAAGAAGATAGCTACTAGCAACCCCCAAAAAACTGCATCAAAAATTTTGGAGCCACGCCCACCTATTCCACCCCAGGCCCCCCCGCAATTTAAAGAAAAAAAGCCTATAACTCCCACAGTTTTTGAGCTAGAGCCACCAAATTTGGTGCTAAGATAGGTGATGATGACCCCCCAAAAATTGCATCAAAAGTTTGGATGCCACGCCCACCGACACTGCCCTAGCCGCCCCCATGCACCCCAACGCTTCGTCAAAAACGGGAATGCGTGTATCTTCCAGAGTTGTGGAGCTGGAGACTCCAAATTTGGTGGGAAGATAGCTGGTAACGACCCCCAAAAAACTGCATCAAAGTTTTGGAGCCACGCCCACCCATTACGCCCCCAGCCCCCCGCATATTGAAATCAGAAATGGCTATATCTCCCACAGTTTTTGAGCTAGAGCCACCAAATTTGGTGCCAAGATAAGTGATGATGACCCCCTAAAAACTGCATCAAAAGTTTGGATGCCACGCTCACCAATACTGCCCTAGCCGCCCCCATCCACCCCAACGCTTCGTCAAAAACGGCAATGCGTGTATCTTCCAGAGTTGTGGAGCTAGAGACTCCAAATTTGGTGGGAAGATAGCTGGCAACGACCCCCAAAAGTTTTGGAGCCAAGCCCACCCATTCCGCCCCCCTTTCCCCACTTTTTACAAACTTTGAGCTAGAGTCACCAAATTTGGTATGAAGATAGCAATTGACATTTCACAAAGATCTGCATAAAAAATTGGGATGCCACGCCCACCCATACCGCCCCCAGCCCCCCTTTCCCAACTTTTACAAACTTTGAGCTAGAGTCACCAAATTTTGTATGAAGATAGCAATTGACATTTCACAAAGATCTGCATCAAAAATTGGGATGCCACGCCCACCCATACCGCCCCCAGCCCCCCTTTCCCCACTTTTTACAAACTTCGAGCTAGAGTTATAAAATTTGGTATGAAGATAGCAATTGACATTTCACAAAGATCTGCATCAAAAATTGGGATGCCACGCCCACCCATACCGCCCCAAGCCCCCCTTTCCCCAATATTTACAAATTTCCAGCTAGAGTCACCAAATTTGGTATGGAGATAGCAATTGTCATTTCACAAAGATCTGCATCAAAAATTTGGATGCCACGCCCACCCATACCGCCCTTTCCCCACATTTTACAAGCTTTGAGCTAGAGTCACCAAATTTGCAACGAAGACAGCTGGTGGCATCCCCATCTGCATCGGAGAATCTTTAAGGCAGCGTACACCCCTGCCTCATCCGTACCCCTTTGCAAATGGCAATTAGGCCTCTTTTTACCGGTTTTAATACTGGTATCGAGTATACCGCAGTCGGTTGCGTCCGACTGCAACGTTTCCACTTGTTTTATTTAACTTAATTTTAATTTCAAATTTTTATTTAAATTTTAATTAATTTGGATTTTATGTCAGCTGATTATAGTTGACAATAAACAAATAAACCACAAAGATCTGCATCAAAACGTTGGATGCATCGCCCACCCATACCGCCCCCAGCCCCCCTTTCCCAACCTTATACAAATTTTGAGCTAGAGTCACCAAATATGGAAGGAAGATAGCTGGTGGCATCCCCATCTGCATTGGAGAATCTTAATGGCAGCGGGCACCTCTGCCGCATCCGTACCACTTTGCAATCAGGACTCTTTTTACCGGTACATACATAGCGGACTTCTTTAATAAGAGAATGAACTGACAAATGATGAACCCAAATTCAAAAAGTAAACCCAAATTCAATAAAATATTAATTTGTTTGATGTTATTACATCTATACGTTCGGTAGCGTAACTATTAAAAGTCACACACTATCAAACTTCTCTGCCGTAACTCACATGCATACCTCGCTGCGTTAATTCGCTGCTGAAACTCGCTGCTGCAACTCACACAGATAGGCAGTCAGAAATTTAAACAGTATGTTGTTGTTGTACAACAATTGTCTGTGCTTGTAAACGAATATGATGGTATTGGTGTTGCGGCAGAGAAAAATGGTCGCAAAAGACGATGTCTCGCTTGTGCATTAACGAACGCTGTGTCTGTTGCTCTACATTCGTTTTGTTTTCATTCTTCTAGTGCAATTCTGCATTGCTTCGTTTGTAAATACACACACACACACACACACACACACACACACACACACACACACACACACACACACACACACACACACATAGGCAGTGGTCGACATCAAAGGCAGTGGTCGACATCGCAACAAAAGCGATAGAAGGGACACGATGGAGATGGGGCGACAAGGAATATTGCGCAGTAGTAACGCTGGATATTCGGAACGCGTTCAACTCGGCGAGCTGGTTGCGCATCCTGAATGCCCTAAGAAGAATTAGAATACCGGCTTACCAAATGAGAATAATAGCGAGTTATCTTTCAGACAGGACTTTGGAATACGACACAGAGGAGGGACTTAAGCAATATAACGTCACTGCAGGTGTTCCACAGGGCTCAGTATTGGGACCCCTTCTGTGGAACGTGATGTACGACGAAAAACTTAGACTGCACCTTCCACAGGGATGTAAGCTTATTGGATTTACAGATGACCTGGCCCTCGTAGTGGTGACAAAACATTTTCGAGAAGTGGAAGAGGCAGCTAATGGAGCTATTAAGATAATAGCATCATGGATGCGGGACGCAAGCCTGGAACTGGCAGAGCACAAGACCGAGGCAGTTCTCATAACGAGCAGGAAAAAAACTGAATTTATGGAGGTGGAAGTTGGTAATGTTACCATCAGATGAAAGCCAAACATTAAGTATCTCGGAGTCATGCTGGATAACAGGCTGTGTTACCGGCCTCATATCGAGTATGTCGGTAAGAAAGCAGCAAAATTGCAAGCAGCTCTCTCCCGTTTGTTGCCAAACCTGGGAGGACCCAGGGGTGCAAGGCACCTACTTCTTGGAAAAGAAGTGGCGTCAGTCGCTTTGTATGCTGCACCGATCTGGGCTGCAGCCCTGGACCGAAATACTACCCTTTGGAGGAAGCTGGCAGCGCCAATTAAGCGCATTACGGGTGATCTCGGGATTCCGTACGGTTTCGGATGACGCAGCACTTGTGTTAGCGAACATGATTTCTGTGGACCTCGCGAGATGATGGGAATCCACGCCTGGCGGGAGTCTATGGAAGGCATCGCACCGCCTGAAGCTGTTAGGAGGTCAGAGAGACAGGCGTCCCTGGCCATGTGGCAGGCCAGGTGGACCTTCTCAACCAAATGTAGATGGACGCATAGGCTCATCCCAAGAACACAGGAGTGGATAGAACGATGAGGAGGATCTACTAACTTCCATCTGACGCAGTTCCTAACCGGCCTCGGAGGGTATAGGAAATACTTGTTTAAGTACAGGCACGAGGAGACGCCGCAATGTCCGGTCTGTCTGGGCTGTGCGGAAGATCCTGAGCATGTCCTGTACCACTGCCCGAGATATCTAGCAGGAGCAACACCTCTACCATCAGTGGAAGAGCTGGTGTCGTACATGTTGGAATCCGGCTCGAACTGGAATGCGGTAATCCAGAGGATCGTTCGCATCCAGAAGGATCTCCGTAGGTGCGAAAGAGAGCGACGCGAAGCACTGAGCGATACCCAGGTAGAAAGAAGGGTGTTCCAAGAACTGGATGAATAAGGAACATATGGACGGACAGACGGACGGACACCATGACGGACATTGCACAAACTCAATATACTCTTTACCTTCGGTATCGAGTATAAAAACACACACACACACAAAGCTGCCGTGTGGAGCTGTGGTGACCTACAGTCTCCCTTTACGCACATTCTAGCCTCCGAGTGCAACTAGGAAATCTCTGGCTTTATAGTTGCTACTTAGCGCCAAGTCTCACGATCGACGAGTTCAAAGCGGAGCTTATGGAAATAGCGGACGACTCCAGGGGTCGCTGCAACGTTATAATTGCTGGCGACTTTAACGCGTGGTCAACCGACTGGGACAGCCCGTCTACGAAAGCCAGGGGTACCATCCTTGTGGAATCGCTTGCGTTTCTCGACCTTGTCTTTCTTAACACTGGGTCAGAGAACACCTTTAACAACGGACGTGCTGGGTCAATTATTGACCTCACCTATGTGAGCAGTGCACTCGCCCGCTCGGCACTGTGGTGCATAAGTGACTGCTACACCGGAAGCGACCACGTGGCCATCATGTTTTCGGTGGGAGAAAGACTGCGGGTGCTGGCAAGGCCCAACACTGGTGTAACATACCGGGTTGAGTCTCTCAACACGAGGAGTTTTGTAGATGCCATTGCTCATATGGTAGCAGGTGGACCGGCGCATGATATGGTGGAACAGATGGCTCAGCAGCTAGAAGCTGCGTGTGCTGCGAGCATGCCCCAGAGGAAGGCCTATAGACGCCATCACACCAGCGTGTTTTGGTAGAACGATGAAATAGCTGAGGCTCGGCGAGCCTGCCTGAGATCGAGGAGGCGTTTTCAGCGAGCAGCCACACGAGGGTCGGGGGCAACTCGCTCGAAGCAGCTTGAGTTTAAGGCTGCAAGAAAAGTGCTAAGGAACACCATCAGAACCAGTAAAAAAGAGTGTTTCCTTAAGCTGTGTGACTCAGCCGACAAGGACCCATGGGGAAAAGCCTACAAGATGGTCTTCAAGCGTGTGAGCCAAGGCACCAACAGCGCGCCTATGGAGCTAGTTCGCATGAAGGAAATAGTGGCGACACTGTTTCCTCAGTGCGCAAACTCGCTTTCGTCAGCTGGCGCGGCTTCCATGCAGGATGGTGTTTTTCCAGTTTCTTTGGAAGAAGTGCAGCTGGCAGCACGGATGCTATCAGCCAATAAAGCGCCTGGTCCCGATGGTGTCCCTAATCGGTGCCTGCATCTAGCAATCATGCTCCAGACAGAATTGTTTGCCCTGATGTACACCAAGTGTATGCGAGAAAGCATCTTTCCGGAAAGGTGGAAGGTGCAGAAACTCGTCCTGCTGCCTAAGCCAGATAAGCCTCCTGATGATCCGTCAGCATACCGGCCTATTTGTCTCGTTGACAATAGTGGCAAAGTCTTCAAGGCGATCATAGCTGCTAGGCTGGATGATGCCGTGCAGAATGCTTGAGGATTATCACCGCTCCAATTCGGCTTCAGGAGGGCGAGATCTACTACCGATGCCATCAGGTCGGTAGTCAGTATAGCCTCAGAACCGATCTCAGGCACCCGCTGGCGCTTTGGCAGTAAGCAGTAGTGTCTCGTTGTGACCATTGACGTTAAGAACGTCTTTAACTACGCGAATTGGAGCTACATTTTGGATGCCCTGGTGAGTTTTAGAGTGCCAGACTACCTTGTAGCAATCGTGGGGACCTACTTTGACAACCGTAGGCTACGTTACCAAACAGATGAGGGGGAGAAGGAGTACGCCGTTTCTGCAGGTATTCCACAAGGATCTGTCCTGGGTCCTCTCCTGTGGAACACCATGTATGACGGGATACTACAGCTTCAGATACCGGATGGTGCCAGCGCTATTGGATATGCTGACGACTTCGCTTTGGTGCTTGTGGCTAAAGACCTTCGGCGAGTTACAGAGCTCTGCGATTGGTGCTTAGACGCAGTGACGCGGTGGCTGTCGTCTGTTGGTCTTCCACTGGCTGCCCAAAAGACGGAGGCGGTGCTCATCAGCAGCCGAAAAAAGGTGGAGTATGTTGATATCACGGTGGGAGGCGTCACAATGCGGTCCAACGACTGTATCCGCTATCTTGGCGCTTAAACTTTGGCGAGCACCTGGCATTCGTTCATCGGAAGGCAGCTGAATCCGTGCGAGCCCTTGCGAGGATGATGCCTAATACGCGGGGTCCCAAACAGCAAACACGGCTGCTGTTCATGAGCGTCCTGAAATCTATAGTGTTGTATGCTGCTCCAATTTTGGTCGGCGCAACTTCGGTGGCCACCTACATGAAGGGTATCGTGTCAACATACCGGCTCTCTGCCCTTCGTGTCTGCTGCGCCTTCCGCGCAGTCTCCTCGGATGCAGCGCTGGTGGTTGCTGGGATGATCCCGATCCGCAGCTTAGCAGTAGAAGCCGCAGCGGTTTTGGACGCAGCACCAACGGAGAGAAGAGCAGCTAGGGCTGCAGACCGCGAGCGGAGCCTAGAGGCCTGGCAGCGGCACTGGAATACTTCCACAAAAGGGCGTTGGACGCACCTGCTGATAGCCGATGTGCGGCGATGGCTAGAGAGGAAGAACGGGTCAGTCACCTTCTACCTCACCCAGCTTTTTTTTTTTCATTTAATTTTAATTTATTATAAGTCAAGAGGAATCGTTCAGTTACTTCTTCTGTACATAACCTAATGGGTAGCTTAAAAATTTAGTATGGGATCGTGTTATGATGCCTTAAGAATAGTATAAATAAGTATATGAGTATTAGGATACCCTGCGGGTAGGGAGATCACTGGGATGAGCTATTTTCAGTCTTCGGAGGGAGATAGGGTCAACGAGATCATTCGCCAACGGATTCGGGTGGGCCACAAGCCTGTCAGCATATCGGCTGCTGTGAAAGTTGATTTGGTCCCCAAATGGAATGAGTTTCAGGTCTCTTTCAATGACGCGATTTGTCACGTACCAAGGAAGCCCAGATGCGTGACGTGCAGCTCGCGATTGGACTACTCTGAGCCTGTTAAGCTGGCTTTTAGCTGCTGTTCCCCACACTTCGATGGCGTAGGTCCAACTTGGAGCTAAAATGGCTTTTATCAAAAGGGCCTTAGTTGCCATCTGAAGCTTACTGGAGCGGAAGAGCCAGCTGAGCTTTTTTAGTTTACCCAGGGATTTCGTTTTAACTGCCGTAATATGGGCTCTCCAAGTCAGTTTCCGATCCAGATGGACTCCAAGGTAACAGTGGGTTGAGACGCTGTTAATGTTATTTCCGTCAAAAATAAGACCTGTGCAAGTTCCGCGCCGTAAAGAAAAAGTAACACACGCTGATTTAGAGCAGTTTATGGCCACATTCCATTTGGAAATCCATTGCTCAATGGAATGTAGCCACTCCTGGACCGCATTGGAGGCAGTTTGCAGTGATGAATGAGACGCGAGCATGGCGGTGTCATGAGCGTAAGTGGCCAAGAGCAGCTGAGCCGGGGAGGCTTCATCGGTGTTATTTACAGGGTATGGGATATCAGCGGTGTAAAGGGTGTACAGGAAGGGTCCAAGCACACTTCCCTGTGGTACCCCTGCATGTATCTGTTCCAGGCAGGACCGAGAATCTCGTACTGCAACGTCGAAGGTCCGATCAGCAATGAAGGATCTCAGGATAGCGTAGTAAGGTGCAGGGAGGAGATCTTTCATCTTGTATAAAATATAAAAGACCCTCATGCCACACCCTATCAAATGCTTGTTTGACATCTAAAAATACACCGACAGTGTATAGCTTATGCTCGAAGCCGTGAGTCACCTGATTAACGATGCGATGGATTTGTTCCTGAAGCCAAATTGGTGTTGTGGAATATGGTCTACTACCTGTGGCAGTTCCATCAAACGGGTTAGCAAAATACGCTAAAAAACCTTAGAGAAGGTTGTTAGCAAGCTGATTGGGCGGTATGAATCAATCTGTGTTGGTGATTTTCCGGCTTTGGGGATCATAACAATACGCGCACGCTTCCATTGCCTTGGGAAGTGCCCTAGTCTTAGCATGGCATTAAATATTTTGACAAGGGCTAAAATTCCTTTGCGTGGCAGAGATTTCGCAGCACGGTTGTCAATGCCATCGTACCCAGGGGTTTTTTTGGTTGCAGCACCTTTAGTTGCATCATGACTTCCTGTGGTGTGGTTTGTCTTATGGGGCGGGCCGGTGAAGTCGGGGTATCCAAGAAGCTTGCGATGGCTTCTCGGTTGGAGACATCCGTTATGTTGAAGGGCATGAAGGTAGAGGACAAGTGTGAAGCGAAAGCGCTCGCTTTTTCATCGTCCGTCTTAAGCCAATGGCCACTTTGACTATGGACAGGTGATTGGAATAACGGCTGTCTCTTGATACCTCTCGTGAGCCTCCATATTGAGAAGTCATTGCTGTTATCTGGGCCAGCACCTTCTAGCAAGGTATCCAGATTTGCTTGTCGGTTCTTGGCAAGCAAACGGCGAAGTCTATTAGTGACGCTTGAATATTGCTGCTTTACACTAAGATCTCCTGTCGCAATATATTGTCTTCTGAGGCGCCTTTTTTGAGTGAGCAGTTCCCTAGCCTCCAAGCTCAAGATGGGAGCTCTCCTTGCGGTCGTGAGACCAGCTTGGTGAGGGGTTGGTGTAGCCTGCCGAGCTGCTTCAGCGATTGTAGATGCGAAGTAGTCGACATACGCTTCCAGTCTACTGCAAGTGTCGATGGGAATGTTAAGTTAAACGGTGGCCTCGATATGATCCTTAAAAACTGCAGTGTTTGCGTGCGGTGCCAGCATTTTTGTGACACCTTTAAATGACTGGGCGTCTTCGTCTAGCTCAAAGAGCAAAGGCAGGTGGTCGGATGATAACTCTGTCAGCACTTGCATCTTGATGTGCTGCTGTCTAAAGCCTTTCGAGATCCCG
Organism: Scaptomyza montana; assembly: GCA_018904305.1. Taxonomy (NCBI): domain Eukaryota; kingdom Metazoa; phylum Arthropoda; class Insecta; order Diptera; family Drosophilidae; genus Scaptomyza; species Scaptomyza montana. Next base: position 172,312 of record JAEIGR010000099.1, on the reverse strand, counting down.
AAATCAATGGCACTTGGAGTGGCACCTGCTCGATAGGGGTGGCAACTAGCTGCTCCCGTTGCAACGGTGTCAATTCCTTCTTCCGCCAGTGCAGAGAACAGCACCGTGCCTCTGGTACACATCCTGTAGTTTCCCCACCATCTGTGTTTTGCGTTCCAGTCTCCAGCCGCAAGAAACTTTGTGCCGAATTAAGCGATGAACGGCGCAACGACAGCTTCCGTCCACCTGAAGGCAGGAGGGCAGTATACTGACGCAATATTAAAATTTCCTCTGCTTGCAGTCAGCTGGATAACTGTTGCCTGAATATGATTTTCGGACAGAGTGGAGTACGGCTGATGGGAGATGGTTGATCTAACTAGGATCGCCGCGCCTCCGTGTTGGCTGTCATCCGGGTGATTGGCAGTATGTAGGGTAAAACCAAATACCCTGAAAGTGGACCGAGAGGAGAAGTGGGTTTCCGACAATAGGAGGATGTCGATGTCGTGCAGCTCAATGAAGGCGAGGATCTCGTTGGTCTTCGAGGAAGCCCTATTGGCATTCCAGGCTGCTATCTTAAAAGGACCCATTTAGAACAGCAGAAGGGAATGTGCGCGTCTGCAGAAGCAGTTGCATTAACGTTTCGACTAACGACATCATCCTGTCAAGCCTAGTAACAAGCTGCTCCAGCTTGCAATCCAGGTTGGCGCTTTCATTAGGGTTACTAGTGGCAGGGGGGGGTCTGTATAACGGGCTGGTTACCTCTGATGACGCTTGCATATGATGGCATTCCAACGCTGTAGGTGGGTGGTCTAGGTTGATGTGTGCTTTTTGGGGGAGCTGTAGCAGTGGGTTCGTTGACCTTCCGTTTGTGCTTACGGTTTGAAGCCTCTCGCAGGTACTTTTTGCATCCTTTAATATTAGCTGCATGGGGCTCGTTGCAATGATAGCAGCGTCTGGCATCATCTTGTTCGAGCTTGCACTCGAGGGTGGGGTGATTGTCTCCACATTCTCTGCATATAAAGTGCCGAGAACAGTATGCCTTGGTGTGACCGTAGCCTTGACACCTGTGGCATTGTATAGGCTCAGATTGCTTTTGTGGTTTCTCCCAGGTCACTCTATGCCTGCAGACAACAAAAATGTTGTTAACAAGCTTATTGTTGTCCGCTTTTTTTAAATCAATGAACCTCATATTTAGAGGGCGTGAGGTCGCCTTGTTGCGCGGGGTATATATCCGTACTACGCTATGGCCTTTACTCTGTAGGGACTCGATGATATCCTCCGATGGAACTCCGTGGTGGATGTTGCGCATAACAATTCTGTAAGGCCGGTCTTCCGGTAGCTGATGATGATGGAACAAAGTTCCTTTCTCCAGAAAATGCTTTGCCATCAGCCTGTAGGTATCTGAACTGCTACATTGAACAGCGCAATCTCCCGAATTCAGTGCCTTAATCGTGTAGGAGTCACCTACAAGGGCGTCTAGCTCGCTGCGAAAAGCAGTAAAATTTACCACATTGGGAAACAGCATTCTGGGTACCTTGGAGTGATGGCTTGGTTTCGGGGCGGCGGGGGCAACTTGGTTAGCACCTGCCGGCTGTTGGTTTGATCTCGCTTTCCTTGCGGCACGACTAAGAGCAGTTTTCGACGAACAGGGCTCGTCGTCGTCACTCGAGGATACATCGCCAAAGTCCATATCTTGTTTGTCACTTAGGGGCTGGAAACGGTTTGTTGTATTGATCACAGGCTGATCAGTTGCCGCCTTCTTAGCCATTTTGGAGGAGAGGACTACGCCTGCTCTCTTTTTCATTCCTCCTTTACCATATTTAAATGAGACATCCTGCCAGACGGAGGCCGATTGAGGCTTTGCAATTGAGCTGACGAGTGCACTACTGTGAGTCGTGCTGGCAGAAGTAGAACATACAGTGTCACTCAAAGAGGAAGTGGATATGTACGGGGACGAGATAGATGAACTTGTAGAAGTCAGTGTGTGGGTTGTGCTGCAAAAAGTATTTGAAATGCTAGTGGTAGGAAAGGTTGAATCTTCACGAGGCCAGCCCTTGAGCAGTTGCTCACGAATCTCTTTTGGGTCCGCACCAGCAATTTGCTTCATCGACTCATAGTCGATCGATTTGTGCTGTGGACCATTATTTTCCATTTTTCCTTTTGGTTGTAAGTGCACTCGTTGCCGCTGTTAGTAGTCAGCTGCTTTACAATAAGTCTGGATTTAACAGCCCGCCTATAAGTATGCATCTAATTTTCCAAGATCCTAGTAAAGATTAGATCCTAGCTAAGGCTAGGACCTTGAGAAAGGGTAGAAGCTCAAAGCTTCACTGACGTGAGCTTTTATTAAATGTATTGGAATGACGTGGCCGCTGGGCAGCGGAGCCCCGTTTTGGGAAAAAGCACTCTTAATTAAATAGGAACGCTGCACTTTCACGTTTTCACTAATAGTGACTTGATGGTCACTAAACACGAATTGTGCCACTATTGTAGGCTTGTCTTTAAATGTTAGCGGCGAAAATGTAATTTTTCACGGCTGGCTTCACTAAAACACGTGCGTTGCTAACAGAGTTGCATTCGATATACCTCACCCAGCTGCTAACGGGACATGTTTGCTTTAGGAGCTACTTAAAGCGGTTAGAGCACGACTCCAGTTCAGAGTGTAACTGGTGCGGAGATGGTACGGAGGAGGACGTAAGCCATGTTTTCTTCCAGTGTGGGCGATTCGCCTAGGAATGTCTGCAGGTGGAGAGCCTGATTGGTCAGCCCCTTTCGCCAACAAACCTGGTGGAACTTATGATAGAGAGGGAGGAGGTATGGCATGCGGTTTGCGGACTCGCAGCTTCTATGATGGCGGAGCTGAGGCGTCTGGAACGCTTAAGGGCGAACGCTCCATAGACATCGCTTTTGTTTCTGCGAAGCCATGTGTTGGAGCAGAATAATGTATATTGCTAATAAGTTAGTTCGTTAACATAGCATAAGTTAGTTTAAGAGTAAAATTGAAGCCGCTCTTAAGCTATGTAAGCCTTTAGGCCGATCGGCAATCTGCCGACGGCGAATTTGTGTTGCGTGTAGCCGTCTGTGGCTCACGTAATTGTATTAGGCTAAGCTACTTTTTAATCGTCGTATTACACTTGAAGCCACCACATTAAACTCGCTATTAATTTTGAAGAAAGAACCGCGTCTCATTTTTTTGTAATTTGTACATGTAAATCTAAAAACTATTAGATTTTTCATTGGCGCCCGAGCAGGGACTTCGGTTATTACGATTTGTTTGTTTGTTTCGCGGTGGTTGCTTAAGTCTCGCGTGTGATAATTAATCACACATTTTCGCTGATTTGGATTTGCTGGAATTACCCTTTTGGACTTTTGCCAACTCGACGTTTCTATGGCCAACATTAAAGGAAGATCACTTTCTATTGAATCGCTAGAAAGTCTCCAGGTATTCTGGGCCAAAAATTGAGCTGGGAATGAAAAATATACCCTACGGCGATATCTTCCAAACGACTCGCTAGCGAGTCTTCTGCGCGATTCATTAGCGAGTCGTCCAAACGGCTCGCTAGCGAGTCTTCTGTGCGATTCATTAGCGAGTCGTCCAAACGGCTCGCTAGCGAGTCGTTTGGAAGATATCGCCGTAGGGTATATTTTTCATTCCCAGCTGCGTCGCCTGCGATCAAAAAGCGATGATCATCCGCGATAAGATTCATCGCCTAGGGGGATCGCCTGCGACTCTTCCGCGATGAGAAATGTTTGCTGGATTCTCTATAATAAAAAAATGCAATTATTTAATCATACCTATTTGGGATGTATATATTAATATTTTTATTCAATTATTATTATTTTTTTATTAGTATTCTTTTGTTTTCTTCTTATTAACTCGGTCGGTGGCATGCACAAAGTGTTTTTGCAGCACCAAGTTCATCGCCGTTTCATCACTATTCAATTTTCTGTGACAAACATCTATAAAATAATAAAGAAAAGCTTTATTAAACATAGGCTATTGTTAACTATTTTAATTATTTAAACTTTTAATAGCGATATGAAGAAGCTCCTCTCTGCGCTCGGCTTGTCCTTCGTGCCTTTCAATGTATATTTGGTGGCCAGATCGTTTGTTTGGACGACAACATAATTAGGGTGTTCAACAGCTCGTTTCATCGTTTCAAGTTTCAAAGTTGAAACGTCTCGCAACAACAACATACATAGAAAATTTCTTGAAACGTTGAAACACCCCAGCCTATGTATACAAAAAAGTGTTTCAAGTTTGAACAAAGTAAAGATGGGAAGAGCACGATATTTATTCGATATTTGCTATCGATGTTCAGTACTTTTTAGTATATTTGGTGTATTTTTGTGCAAAATAGTAAAAAACACATGTGATTAATGGCCGCCAAATTTTAAAAGCATGTAATTGAGCAACTAATTCAAACAACGAGCTCTTCTCACCTTCAATATCCTCTATTTCTCTAATAACTTGCTTTGCTAAAGCATCGCATAGCATATCTTTAGCACTTTTAAAAAGCATTTTTTATAAATAAAGTATAACCGCGGTAAACAGCAACAGTGACAAAAATTGAAGAATAAGAAATGTAAACAAACAACAGCTGAATGCACAAACTTGAAACGCATTGACACCCAAAATGCCGTTCACGAGTTAATCGTTTCAACTTTGAAACACGAAACGTTGAAACGGAGCTGTTGAACACCCTAAATGTTATTATTACTTTTCACTGCACAAAACTACACAAAACAGATTAAATTTATTTATATTGAAAATACTTTACTGATATTGCACAAACAAAAACAGACAACTTGATACGTTTAACACTTCATTGAACCTTTGGCGATGCTTTTGTTTAAATATTTTCTTAATCAGCCTTTGTACTTGCACTTTCTGAACTGCACTGAACCATAAAACATATATGCGACAGACATAATAGAATATTCTAAAATAAAATATTCCGTTAGCCTGATTTTCGGTATCTATTTTGAAATAACGGAACCGTCCATGCAAAAATCAGTAAGTCATCTTCCTGGCGAATCGCAGAAGAGTCTCATAGGAAGATTTTTATCAAATCAAAAAAAAATAAGTACAGACCCAGCAAACACTGCATCAAGCGCTTGACGTTTTGAAAAAAGCAAGCTTGATATCAAAGCTTGCCGTCCAGTTGAAATCAAGCAAATGTCTGAAATAAAAACAAGGCTTGTCTTTTACCTCGCAAAAAATCAAATATCAATAGTTTTGCAAGCATAAGAACTCATTTACTCAGTCAACGGTGTCGTCTGGTAAATTTACAGTTATTCTTCAGCTCTTTTTGCTTTGTAGAGAAATTTAATCTCACTTCAATTGTGATTAAAGAACAAAGCGAGCAGGCTGCAATCGTGAGTGAAAAACTATAATTGTTGTCTAACAAAAAAATAAATAACAAGTGGAAACGTTGCAGTCGAACGCAACCGACTGCGGCATACTCGATACCAGAATTAAAACCGGTAAAAAGAGGCCTTAATGCAAAGGGGTACGGATGCGGCAGGGGTTTAGCTGCCTCAAAATTTGAAAAAGGTGTTCAAAGGGGGGCTGGGAGGCGGTATGGGTAGGCGTGGCATCCAAATTTATGCTGCAGATCTTCGTGGAATGTCAATTGTTATCTTCATACCAAATTTGGTGACTCTAGCTCGCAATTTGTAAAAAGTGGGGAAAGGGGGGGGCTGGGGGCGGTTTGGGTGGGCGTGGCATCCAAATTTTTGATGCAGATCTTCGTGGAATGTCAATTGTTATCTTCATACCAAATTTGGTGACTCTAGCTCAAAATTTGTAAAAAGTGGGGTAAGGGGGGCTGGGGGCGGTATGGGTGGGCGTGGCATCCAAATTTGTGATGCAGATCTTTCTGAAATGTCAATTGCTATCTTCATACGAAATTTGGTGACTCTAGCTCGCAATTTGTAAAAAGTGTGGAAAGGGGGGCTGGGGGCGGTTTGGGTGGGCGTGGCATCCAAATTTTTGATGCAGATCTATGTGGAATGTCAATTGCTATCTTCATACCAAATTTGGTGACTCTAGCTCGAAGTTTGTAAAATGTGGGGCAAGGGGGGCTGGGGGCGGTATGGGTGGGCGTGGCATCCAAATTTGTGATGCAGATCTTTGTTGAATGTCAATTGTTATATTCATACCAAATTTGGTGACCCTAGCTCAAAGTTTGTATAAAATGGGGAAAGGGGGGCTGGGGGCGGTATGGGTGGGCGTGGCATCCCAATTTGTGATGCAGATCTTTGTGGAATGTCAGTAGCTATATTCATACCAAATTTGGTGACTCTAGCTCAAAAATTGTAAAAAGTGGACAAAGGAGGGCGAAATGGAGGGCGTGGCTCCAAAACTTTGATGCAGATTTTTGGGGGTCGTTGCCAGCTATCTTCCTACCAAATTTGGTGGCTCTAGCTCCACAACTCTGGAAGATACACGCATTCCCGTTTTTGACGGAGCGTTGGGGTGCATGGGGGCGGCTAGGGCAGTGTCGGTGGGCGTGGCATCCAAACTTTTGATGCAGTTTTTGAGGGGTCATCATCACCTTTCTTGGCACCAAATTTGGTGGCTATAGCTCAAAAACTGTGGGAGATATAGGCTTTTTTGACTTTAAAATTCGGGGGGGCTGGGGGCGGAATGGGTGGGGCGTGGCACCAAAATTTTTGATGCAGTTTTTGGGGGTTGCTAGTAGCTAACTTCTTACCAAATTTGGTACTTCTAGCTGTAAGGATGTGAGAAATATGTGGATTTATCGGTTTTGAGTTATCGAATTTATCGATTTGCCAGCCCCCTAGTTATCGTAGAACCCCCATCTTGACACTTTAATTTACTATCCCATAGATAAAGAGATTTGGAAAGTTTCAAGTCTCTAGCTTGAAGGGTGTGGAAAAAAATTGGACACATACAGACGGACAGACGGACGGACACCATGACGGACATTGCACAAACTCAATATACTCTTTACCTTCGGTATCGAGTATAAAAAGTTGATATCGTATATTATATTTACATATATTGAGTGGATTGCTAAACATGAAGCGAACGTATAAAATAAAAAACGAGTACTCGGAAGTGGTGAAACACGTGTTTCAATCATCGAATGTTGTGGCCAGCGAACTGGGAGCACCCAGAAATAGCGGACTGAATGTTGTAGCCAGCGAACTGGGAGCACCCAGAAACAGCGGACAGTGTTTGCATGACGAGGAACCATTTGCAATAAGTTTTTGTGAAAATTCATTAGACTTGGACACTGATTTTGTTTTAACAGATTCTGAAAAAGAAATAGAAGAAGAAGAAATAGAAGTTACCTCTCATGAAATAAGAGAGAATTTAGCATCTTGGACAGTGAAATTCAATATATCAAACAGTGCAACTAATGAATTGCTTGCAATTTTATCTAAAAAAATAGAAGGCCTTCCAAAAGATGCAAGAACTTTAAAGGGCACCCCCAAAACTAAACCTGTTGTTGCCATGGGCTCTGGCGAATATGTTTATTATGGTATACGAGATGGGTTAACAGATTTTTTTTTTAAAAATGAAAAGGAAGCACAACAGCTTGAACATATTTCTTTGAACATAAATGTTGATGGTCTTCCACTATCAAAAAGTTCTGGACTCCAGATATGGCCGATACTATTTAACGTTCAAGGAACAAAGGATGTTATTATTGCTGGTGCTTATTCTGGAAACACCAAACCACCATGTCCTGACCAATATATGGCTGAATTTATAAATGAATTAAATTGTCTTATATCTGAGGGTTTTTGTTATAACGATAAGACATTTGCAATACGCTGCAGAAGTTTTATATGCGACGCACCTGCTAGGTCTTTTATTTTGGGAGTTAAGGGACACACTGGGTTTTATAGTTGCATAAAATGTCATCAAAAAGGAGTTTCAGAAAATAGAAGAATCTTATTTTATGAACAAGATAATTTGATACGCACTGACATAGATTTTCGAAACCGAGCATATCCTCTACATCACAATAAGCTTCAACAAATTGTTATAGAAAAACTGCAAATGGATATTGTAAATGACTTTGCTTATGATTATATGCATGTTGTATGCTTAGGCGTAATGAAATCTTTGCTCACCTTCTGGATAAAAAAACGAGAAATTAATTCGCTTTCAGTAAACAAAATTCGAGATTTAGACTCTGCATAATTGTCTATTCAAAATCAATTACCAAGAGAATTCGCAAGACCACCAAGAACTGTAAAAGAATTAAACCGATACAAGGCGACCGAGTTCAGAACATTTCTTCTGTATACGGGAGTATTTGCAATAAAAAATTTATTAGATCCAGCGAAATTCGCTCATTTTATGCAATTAAGTTTAGCAATGCGTATTCTTCTATCAGAGAAAGATTACGTCAAAAATAATAAAACAGCAGATTTAATGATAAGAGATTTTGTGCGAAACATAACCAACCTCTACTCAAATTGTTTGTTGTCATTTAACTTCCATTGCCTAACCCACTTAGCATCAGTCGCTCAGCATTTTGGAAATTTGGAATCAGTTAGTGCCTTTAAGTTCGAAAATTTTCTTTCCAGTCTCAAACGCAAATTTAGAAAATAAATCACATTTCCGCACAATTGTATGGGCGACTAGTCGAAGAAAGTTTATGTATTAAACTTAATGCTGCAAAAATAGTCGATTTTAAAAGTGGCCCAAATTGTTTTGCCTACTATCATAATATTTATTATTCGTCAAAGAGTCCCAACAATATTTATCATCTTCTTGGTTCCTTTTATCAAATTATGGACCTATATCGAGAGGAAAGTATTGTATAGGTGAAAAGCAGGCAGTTTTTATATCTGAGCGACGTTTTTCAACTTCCCATTAAATCAGGAATGTTTAATATTTTATGTTGTGAATCATTGACGCTATCGGAGAATATTTTCGAGCATAGAATGGACCAAATTTCAGGAAAAGGATTTATTCTTTGCAACACAAATAAAGACTTTTTCATATTTTTTTCCTCTTATATAAATTTGAAGTTATATAAAGAAAATCAAAAATGAACGACTACAATATGATATACGACGAAGGACATGTGATTCAAAATTTGGATCAGGCAAACCAATATATAACGAAAAAAGATTTATCGGACCTGCAGACTCGCATGGAAAACATTAGAGCGGAACTAAAAAATGGTAATTGATTAAGTATCTATTAGTATGTATAATAATCTTAATAATTTTTATTTCATTTGATTTTTAGATATTGAAAATGTGAAAACACTAATGGAAACGCGAATGTTAGAAATCAAAAAATGGTAAATGTTTAAAATCAATTATATATATATAATATACATTATATATCTGCTTCTATTATGCGTTTCTTTCATATTTACTTTAGAACTCAATACACAGCAAGAGGGAATAAAAAAAATGCTAGGACGCATTCTGGAAGAGGTAAAAATTCAAAACAGTGCACGTCCAACAAAAAGCACTCTCGTAGACGTACCTTTCCATGATTTGGACAGCCTCATCTCTTTTAACAAATCTCTTGAAGATAACGATAGAAAATATGGGCAAATGGTTAGAATAATCATTACTTTTAACTATTTACAAATCATTATTTCTTTATTTCATTCTATATTTTTATATCCAGGTTACCGAGTTTAAAGAGCTGACTAGTTCGAATGCTGACAAATATGTGTCTTTGTGTTGGCGGAAAATGATGACGGACGAAGTTGCGAAGAAAATGTGCTGGAGAGGCACAGATGACAAACTGGCGGTCAGACCTCTTTCTTTAACGACAGCTATAAAACGTATGATTATTTTATATAAATAAAATTAAATATCCTTATAATGTTTTGAAATTTTAACAGACGCAGCAAACGATAAATTTCCCAACCAGACGGCAGGTTTTGAGAAAAACTGCATCAATTTTTTTCAGCATGCCAAAACGCGCACAATGAGAAAAGCGTTGCGGCAAAAAAGCGAAAATTAATAATTATGTTTATCTATTATATAATTATATTAATAAATATCTATCTTAACCTTGTTATTGTAGTTTTTAAGCTCCAAAATATAAATATTAAATAAATATATATAAATAATAATAAATAATAAATAAAACGGCAACCTTTATTGATATCAACCCTTGATTTTGAATTGTTTTCAATAGTTGATATTGGCTTGATATTGGCTTGCTTTCAGGGCATATCAATACAGTACGACCTCGGTTAACGCAACCTATTAAAATTTGGCCAGTTGCGAAAACTGAGGTGGTTGCGAAAACTGAGGTGAAATTTTCTGGTGGCCCGAGACCTTTTTTAATATAAAGACGCCTTCGCTTACCTTTAAATTAAATTAAATCAAATAAGACTGTGTTTAAAGCAAGAATTTCATATTGTTTTAATTATTTTTTTGAAAAATTGAGAAATCGTGGTCTTTACGTTTTTAACAATATCTTTAGAAATAGGCAAATTACGCTCTCTTTGTTTTATAAACCACGCGTACAATGATTTCTCCATATTATCATTTTCGCAAGCATGAAAAAAAAACAAAAAGAGAACGAAAGGAAAGTGGTAAAAACGAACTTAAACATACGATTTCCTTAGGAAGTTGCGTTAACAGAGTCAACAATGTAAAGAATTCGGGTGTTGCAATAATCGAGGAGTTGCGTGTAACGAGGGTTGCGTTAACCGAGGTCGTACTGTACTTGATAGCAAGAGTCAATTTGAATTGATTTCGCTATCATTATCAAATTGCCGTCAAGGCTATATCAAGCGTAAAATCAATAGCAAGCGCTTGACATAACCCTTGCCGGCAACTTGATATCAACTTGACATCAAGGGTAAATGTTTGCTGGGGAAAATCAGTAAATCATCTTCCTGGCGACTCGCAGAAGAGTCGCGTCGGACGATTATCGCCAGCAAATCATCCAATTGCTGGCTGGGTCTGATTGTTCGTTCGTTCGTTAACCTTTCTTCGCTCTTTGCTTGCGCTTGCATTGATTTTATACATTGGTTTGTCTTTGCGTGCGCTCGCGCCAAATTTTGCCGCTTGTTCCTTTCATCCCCGCTTTGCTTCCGGGTAAAGCTTGGCTTGATCATGATACAATCAATTGATTGTATCATGGGCTTGATCGTCTGTTCGTTTTGTGCGCGCTCGCTCCAAACTCTCTCTTTACTTTGTTTAACCCCCCGCATCCCGCATATTTTACAGCTGTACCCACAAAGTGGCTGCAGCAACCGCTTGACTTGCTTATTTTCGGTCGCTTGGACCGTTTTCGTTTGTTTGTTCACATATCGCCAAGAGTGCGTGTGTGTGTTCAGTAAGCAAGCTTGGCGTTTTGTTACATATTCGCAGTGCGTGCGTTAGGGTAGCTCACAAAGTGTGCCGAACTTTTTTCTGCGTTTTGTAAAGGTCAGATAAACTGTCATTCGAAAAGCCAGCAGTATCTAAGACTAATGTTAAATTAACATTATGTTTGCAGAAGTTTGATAAAGTTAATGCTGACATTGCTCGCATGCAAACAGCCTTTAAATTAAAAAAAAAAATCTCATCCGACAAAACAGAGTTAGCATGTCGATTAGAATTATTAGAAGGGTATGTTGAAAAAGCTATGAATTTACAGGCAGAGCTGGACAGTTTAAATCCAGCTAACGAAAGCAGAGGGCCGTTAGAGGATTTGTGTGTCGTAACAAAAGCATGGTTTATGAATGCAATTAAGCCACGATTCGACACACAGGTACAACATGATGGCTCAATGAAATCGAGCCAGCGATCTCAACTGCCTAAAATGCGTCTACCGAAATTTAGTGGTAAACATTCGGAGTTTAGAAACTTTATGTGCCTTTTCGAGAGTCTCGTGGATGACGATGCGTCATTAACAAACGTTGAAAAACTTAACCATTTAGTGTCTTGTTCGTCAAATGAAGCATTGGGTGTAGTTAAGCCATATCAGCTTACAGATTGCAACTACCCTAAGGCCCTTGCTAGTCTAAAGTCAGTTTACGACAATAAATGTCTCATATTTTTTGATACGGTTGCTCAATTGTTTGATTTGCCAAGCATGACCAAACCATCTGCGTCGAGTTTAAGATCGATAATAGATACAGTGTCAGCTATATATGCATCGCTGTCGTCTCTGGGTGACGACAAAGACATTGATAAGGCAATGATTATTCATATGGTCATGGCTAAGGTAGACCATACGACCAAATCTCGTTTTGAGGAGCAGCTTGATTATGAAAATCTGCCATCTTGGGAAGATTGTGCTAAACAGTTGAATAGGAGGTACCAATATTTGGCTGCAGAAGAGTCAACTCGTGACAAATCAAAAGTACGCAATGAAGTGAGAAAGCCTCAACAAAAATCTTCATTTGCATGTGCTAGCTCAGCGCATAGGTCGTCGTCTGCATGCACTTATGCAAGTCTGCAGATCACAATATATATTCTTGTCCGTCATTCAGTGCTATTTCTGTGATGCAAAGATTTGAGTACGTCAAAACTCAAAAGATGTGTCTGAACTGTTTGACCGTGGGACACATAGTTTCGAACTGCAAGGCGTCGAAGTGTCGTGTGTGTTCAAAAGCTCATCACTCTTTGCTTCATAGGTATAACACACCAGTACAAAGTGAGGCTGCTGCACTTCAAGCCTCAACTTCAGAGGCCTATGTTGGTCACATGCGTAATGCGGATCAAGTCGTTCTTGCTACCGCCATCGTAAATATAAAAGATAGATTTGGACAGTTGCATCCAGCACGAGTGTTGCTGGACAGTGGCTCGCAGATAAATTTGATGTCTGAGAGCATGGCCCAGAGGCTACGGCTTAAACGCGAGCCAACTTCCCTTGCTCTCTCAATGGTAGGTGGTGCAACCACTGATTGCAAAAATAAGGTTTGTGCATCAATTCAATCTCGTTTGAATTCCCACACATTTTCCGCTGAGTGTTGGGTACTTAAGTCGATATCCACATCTCAGCCTGGACGAACTCTGTCCATATTGAACTGGAAAATACCAAAAAATATTAAGTTAGCAGATCCCGAGTTCTATAAGCCAGCTGAGGTAGATGTGTTATTGGGAGATGAATTGTTTTATGGTTTATTGTGCGTTGGGCAAATAAAATTACATTCCGAGCTGCAGATAGTGCAAAAAACAGTGCTCGGCTGGATTGTAGCGGGCAAATATACTGGACAAGTGCCTCGGAAACAATATAGTAAGAGTTCAGCAGCTCAAGTTTCTTTTTGTTCTCTCGGCTCCGTAGTTAATCGTTCTTGGAAATTGGATAAATGTCCAATCGAGTCGAAGGCTGGTCGCCAAACAGCTGAACAGCAGGCCTGTGAACTGCATTTCAAGAAAACTATACAACGGTTATCTTGCGGTCGCTTTCATGTAAATCTTCCCTTTAAGACCAATCCCAAAGTTCTTGGCCTGTCCTTTCAAACTGCTGAAAGGCGTTTTCAGCAACTTGAGCGCAAACTGTCAAGAGATGACACTCTTAGAAATATGTATCAAGACTTCATGAAAGAGTATTTGGAATTGGGACACATGTCCATTCTGAAGTCTGCTCCTCGAGTACAGCATTACTACATTCCTCATCAATGCGTTCTGCGACCTGAGAGTACCTCAACCAAGCTTCGAGTTGTTGTTGATGCTTCTAGAAAAACATCAACAGCAGTTTCGCTCAACGAAACACTAATGGTGGAGCCAACTATTCAGAGGGAGTTGTATTCAACGTTGGTCAACTTTCGGTTGAACAAATATGCCGTACCTGCCAACATTTCAAAAATGTATAGGCAGATAAATGTTTCTGAGGAAGACAGAAACTTTCAACTTGTCTTGTGGAGAGAAAATAAATCACAAGGTCTACAGGCATACAGGTTGAATACTGTTACATATGGTACAGCGTCAGCACCCGTTTTGGCTGTACGTTGTTTGTTTGAATTGGCAAATATCTACACACAATCACACCCCATTGGCGCGGATGTGATTAATAATTGTTTTTATGTTGACGATATGCTGGCAGGTGCAGACAGTTTGAAAGAACTGGACACCATTTGCAGCCAGGTCGGCGATATATTGCACGCAGGAGGATTTCCACTGGCCAATTGGGCTTCCAATTGCCAGAATCGGTCTGGTGTCAGGAACGCCAGTGGAGAAATGTGTATAAAAATTGATGAGCAAATCTCAGTTAAGACGTTTGGAATGCATTGGGCACCTCAAGATGATGTGTTTAAATATCATCTTGACGTGGATAGTTTTGCTTCCCTAAAACCAAAAAAGCGTTATTTCTTGTCCATAGCCTCTCGCTTGTTTGACTCTTAAGGCTTATTGTGTCCATTTGTCACTAAGGCAAAAATGCTGTTAACAAAGTCGGTAGTATAAGCTCCAATACTGCAATCGTTAAATCCATTTATCCACGAAGTTGAAGAAAATGGCATTAAATTTGAATTATATCGAGTAGGAGGGCGTTTGCTACACGGCCCTATCTCACATGATGCTAAATTCCCTTTGTTGCTACCAAAGAGTTTTGAATTCGTCAGCATCTTCTTCAGGCATTTGCACTTTAGGCACTTCCATGCTGGTGCAAAAGTTCTGATTGGATTGTTGAGGCAGCCTTATTATGTAAGCTACAGAGTGAGAGGTAGACCACCTTTAAAAATGTACGTTGCCGTATTTGTTTGTTTCGCCTCAAAGGCGGTCTTGAAATTTGTGACTGACCTTTACACTGACGCCTTTCTTATTATTTTTAAAAGGCTCATTGGAGCGAGCAACGTGCTGAAGTAGGTCCACGAAGCGCATCACCTCAGCAAGGAGAAAGCTGTGCAATAGAGGTCTATCCCTTAGAGGACACCGCACTTCGGCAGGCTGTGTAAAGCAGCAGTAGAGGCTGCCAAACAGAGGCTGGCGCGAGGGTCAGGCGACGCCAAGCGTACGCTGGACACAGGCAACTCCAGGCTGCTCGTGGCAGACAGCAGCGACCAGAACGATGGAGAGGTGATGACGCCAGGGCAATTGCTCATCGGCCAGCCTTTGCTGGGGCTGCCGCTCGGATCCACGCCCGACGAGCCCTACAACAAGTACGCCCCCGCATATTGAAAGCGGTCGCGACAGTTGTTGGTGCTCAAACAGCACTTTTGGCTCAGGTGGTCTAAAGACTACTTGCTCAGCCTGCAGCAGCGAGCCCAGTGGAGCAGAGACGAGGCCAACCTGGTCGAAGGGGCGGTCGTGCTCGTCCACGATGAATACAACCCCCTCAACGATGGATCATCGGGCACGTCACACGCATCGCAGCTGGGAAGGACGGCAAGGTGCGGGTAGCCGAGATAAAAACGCCGGCTGGCGTTGTTAAACGGCCTTTACACAAGCTGGCACCGAATTGTTAAATTTGTTGATGACCGGAGCTAATCAACGGGGCCGGAATGTTGGAGCAGAATAATGTACACCCAACTCTTTTTTTACACGGTTTTCTTTACACGGTTTTTTTTTACACGGTTTTGAAGTTACACGGTTGAAAAAAAAAATTTTCGTCATTTTGTTTTGTTTGTTTTTACCACACTTGGCAAATGAAAAATTGTATGTGCTACCTAACATTTTTGGCATTTCTGGCTCGTAAAGCACCGTTATTTTCTCTATAACAGACAAGAGCAAAGAAAACTTTTTACTTGCTACCGTAGTGTTGCCATGTTAAGCCGAGTGTCCACTAGCAAGTTTTCTTGCGGAAGTTGCTTCTAGAAGTGACTTCCAGAAGTTTTTGTCGTGTAAACACGTATTAGAGACGACTTCCAGAAGTTTTTGCTTGCCAGAAAAACTTGCAGAATTTATGTGGAAACTCGTGTTCGTTGCTTGCGGAAGTAAGTTGCGCAACTTGCAGTCAACTGCAAGTGTATTGAAGACTTGCGGAAGAAGTCGGGTTTTGTTTTGTGTTTTTTTTTATAAAAAAAAAAGAAACAAGTGGAAACGTTGCAGTCGGATGCAACCGACTGCGGCATACTCGATACCAGAATTAAAACCGGTAAAAAGAGGCCTGAATGCAAAGGGGTACGGATGCGGCAGGGGCTTACGCTGCCTTAAAGATTCTCCGATGCAGATGGGGATGCCACCGGCTATCTTCATACCAAATTTGGTGACTCTAGCTCAAAGTTTGTAAAAGGTGGGGACAGGGGAAGCTGGGGGGCAGTATGGGTAGTTGAGGCATCAAAATTTTTGTTGCAGATCTTTCTGAAATGTCAATTGCTATCTTCATACCAAAATTGGTGACTCTAGCTCAAAATTTGTAAAAGGTGGGGAAAGGGGGGGCTAGGGGCGGTATGGGTGGGCGTGGCATCCAAATTTTTGATGCAGATATTTGTGGAATGTCAATTGTTATCTTCATACCAAATTTGGTGACTCTAGCTCGAAAATTGAAAAAAGTGGGGAAAGGGGGGCGAAATGGAGGGCGTGGCTCCAAAACTTTGATGCAAATTTTTGGGGGTCGTTGCCAGCTATCTTCCCTACCAAATTTGGTGGCTCTAGCTCCACAACTCTGGAAGATACACTCATTCCCGTTTTTGACGAAGCGTTGGGGTGGATGGGGGTGGCTAGGGCAGTATTGGTGGGCGTGGCATCCAAACTTTTGATGCAGTTTTTAGGGAGTCATCATCACCTATCTTGGCACCAAATTTGGTGGCTATAGCTCAAAACTGTGGGAGATATAGCCATTTCTGATTTCAATATGCGGGGGGCTGGGGGCGTAATGGGTAGGCGTGGCTCCAAAACTTTGATGCAGATTTTGGGGGTCGTTAACAGCTATCTTCCCACCAAATTTGGAGGCTCTAGCTCCACAACTCTGGAAGATACACGCATTCCCGTTTTTGACGAAGCGTTGGGGCACATGGGGGTGGCTAGGGCGGTATTGGTGGGCGTGGCATCCAATCTTTTGATGCAGTTTTTGAGGGGTCATCATCACCTATCTTGGCACCAAATTTGGTGGCTATAGCTCAAAAACTGTGGGAGATATTGGCTTTTTGACTTTAAAATTCGGGGGCTGTGGGCGGAATGGGGGGCGTGGCTCCAAAATTTTTGATGCAGTTTTTGGGGGTTGCTAGTAGCTATCATCTTACCAAATTTGGTACTTCTAGCTGTAAGGATGAGTGAAATATGTGGATTTATCGGTTTTGAGTTATCGAATTTATCGATTTGCCAGCCCCCCAGTTATCGTAGAACACCCATCTTGACACTTTAATTTACTATCCCATAGATAAAGAGATTTGGAAAGTTTCAAGTCTCTAGCTTGAAGGGTGTGGAAAAAAGTTGCGTTCATACAGACGGACAGACGGACAGACACCATGACGGACATTGCACAAACTCAATATACTCTTTACCTTCGGTATCGAGTATAAAAATGGAAAGTAATAAATTTATTTGGAGCAGAGAAAAAATACATTTGGTTTTGGAACACCAAGAGTGTTACCCAGAACTATGGGACACGTCCTCCAAAGACTATAAAATAAAATTAACAAATAAGAAGGCTCTAGTCAGGACAGCCCGACTAGAAGATACCCTGAACCCAGTTGCAATAAATATATTAAATTTATAAAATACTTTGGTGACTGGTTACTGACTTAACTTCAATCGATTAAATTCGATATCTCCGGTGTTTCTTAACCGATTTGGACGAAATTTTCAGAAAAGATCTATTGTTACCCATTCTTTCAACCCTCATTTTTACATTTTCCAAATTCGATATTTTTGTTATCGATCACATGTGTATATCGGAAACCAGAATAGTTATCGATAATTTGAAGCAAACTTGTTCTGCTCATGGTATAGGAGAACTTATATCCCAAAGCTTATATCTCTACCTCTTGTAGTCTCTGAGATCCACGCGTTCATACAGGCGGACAGACGGACAGACGGACAGACAGACAGACGGACAGACGGACAGACAGACGGACATGGCTAAATCGACTCGGCTATTGATGCTGATCAAGAATATATATAATTTATAGGCTCGGAGATGCTTCCTTCTGCCTGTTACATACTTTTGCACAAAACCATTATACCCTTATTTACCCATTTTATGGGTTAAGGGTATAAAAAGCAAAACGCTGTAAAGGCAATAGCCAATGCTATAAACGCTCCAGAAGAAGAGGTGAAAAGAAAACTACATAACCTCCGAACGCAGTTCAGTCAAAGAGGATCAGCAAAGAAAGAAAAAAACAAGTGGAAACGTTGCAGTCGGACGCAACCGACTGCGGCATACTCGATACCAGTATTAAAACCGGTAAAAAGAGGCCTGATTGCAGAGGGGTACGCATGCGGCAGGGGTGTACGCTGCCTTAAAAATTTTCCGATGCAGATGGGGATGCCACAAGCTATCTTCCTTACAAATTTGGAGACTCTAGCTCAAAGTTTGTAAAAGGTGGGGAAAGGGGGGCTGGGGGCGGTATGGGTTGTTGTGGCATCAAAATTTTGATGCAGATCTTTGTGAAATGACAATTGCTATCTTCAAACCAAATTTGGTGAATCTAGCTCAAAGTTTGTAAAAAGTGTGGAGAGGGGGCTGGGGGTGGTATGGGTGGACGTGGCATCCAAATTTTTGATGCAGATCTATGTGGAATGTCAATTGCTATCTTCAAACCAAATTTGGAGACTCTAGCTCAAAGTTTGTAAAAAGTGTGGAAAGGGGGGCTGGGGGTGGTATGGGTGGACGTGGCATCCAAATTTTTGATGCAGATCTTTGTGGAATGTCAGTTGCTATATTCATACCAAATTTGGTGACTCTAGCTTGATGTTTGTAAAAAGTGGGGAAAGAGGGGCGAAATGGGTGGGCGTGGCTGCAAAACTTTGATGCAGATTTTGGGGGTCGTTGCCAGCTGTCTTCCTACCAAATTTGGTGGCTCTAGCTCCACAACTCTGGAAGATACACGCATTCCCGTTTTTGACGAAGCGTTGGGGCACATGGGGGTGGCTAGGGCGGTATTGGTGGGCGTGGCATCCAATCTTTTGATGCAGTTTTTGAGGGGTCATCATCACCTATCTTGGCACCAAATTTGGTGGCTATAGCTCAAAAACTGTGGGAGATATTGGCTTTTTTGACTTTAAAATTCGGGGGGCTGTGGGCGGAATGGGGGGCGTGGCTCCAAAATTTTTGATGCAGTTTTTGGGGGTTGCTAGTAGCTATCATCTTACCAAATTTGGTACTTCTAGCTGTAAGGATGAGTGAAATATGTGGATTTATCGGTTTTGAGTTATCGAATTTATCGATTTGCCCAGCCCCCCCAGTTATCGTAGAGCACCCATCTTGACACTTTAATTTACTATCCCATAGATAAAGAGATTTGGAAAGTTTCAAGTCTCTAGCTTGAAGGGTGTGGAAAAAAGTTGCGTTCATACAGACGGACAGACGGACAGACACCATGACGGACATTGCACAAACTCAATATACTCTTTACCTTCGGTATCAGTATAAAAATGGAAAGTAATAAATTTATTTGGAGCAGAGAAAAAATACATTTGGTTTTGGAACACCAAGAGTGTTACCCAGAACTATGGGACACGTCCTCCAAAGACTATAAAATAAAATTAACAAATAAGAAGGCTCTAGTCGGGACAGCCCGACTAGAAGATACCCTGAACCCAGTTGCAATAAATATATTAAATTTATAAAATACTTTGGTGACTGGTTACTGACTTAACTTCAATCGATTAAATTCGATATCTCCAGTGTTTCTTAACCAATTTGGACGAAATTTTCAGAAAAGATCTATTGTTACCCATTCTTTCAACCCTCATTTTTACATTTTCCAAATTCGATATTTTTTTGTTATCGATCACATGTGTATATCGGAAACCAGAATAGTTATCGATAATTTGAAGCAAACTTGTTCTGCTCATGGTATAGGAGAACTTATATCCCAAAGCTTATATCTCTACCTCTTGTAGTCTCTGAGATCCACGCGTTCATACAGGCGGACAGACGGACAGACGGAAAGACAGACAGACGGACAGACGGACAGACGGACAGACAGACGGACATGGCTAAATCGACTCGGCTATTGATGCTGATCAAGAATATATATAATTTATAGGCTCGGAGATGCTTCCTTCTGCCCGTTACATACTTTTGCACAAAACCATTATACCCTTATTTACCCATTTTATGGGTTAAGGGTATAAAAAGCAAAACGCTGTAAAGGCAATAGCCAATGCTATAAACGATCCAGAAGAAGAGGTGAAAAGAAAACTACATAACCTCCGAACGCAGTTCGGTCAAGAGGTCAGCAAAGAAAGAAAAAAAACAAGTGGAAACGTTGCAGTCGGACGCAACCGACTGCGGCATACTCGATACCAGTATTAAAACCGGTAAAAAGAGGCCTGATTGCAGAGGGGTACGCATGCGGCAGGGGTGTACGCTGCCTTAAAAATTTTCCGATGCAGATGCGGATGCCACAAGCTATCTTCCTTACAAATTTGGAGACTCTAGCTCAAAGTTTGTAAAAGGTGGGGAAAGGGGGGCTGGGGGCGGTATGGGTTGTTGTGGCATCAAAATTTTTGATGCAGATCTTTGTGAAATGACAATTGCTATCTTCAAACCAAATTTGGTGAATCTAGCTCAAAGTTTGTAAAAAGTGTGGAAAGGGGGGCTGGGGGTGGTATGGGTGGACGTGGCATCCAAATTTTTGATGCAGATCTATGTGGAATGTCAATTGCTATCTTCAAACCAAATTTGGAGACTCTAGCTCAAAGTTTGTAAAAGGTGGGGAAAGGGGGGCTGGGGGCGGTATGGGTTGTTGTGGCATCAAAATTTTTGATGCAGATCTTTGTGAAATGTCAATTGCTATCTTCAAACCAAATTTGGTGAATCTAGCTCAAAGTTTGTAAAAAGTGTGGAAAGGGGGGCTGGGGGTGGTATGGGTGGACGTGGCATCCAAATTTTTGATGCAGATCTATCTGGAATGTCAATTGCTATCTTCATACCAAATTTGGTGACTCTAGCTCAAAGTTTGTAAAAGTGGGGAAAGGGGGGCTGGGGGTGGTATGGGTGGGCGTGGCATCCCAATTTTTGATGCAGATCTTTGTGGAATGTCAGTTGCTATATTCATACCAAATTTGGTGACTCTAGCTTGATGTTTGTAAAAAGTGGGGAAAGAGGGGCGAAATGGGTGGGCGTGGCTGCAAAACTTTGATGCAGATTTTTGGGGGTCGTTGCCAGCTGTCTTCCTACCAAATTTGGTGGCTCTAGCATCACAACTCTAGAAGATACACGCATTCCCGTTTTTGACGAAGCTCTGGGGCGGATGGGAGCGGCTAGGGCAGTATTGGTGGGCGTGGCATCAAAACTTTTGATGCAGTTTTTGGGGGGTCATCATCACCTATCTTGACACCAAATTTGGTGGCTCTACCTCAAAAACTGTGGGAGATATAGCCATTTCTGATTTCTAAATGCGGGGCGGCTGGGGGCGGAATGGGTGGGCGTGGCTCCAAAACTTTGATGCAGATTTTTGGGGGTCGTTGCCAGCTATCTTCCTTCCAAATTTGGTGGCTCTAGCATCACAACTCTAGAAAATACACGCATTCCCGTTTTTGACGAAGCTCTGGGGCGGATGGGGGCGGCTAGGGCAGTATTGGTGGGCGTGGCATCCAAACTTTTGATGCAGTTTTTGGGGGGTCATCATCACCTATCTTGGCACCAAATTTGGTGGCTTTAGCTCAAAAACTGTGGGAGATATAGGCTTTTGACTTTAAAACGCGGGGGAGGCTGGGGGCGGAATAGGGGCTCGTGGCTCCAAAATTTTTGATGCAGTTTTTTGGGGGTTGCTAGTAGCTATCTTCTTACCAAATTTGGTAGTTCTAGCTGTAAGGATGTGCGAAATATGTTGATTTATCGGTTTTGAGTTATCGAATTTATCGATTTTCCAGCCCCCCAGTTATCGTAGAACACCCATCTTGACACTTTAATTTACTATCCCATAGATAAAGAGAATTGGAAAGTTTCAAGTCTCTAGCTTGAAGGGTGTGGAAAAAAATTGGACACATACAGACGGACAGACGGACGGACACCATGACGGACATTGCACAAACTCAATATACTCTTTACCTTCGGTATCGAGTATAACAAGTAAGAAGGCTCTAGTCGGGAGAGCCCGACTAGTAGATACCCTTAACCCAGTTGCTAAAAATAAATTAAATTTATATAAGACTTTGGTATACTGACTTAACTTCAATCGATTAAGCTCGATATCTCCGGTGTTTCTTAACCGATTTGGACGAAATTTTCAGAAAAGATCTATTGTTACCCATTCTTTCAACCCTCATTTTTACATTTTCCAAATTCGATATTTTTTTGTTATCGATCACATGTGTATATCGGAAACCAGAATAGTTATCGATAATTTGGAAGCAAACTTGTTCTGCTCATGGTATAGGAGAACTTATATCCCAAATCTGAAGTCTCTAGCTCTTGTAGTCTCTGAGATCCACGCGTTCATACAGACGGACAGACGGACAGACGGACAGACAGACGGACAGACGGACATGGCTAAATCGACTCGGCTATTGATGCTGATCAAGAATATATATACTTTATAGGGTCGGAGATGCTTCCTTCTGCCTGTTACATACTTTTGCACAAAACCATTATACCCTTATTTACCCATTTTATGGGTTAAGGGTATAAAAAGTGGTCAAAGTGCTGAAGATACATATGTTAGCAAGTGGGAGTTCTATCGTGACATGAAATACATGACAACATCTCATGTACCTAGAGAAACTGAGGACAATTTGGTAAATATAACAAAATACATACATAAATACATATGTATTTACCAACTAAACACATATGTGCATCTGTCGCTAGACTGAAGCACAAGCTGAGGGTCTGATCAAGAGCGAGCACGCAAATACAAAGTACATATGTACATATGTATGTACATGCATTTTGCATACAGGCTGTGCGTGCCCGTCATGAAGACCGAAGCTCTGCAACAATTTCGTGTACATACATTTGTAACAAAATGTGACGATCTGTTTCAGCTTGTGCGTCAGCCTGACGCCACAAAAAATAAACCCGGCACGCTGTACATAACTGAGTTAGCTATGAGTGCATACATAGAATGTATCACATTTGTACATCTATATATATAAAAGAGTTCGTCCGCGTTAAAATGGATCAGCAACAGCCTAAACGAAAAGAGCTAGAAGGCTGAAATTTTCACACAATTTTTTATGCAGGTAGTAAGTGAGCACTAAGAAGGGAATTTTTATTTGGACAACTCCTTCAAGTACCTCCCATACGATTTGGAGCAATTTTTACCCATTTTAAAAAACAAATTACAATTACAACAAGTACCCATTCCACTACTGTCGCCTGATTGTCGCACAAGCTGGGGGTTTGATCGCGAGCGAGAATACAAAAACAAAACAAATGCGCAGTGACGCCTTCGCGTCGCACAAGCAAAGTCATAAAAAAAGGTTCGACACTTGCAAAAACGAAACGGATTTCTGCTTCTTAATGAATATGTGCATACACAATTAAGTGAACAATGCGCTTGAAAATAATTTTCATAAATTTATGTACATGTATCACTTCGCACAGTGCATATTCTTTTTTTCTCAAATTTGTGTGCCTTTGACAATTGATTTACGACCCAAGTAGCGTTTGTTGTTGTTGTAAGTGTTGTTGTTGGGCCCGCACTGCTACTTTTTGTTGGTGTCGTTGATTAAAAAAAAAACAACAACAACAAAACATAACTTGGTCCGTGTAGAAAAATTTTGCACACCAAAATACATATGTTGTGGGGTGGATTTGCCTACTTGCTGCTAATATAACTTAGACAAAACGTATAACTTACATTAAAAATATACAATTTCGAACAAGCAAAGGCCGTTCACATAATGATAATCAGATAATTTGAAATCTCGCTCCGATCATGCTCCTTTGTTGTTGCTCATTTACGTTCACTGCGCGCTTTGCATGTCAATCGTAAGGTTTAATAACCCTACCTCCTCCGCACACACTAAACTAAAGCTAAAGGCAATATGCAATTCACTTAACTGCAGCCTCTTCGATATGTTTTGCGTTGATTCAGTGCGTGCAAAGAAGGTAGCGATACTACGCTCTTTGTCTAACTTGCAGAGCGCGCGCATACATAAGAGAGTTAGCCGAAATAGCCAACAACGAAGGCGCGATTTAAAAATAATTTCAAGTTTTAAGCTGCCTCTTTGTGTTTGGGACCAGCAGCGCTCAATTCATGATGCAGGTGTTGAATTGCCGACTGTCAGCACAACACGAGAATGAGCGAATCTGAAAACAAGTAAGAAGGCTTTAGTCGAAAAATCCCGACTAAAAGATACCCTGAACCCGTGTATTAAAATGACTTGCAGAAGTCTCCTGTGTTTCTTAATCGATTTGGATTATTAATTTTCACAGAATTTATAAAGTTATCCATTGTTTTAACTCCTATTTTTACATTTTCTAAACAACAGACATGTGGACTCGGCTGTTGAAGCTGTGGTCGGAGATGCTTCTTTCTGCCTGTTAAATACTTTTGCACAAATCAATTATACCCTTTTTTACCCATTTTATGAGTTCAGGGTATAAAAATAATCAGGCCTGTTCTAGTTTCCGAGTCGAAACGGAATCGAAATGGATGCTCATTTCGATGGTTGCATTCCCAGATTTCGATCGACTTATATTCTTCTTATACTCAATTTCGATACCAATTTTTTATCGATACAAACAGCTGATTGTGTAAATCAAGCAAAAAAATAAGAACAGTTGTTCATTTAAATAGCTATTTACAATGCCGGCAGCAATATTATTAGCAGCAAGAGAAAGAAAACGTTTGGCTAAATTAAACGCTAGACGCATTAATCGCCTGCTGCGATCCCAAGAGAGCACCAACGTTATGGAAATGTTTCGTTTTTTGCCCCTAAAAACGCAAAATTTCTAATTAAATGTTCACAAATAATTATTCGCTTACTTACATTTTGAATATATGATTGAGATCAGCTGTTTACCGCAACGATAGCTCATAAATACTCGATAGCTATCGAGTATTAGGGCTGCCCTTACACAGCACAGATATTTTTAGTTTACTTATATTAGTGTATTTACTCGTTTTTGCTTAAGCTAAACTTGTCTCTTATATAGGAATCAAGTTTTTATAGTTATTTTAACAAAAATCTTGTGTAAATAACAACAATTAAAAACATATATAATTCTTTGGTTGAACATGACAACTCTTTATTTTGTATAAGACTGATTCCAATCGCTTTGGCTTTGCCACCGCACGTAAATTTTAAGTGTACAACTATAAACAAAAAAACAAATGAAAAATAATATGCAGGCCCTACGAATGACAATGCAAAGTTCTTGCCAATAGTATATAAATTAAGTAAAAAATAGTAACAGGGTTTAAAAACACACATAAGTTGCTTTATTAGCACAATCGTTTTCATTTCGAGTGCTAATTGTCACTCGTTTTCATAACGATCCATTTGTGCTCGGAATCGAAATGTAGGAATGCAAAACGCTCGGAATCGAAACGATTCCGAGCAGTTCACTCGGAATCGAAAAGTAGAACAGGCCTGATAGTAATATTTTAGGCATGCTTTCAAAACAAAGTTTTCTTATATTTTGTAGCCACAGATAACAGAGAGAAGAACAAAGAAGAAGAAATATAACTGTAAATGGTACTCACTGCAAGCAGCATGCACAGCTGAGCGAATATATGCTGCAACACAAAGAGCGGCTTAAAGCTTGATCAGTGCGCGCGTCTCTCTTATGACTGCCGCTAGATATAACATAATTTGAATGCAATCATGCTCCTTTGATGTTGCTCATTTACGTTCACTCTCTATTTTATGTGCGCGCTTTGCATGTCAATCATAAAGTTTAATATCCCTATCTCCTCCGCACTCACTTAGCTAAGCTAACCATAACTAAGAGGCTGCAGTTAAGGGAATTGCATTGCCTAATTTACACCACCCATACATAGCTCTTAAGTGCAAGCGTTGTATGTATGAGCTCGGGATCTGCTGCTTAGAGGAATAACTGTAATGCTCTTTCCAACATTATGTTTTTACATACAATGGTAAGGGAATTGGTTATGCATTTTAGTTCATATTTAATGTGAACAAAGAAAGTTACTTTTCGTTTCAGTGAATTTTTTAATACTGTTTATATTAAGGATAAGGATAATAACAACGAAAGTTTCTTTTTGGATCAGTGAGTTTGTTAATATTCTGATTTTCGTATTATATATATGTACATTCATTTCAAATACGTATGTACATATATACGTTCATTTAAAATTCGTATATAATGATAAGTTATAAAAAATATTTAATTGCTATGATTTAAATATTTAAATAACGATCAACGTATTTAAATTTCTTTTGTTGTTTTTTAAACACAAAAGTTAAGTTGATTTTCGATTTAATAATTGAAGCAACATTATTTATAGTTGTCTTCTATTTTGCATATTATATAATAGTTATATAGACGCTGCTTTAGTGCATTTAAAAATCAAATAAAACTAAGCAGTCTGAATATTCTATTAAATTAATATAAGTTGTTATATTAAATTTTATTGAATTCTATACTTTGTATAGACGCTGTAACGTTGTACAGTGAAGTCAATTTTTGACTTATTTTGAAGTATTTATAATGCTTACTTTAAATTAAGTTGTTAATTTGTTTTCATGTTTTTTTTTTTAAACAAAATTAATAAGTCGATTTTAGACTTAATAATCGAAGCAACATTATATATAGTTGTCTTCTATTTTGTATATTATAAAATAGTTATATACACGCTGCTTTAGTGCATTTAAAAATCAAATAAAACTAAGCAGTCCGAATATTCTATTAAATTAATATAAGTTGGTATATTCAATTTTATTGAATTCTATACTTACGTATAGACACTGTAACGTTGTAACAATCGTTTTACAGTGAAGTCAATTGACTCACAGCCAAATTAAAATATGTCTATTGAAACTTTAGATATTAGTGGTATTTTGGTGCCGCATTCAGTTGTTGCCATAATTGGTGATGGAGACTGCCTTTTTAGATATATTTCCTACCTTTTATTTGGCAAGGCTTCCATGGCACCATACGCCAAAATATTGTTGATCATGTTGTAACCAACTGGCAAACTTTTGCTTGCTTCAGCATAAACTTAAATGGAGAGTGTTATAGCTCTTCTGAACAATATGAGTGCGCTATGTCATACTCATATACTTATGGTACTGCATGTGAGCTTCAAGCAGCAGCAGAAATTTTTGCTGTAAATTTCCAAGTTTTTCAAAATGGAAATTTATTACAAGCATTCGGAAATAATATGCATCCTGTAAAAAGATTGCGTTTTACCGGTCCATTAATGAATGGACATTTTGATGTTTATATTCCTTTAGAGGAAGTATTAACTCAAGATTCTGATACGTCAAGTGAATGTATAACTGAAAATGTTAAAAATCCTGTTAAAAGACGTAGTCGGTTCACCGGCAAAACAGAAAAAAGGTAAAAAAACGGTCATTTGAAAAAGTAGTGACATCAATAGGGGTAAGCTTATAGAAGCATCAAAAAAAAATATCGTGTTAATAATCCTGATGTTATTAGAGTTGTAGTGAGAAGACATCAGGCTAATAATCCTGAAGCTCATCGAGTTGCTAATAATCCTGATGGACGACAAGAAAGGCGTTTGCGTGCATGGAGTGTTAAAGCCATGTCTGGCTTAAACTATGATTTTGAAATAGCTTACAAGTCAGATAAAATTACTCAACTTGGTAGTATGAATATGATATGCAAACATTAAAATGCTTTAAAATGGAAAAGTGAGCCCCTGGGTATCTGTTAACGTCCAAGGACAAGTGTATCACTTAATTGGTAGTGTCCGACCTTTGCCAAATGAAGAAATGCAGTTTCTTCAAATTTATTTTGTTGGTGATGATGAAAAGGAAGCTCAACTACGTTGCAAAAATATTTCAAATGTTGATTTAAGCGTAGTAAAGGATCTTCAATGTATGTTTCATCATCATAATCGTTATGTAAAAGATCTAAAAATGGCTCTCAATAAAATACCATTAAGTACTAAAGACTATAAATTGATTATACATGCTGATCAAACACCCGCTGGTGCACATAAAGGGCTTTACAATGCACCTCTATCAAGCGAAGTAGCTATATTTATTGTTGGTCAGCAATTTGAAAAGCGCAATATTATTATTGAAAGCCATAATTATAAATTACATCGTATAAGTGAGGTGCATCGATCATACGATGCCTTACAGAACCCTTTGCTATTTCCTTATGGCGAAGATGGTTATTCAGTGGATATAACACAATAAAATCCATTATTAAAAAAGGACGAACCAAAAAAAAGATATCTGCGTTAAGCTTTTACAGCTATAAAATAATGATTCGTCAATCTGAGTTAAATCATTTAATTTATTGTCGTTCCCTTTATAGTCAACTTTTAGTTGATATGTATGCTAAAATTGAAACAGAAAGGTTAAATTATATTCGCTACAATCAAGCGAAACTCAGAGCAGATAGCTATATACATCTACAAGATGCAATAGGCCAACAAGATGTTGTCGCAGCTCAACTTGGTCAGATGGTAATTTTACCATCTTCTTTTACAAGCTCTGCACGATATATGCATGAAAAGACTCAAGATGTTATGACATATGTTCGCCATTATGGGCGACCAGATCTTTCATAACATTCACCTGCAATCCACAATGGAATGACATCAAAAGTGTTTTGATACCGGGTCAAAAACCGCATGATCGTCACGATATTATAGCTGGAGTTTTTCATTTAAAAGTTCTTTGATAAAAGGTTCTTTGTAAAAGCGGGGTTTACCACATATACATATTCTACTTTGGTTAGAAAGTAAAATAAGACCAGATAAAATCGATAAGATTATCTGTGCCGAAATACCAAACGCAGATGAGGATCCTTTGTTATTTAACATTGTTAAGTCAAATATGATTCATGGTCCTTGCGGTGCATTTAACAATAAATCGCCATGCATGACAAATGGAAAATGTACCAAAAGGTTTCCTCGACAATTACTTAAAGAAACTGTGACTGGAAAAGATAGTTACCCTCTATATCGTAGAAGAGCGATAGAAGATGGTGGTAATGCATTTAATATAAATGGTAATTGCATAGATAATCGTTGGGTTGTGCCTTATAACTGTGTACTATTGAGAACATTTGAAGCTCACATAAATGTTGAGTAATGTAGTTCTGTAAAGTCTATTTAATACATTTGTAAATATGTTAACAAGGGCAGTGATCAAGCATCATTTACTCTTGAAGACCAACGCAATGAAATTAATATGTACGAAAGTGGCCGTTAAATAAGTAGCTCAGAAGCGGTATGGAGATTACACACTTAGCTGTTCATTTAGAAAATGGTCAACGGATATATTTTAACCCCAATAATCCGCAACAATTACTTGACAGATTAAGCACTACACCCAAAACCACTTTGCTAGCCTTCTTTGAGCTATGCACACGTGATGAGTTTGCAAGAACGCTTCTATATTGTGAAGTTCCATCGTATTTTACATGGAACAATAAAGAATTTCAAAGAAGAAAACGAGGGCATGATGTGCCAAATTTTCCTGGAGTAAAAAAAGAGATTCAGCTTTGGGAAGAGTTTACACTATTCATCCCAATAATACAGAATGTTTTTATTTAAGACTTTTACTACATTTTGTAAGAGGGCCAACTTCATTTTCAAATTTAAAAACCGTTAATGGTATAGCATACGCATCATTTCAATTGGCGTGTAGAGCTCTAGGATTACTAGAAGATGATAAGCACTGGGATTCAACTATAGCCGAAGCTGACATATGTCAAAATCCTACAAAACTGAGCAATAATGTTAGTATTTTGTCAAATTTCAGATGCTCTTAAACTTTGGAATACTTATAAAGAGAGTTTCTCAGAAGATATTTTAAGAGTCTTTCATTTTTCACAAGACAGAAATATTGATGAAAGTATTGTGAATAATGTATTTAATAAATGTCTTTTGTAGATTGAAGATATAGTACTGTCTATTGGTGGTCAAAACTTGACTAACTATGGACTTCCACTACCAATCAGATCCGAGGAAATTGTTCCAAATATTGAATATCATAGAGAAACAAATTATGAAAATTGGGATAATTTTGTTGTTAATAATGAGCTACTCCTTACTGCTGAGCAAAAACAAGTATACGAAAAGATACTACATAGCGTTGAAGCAGAAAAAGGAGAAATCTATTTTTTAGATGCACCTGGTGGAACAGGTAAAACGTATCTTTTAAATTTATTATTGGCAAAGGTACGGCAAGGTTAAAAAATTGCATTGGCCGTTGCTTCTTCCGGTATCGCAGCCACTTTACTTAATGTTGGTCGTACAGCGCATTCTACACTTAAGATTCCATTTAATTTGATTCATTTAGAAACACCACATTGCTCAATTTCAAAGCAATCTAATATTGCTGCTGTGCTCAAAGATTGCAAGCTTATTGTTTGGGATGAGTGTACTATGGGCCATAAAGGTGCTTTTGAAGCTGTAGATCGATCTTTAAAAGACATTCGAGATAGTGAATACTTAATGGGTGGCATAACTGTTCTCTTAGCTGGTGATTTTCGACAAACTCTTCCAGTGATCCCCAGAGGAACAAGAGCAGATGAAATAAATGCGTGCTTAAAGTCTTCAATTTTGTGGCCAGAATATGCCAGTGCACTTAAAAGGTGATAGCATAGCTGGTGAATTTCCAGAAATGCTTCTTCAAATAGAAAATGGATTATTTCCAACCCATGATGGCAAAATAACTTTACCATCAACTTTGTGTCATGTTGTGAAAAGTATTGAAGAGCTAACTCTACAAATATTTCCGGATATTACAAATATCTCTCAAAAATCACTCGAATGATTTTCAGAACGTGCTGTTTTGACTGCGAGAAATGACAATGCATTGGAAATAAACGAGTTTTTATTAAAATCATTTCAAAGTGAAGAAATGACATATAACTCTATTGATTCTGTGACTGAAATCGAAGATGCAGTTCATTAAATCCGGCTGGCCTGCCTCAACATAAATTAACTTTAAAGATTGGTTCACCTGTAATGTTGATTCGCAACTTGAAACCGCCAAAACTGTGCAATGGTACAAGATTGCAAGTTAAAGTCCTTCATAAGAATGTTGTCGAAGCAATTATCTTTACTGGCAATGGTATAGGGGAAACGGTTTTTATACCGAGAATTCCATTAATACCTTCTGATTCTGAATTGCCAATTCAATTTAAAAGATTGCAATTTCCTTTAAAAGTTTGCTTTGCCTTAACAATTAATAAATCACAGGGACAAACTCTTAAATTAGCCGGACTATACTTAAGACACGATTGTTTTTCTCATGGCCAATTTTATGTAGCCTGCTCAAGAGTCAGTTCACCAAAAAGTTTATTTGTATTAGCACCTGACGGAAAAACAACCAATGTCGTTTATAAAGAAGCTCTTAAAGTTGTTAATAATTGCAAATTTAATTCAATAAGTGGATAAGGCCTACTGGGAAACCACAATATTCTCTACCTCAATGGTGGCGTGGAAAAGAGAATATTAAATACTTTGCTTAAATATTTTGTGAAATATTTTCTAATTTATTTATTTTATATCTTTCTTCTATTGCTAAAATTTATATAAACTATCCGCGCAGCGAAGTAAGCAGGCCACTTACTAGTGTACATATATTTATGTACACTTTTGCAATGCGTTTTGTTCTTATTCTTATGTATGTATATGTTGTTGTGGTTTGCAGCTCTGATTCATATATTTATATAACTTTATTTTATATTATATATATTACATATTCACTTATACATAGTTATTAAATATGCCTATATTGCCAATCCACTTCTCCTTCTGGTGAAATAAAATATTCCGCAAATTCGTTACGAACATTTTTCGGATTTTGTGCTTGACTGCGTGAATTATGTAGTTGAAGTGGTAACATGTTCCTTTCTGGTATCTCTTCTGTACGGCACTCTTCTTGATTACCGGATACACGAGAATCAAATGCCATAGACGACGCATATAGTGAATTGCGACTTAACAGGAAGTTATGCAGAGCGCAAATGGCCTTAACAATTTTTCTTGTTTTTTCTGGATTAAAAGGAATGGGTTTACGTAAAATTCTAAACCGAGATGCAATTTGTCCAAAAAAATTTTCAACCACATTTCTGGCCCTAGAAAGGCGATAATTGAAAACACGATTTTGCAATGGCTGGCTTAAAAAAATGTTAAAATTTATAAACCTCTAGATGATGATTGTCTGATTGAATTAATAGCAGATGACGGCAAAGCTGAGAACCATAATAGCGATAACGACGAGGAGACTGAAATATGTGAACTAACTGCTAGCTTAATTGATGAAGGTCTAACATTGGGTAAAAATATGGTGATTCATTTTTTAAAAAATGATCCTAATATGGAACGTGCCTTGAAACTCGAACGAGACATTAATAATTGTATTGCTGAGTATGAAGAGTTGTATAAAGAGCTTAAAAAACCAAAAGTTCAACTTTCCATTAAAGATTTTTTAATAAAAAAGTCGACGGCGCAAGACCTGTCGGAAAGTAGTCCGTCAGTTCAAAACTCTATTACCGGACGAAAGTCACCATTGGATAATTTGATGGATATCTCCAGTGATGATACCGATTTTAGTCCAGTTCGTCGCAAACAATTGCGCTTGTTATCAAGTAGCGACGACTAATTATGTTATGTTAATAATTTTTCTTTATTTCTATTAAATTTTTCTGTTCTTAATTCTGGATTAACAGATTTCTTTGGTTTTTTGCTTGTATGAATTTTTCCACCTGTATGCATTATGCATTTTAAGTTGTAATGCTCAATAAAATGCCATATGACCATGTAATTTGTGGGCATATGTGAAATTTTATAGTTTTCAAAATTTTTTTATACGGTTTTTCGAAGTAAATATAGTTCTTTATTTCATCTTACACGGTTTTCAGATGACATGGAACGTATCCCCCATTTTACTAAAGGAAACGACTCTTTTTTTACACGGTTTTTTTTTACACGGATTTCTGAGGAACGTATCTACCGTGTAAAAAAAGAGTTGGGTGTATATTGCTAATAAGTTAGTTCGTTAACATAGCATAAGTTAGTTTAAGAGTAAAATTGAAGCCGCTCTTAAGCTATGTAAGCCTTTAGGCCGATCGGCAATCTGCCGACGGCGAATTTGTGTTGCGTGTAGCCGTCTGTGGCTCACGTAATTGTATTAGGCTAAGCTACTTTTTAATCGTCGTATTACACTTGAAGCCACCACATTAAACTCGCTATTAATTTTGAAGAAAGAACCGCGTCTCATTTTTTTGTAATTTGTACATACAAATCTAAAAACTTTTAAATTTTTCACCATGCTTCCCGGCGTTCTCGCAGAGGCTGGCAATGTCTATGCTTGCATTTATTGTAAAGTTTTATGTAGGTTACTATTTATCATATCGGAAAAGAGAACACACACACACACTTACAGACTAACATAGCGGACGAATGATGAATCCAAACTCAAACTCAAAAAGTAAACCCAAATTCAATAAAATATTATTTTTGTTAAAGAAAACGTACTCATAGCAATAATACAGTTACAAACACACCAACACACAGGTGGTAACACATCGCCCGTGAGTTCCAACACTCATTGATTTTTATACTCGTTACCGAAGGTAAAGAGTATATTAGTTTTGTGTCCGTCCGTCTGTCCGTCTGTATGCTCGCGATTTTTTTGCACACCCTTCAAGCTAGAGATTTGAAACTTCCCAATTCTCTTTATCTATGGGATAGTAAATTAAAGTGTCAAGATGGAGGTTCTACGATAACTGGGAGGCTGGCAAATCGATAAATTCGATAGCTCAAAACCGAAAAATCCACATATTTCGCACATCCTTACAGCTAGAACTACCAAATTGGGTGAAAAGATAGCTACTAGCAACCCCCAAAAAACTGCATCAAAATTTTCCGCCCCCAGCTCCCCCGCAATTTGAAATCAGAAAAGCCTATATCTCCCACAGTTTTTGAGCTATAGCCACCAAAATTGAAGCCAAGATGGGTTATGATGACCCCCAAAAATCAGCAGTTTGGATGCCACGCTCATCAATACTGCCCTAGCCGCCCCAATCCGCCCCAACGCATCGTCAATAACGGCAATGCGTGTATCTTCCAGAGTTGTGCAGCTAGAGCCACCAAATTTTGTAGGAAGATAGCTGGCAACGACCCCCAAAAATCTGCATTAAAATTTTGGAGCCACGCCCACCCAATCCGCCCCCCTTTCCCCACTTTTTACAAACATCAAGCTAGAGTCACCAAATATAGTATGAAGATAGCAATTGACATCCAACATAGATCTGCAACAAAATTTTGGATGCTACGCCCACCCATACCAACCCCAATCCCCCATTTCCCCACATTTTACAGACTTTGTGCTAGAGTCATCAAATTTGGTATGAAGATAGCAATTGACATTCCACAAAGATCTGCTGCAAAAATTTGAATGCCACTCCAAACCATTCCGGCCCAGCCTCCCTTTCCCCACCATTTACAAACTTTGAGCTAGAGTCATCAAGAATGGTATAAAGATATCAATTGTTATTCCACAAAGATCTGCAATACATATTTGGATCCCACACACACCCAAACCGCCCCAAGCCCCCTTTTCACCACCTTTAAGAAACTTTGAGCTTGAGTCCCAGAAATTAGAAGGAAAATAGCTGGTGGCATCCCCATCTGCATCGGAGAATCTTTAAGAAAGCGTTCACCCCTGCCGCAACCGTGCACCTATGCAATCAGGCCTCTATTTACCGGTTTCTTAACTGGTAACGAGTATACTGCAGTCGGTTGCGTCCGACTGCAACATTTCCACTTGTTTATTTAGTTTGTTCGTTCAATTAGATCATTTAGTTCGATTCGAACGGCTCAATTCTTGATCCAAAGAACACCATTCCACACCTTTTCATTTATATTCAAAACATTCCTTCCTTTATGATATGCCTTTGTCTTTGTTGCAAGCACTCGGGTGCGGGCTCCAAGCCACAATATTTCGTATTGTCGGCAATTAAGAGACTCAGAACTTCTGTGCTGGGCGGCACAATTCATTATTTTCGTACTGTGCAAATACAACTGAATACAAAACAAATGCATTCAATGGTTCCATAGCTCTCGTTTTTTGATGCACCTTAATTAGTTATACGAAAATCGTGTTCATTGTCATAGTTTTCATTCCGCATTTGTTGGGCACAACTGCATTTTCAATGTTGAAAGCACGCACACTCACAACTCATGTAAATACTGTACACCGCCCTCACACATAGAGTTCATCATTTTTGACAACTCGATTATGCCGCAAAACCAACCAATAAACAACTGAAAACGAATTGCATCTTGCTTTCGTTTTTATACGCGTTACCGAAGGTAAAGAGTATATTGGGTTTGTGCAATGTACGTCATAGTGTCTGTCCGTCCGTATGTGTGCAAGTTTTTTCCACACCCTTCAAGCTAGAGACTTGAAACTTTCCAATTCTCTTTATCTACGGGATTGTAAATTAAAGTGTCAAGATTGGGGTTCTAGGGGGCTGGCAAATCGATTAATTCGATAACTCAAAACCGATAAATCCACATGTTTCGTACATGCTTACAGCTAGAACTACCAAATTTGGTGAAAAGACAGCTACTAGCAACCCCCAAAAAACTGTTCAAAAAATATGGAGCCATGCCCACCTATTCCACCCCCAGCCCCCCGCATTATTAAGACAAAAAGGCCTTTATCTCCCACAGTTCTTGTGCTATAGCCACCAGATTTGGTGCCACGATAGGTAATGATGACCCCCCAAAAACTGCATCAAAAGCTTTGGATGCCACGCCCACCAATAATGCCCTAGCCACCCCCATCCGCCCCAACGCTTCGTCAAAAACGGGAATGCGTGTGTCTTCCAGAGTTGTGGAGCTAGAGCCACCAAATTTTGTAGGAAGATAGCTGGCAACGACCCCCAAAAATCTGCATTAAAATTTTGGAGCCACGCCCACCCAATCCGCCCCCCTTTCCCCACTTTTTACAAACATCAAGCTAGAGTCACCAAATATAGTATGAAGATAGCAATTGACATCCAACATAGATCTGCAACAAAATTTTGGATGCTACGCCCACCCATACCAACCCCAATCCCCCATTTCCCCACATTTTACAGACTTTGTGCTAGAGTCATCAAATTTGGTATGAAGATAGCAATTGACATTCCACAAAGATCTGCTGCAAAAATTTGAATGCCACTCCAAACCATTCCGGCCCAGCCTCCCTTTCCCCACCATTTACAAACTTTGAGCTAGAGTCATCAAGAATGGTATAAAGATATCAATTGTTATTCCACAAAGATCTGCAATACATATTTGGATCCCACACACACCCAAACCGCCCCAAGCCCCCTTTTCACCACCTTTAAGAAACTTTGAGCTTGAGTCCCAGAAATTAGAAGGAAAATAGCTGGTGGCATCCCCATCTGCATCGGAGAATCTTTAAGAAAGCGTTCACCCCTGCCGCAACCGTGCACCTATGCAATCAGGCCTCTATTTACCGGTTTCTTAACTGGTAACGAGTATACTGCAGTCGGTTGCGTCCGACTGCAACATTTCCACTTGTTTATTTAGTTTGTTCGTTCAATTAGATCATTTAGTTCGATTCGAACGGCTCAATTCTTGATCCAAAGAACACCATTCCACACCTTTTCATTTATATTCAAAACATTCCTTCCTTTATGATATGCCTTTGTCTTTGTTGCAAGCACTCGGGTGCGGGCTCCAAGCCACAATATTTCGTATTGTCGGCAATTAAGAGACTCAGAACTTCTGTGCTGGGCGGCACAATTCATTATTTTCGTACTGTGCAAATACAACTGAATACAAAACAAATGCATTCAATGGTTCCATAGCTCTCGTTTTTTGATGCACCTTAATTAGTTATACGAAAATCGTGTTCATTGTCATAGTTTTCATTCCGCATTTGTTGGGCACAACTGCATTTTCAATGTTGAAAGCACGCACACTCACAACTCATGTAAATACTGTACACCGCCCTCCCACATAGAGCTCATCATTTTTGACAACTCGATTATGCCGCAAAACCAACCAATAAACAACTGAAATCAAATTGCATCTTGTTTTCGTTTTTATACGCGTTACCGAAGGTAAAGAGTATATTGGGTTTGTGCAATGTACGTCATAGTGTCTGTCCGTCCGTATGTGTGCAAGTTTTTTTCCACACCCTTCAAGCTAGAGACTTGAAACTTTCCAATTCTCTTTATCTACGGGATTGTAAATTAAAGTGTCAAGATTGGGGTTCTACGGTAACTGGGAGCTGGTAAATCGATAAATTCGATAACTCAAAACCGAAAGGTCCACATATTACGTAAAGCCTTACACCTAGAACTACCAAATTTGGTGAAAAGATAGCTACTAGCAACCCCCAAAAAACTGAATAAAAAATTTTGCAGCCACGCCCCCCATTCCGCCCCCAGCCCCACCGCAATTTGAAATCAGAAATGGCTACATCTCCCACAGTTTTTGAGCTAGAGCCACCAGATTTGGTGCCAAGATAGGCGATGATGACCCATCTGATGAGCTCCCCAAAAACTGCATCAAAAACTTGGATGCCACGCCCACAAATACCACCCTAACCGCCCCCAGCTGCCCCAACGCTTCGTCAAAAACGGGAATGCGTGTATCTTCCAAAGTTGTGGAGCTAGAGCCACCAAATTTGGTAGGAAGAGAGCTGGCAAGGACCCTAAAAAATCTGCATCAAAGTTTTGGAGCCACGCCAACCCCTTCCACCCCCCTCTCCTCATCTAATATAAACTTTGAGCTAGAGTCACCAAATTTGGTATGAAGATAGCAATTGACATTTCACAAAGATCTGCATCAAAAATTGGGATGCCGCGCCCACCACTACCGCCCCCAGCCCCCCTTTCCCCACTTTTTACAAACTTCGAGCTAGAGTTACCAAATTTGGTATGAAGATAGCAATTGACATTTCACAAAGATCTGCAACAAAAATTGGGATGCCACGCCCACCCATACCGCCCCCAGTCCCGCTTTCCCAACAAATTTACAAACTTTGAGCTAGAGTCACCAAATTTGGTATGAAGATAGCAATTGACATTTCACAAAGATCTGCATCAAAAATTGGGATGCCGCGCCCACCACTACCGCCCCCAGCCCCCCTTTCCCCACTTTTTACAAACTTCGAGCTAGAGTTACCAAATTTGGTATGAAGATAGCAATTGACATTTCACAAAGATCTGCAACAAAAATTGGGATGCCACGCCCACCCATACCGCCCCCAGTCCCGCTTTCCCAACAAATTTACAAACTTTGAGCTAGAGTCTCCAAATTTGTAAGGAAGATAGCTTGTGGCATCCCCATCTGCATCGGAAAATTTTTAAGGCAGCGTAAGCCCCTGCCGCATCCGTACTCCTCTGCAGTCAGGCTTCTTTTTACCGGTTTTAATACTGGTAACGAGTATGCCGCAGTCGGTTGCATCCGACTGCAACGTTTCCACTTGTAGAACTAGTCATCGAGAAAATTAAGATATGTTTGTGCATTCAATACACGTCAAAGCTCTTTGTGTTCTTTTTTTTTTTTTGTTTTCGTTCGACCATACTATTTAGTTAGCTTTTAAACTAAATCGAATTACGAGTTTAAAAATCAACCAAACAATTTTCCAACAGACATGTTTTGTGTCCTGCCCGAGGCGGTTTTTATCGAAAGGTTTTTGCATATGGCTTAATGCTATTTGGCTTACTTTACACGAGTAAATTCTTGCTGGTTTACTTCGTAAGTGAGCAGCAGCAGCAGCAGCAGCAGAGGTAATGGCCTCGTCGTGCTGCTCGTAATTGAATTTTAGTGCAATGCAAAATGTATGCCACATGCAATAACAGGCGCAATTTTCGGGCGAGAAACGTGAAATTGCCTGCGGATTTTTATCTGGCTTTTCTTTCTCTGCCTCTTTTTTTATTTTGGTCGTTGTCCTTTTACTGTGAGTGGGTGGAATGTGGGGTGGGGCTGTAAAGGGTAGGCTTTTGCAATAAAACACGCCAGTGACAATGACAGCAGCAGTAGCAGCGCTGACAACGACAGTGACAACAACAATGACGACAGCAACAACGATAATTAAAAACAAGTAAGAAGGCTCTAGTCGGGAGAGCCCGACTAGTAGATACCCTTAACCCAGTTGCTAAAAATAAATTAAATTTATATAAGACTTTGGTATACTGACTTAACTTCAATCGATTAAGCTCGATATCTCCGGTGTTTCTTAACCGATTTGGACGAAATTTTCAGAAAAGATCTATTGTTACCCATTCTTTCAACCCTCATTTTTACATTTTCCAAATTCGATATTTTTATGTTATCAATTCCATGTGTATATCGGAAACCAGAATATTTATCGATAATTTGAAGCAAACTTGTTCTGCTCATGGTATAGGAGAACTTATATACAAAATCTGAAGTCTCTAGCTCTTGTAGTCTCTGAGATCCACGCGTTCATACAGACAGACAGACAAACAGACAGACAGACGGACAGACGGACATGGCTAAATCGACTCGGCTATTGATGCTGATCAAGAATATATATACTTTATAGGGTCGGAGATGCTTCCTTCTGCCTGTTACATACTTTTGCACAAAACCATTATACCCTTATTTACCCATTTTATGGGTTAAGGGTATAATAATTTGCACAGCCCCCCAAAACTGGTCAAACTTAAACCCAAGCGAAAAACAGAAGCCAACTGCATTTCACCAATACAAAGAGAAAAATATACATAGAGTATGTAAGGTGAGAAAGAGAGATAGAGCTTGTGATAGTGAGTGGACTCTGGTATGCAAAACAGCACGATGATGCAAGAACCAAAAATGCCATGCACTCGATATGGATGCGAATGTTGTCAATAGCAATGCGCACGTTGAAAAGGGGCGGCAGTGAAATATGGCCGCGTATAAAAATCAGCAAAACATGCTGGACCAGCATCAAACTAACTTAGTACTCAACATTAGGGATGAGTGCGAAACCAATCAGAAACATATACTTCTTTACATGTTTAGACAAAGCCCAAAGTGACAAAAGTAACAAATCATATAGGTTTTTATCTGTAGAGTTCTATCATATCATATATCATATATGTGCAGTCGAACTTCCATAAAAAAAAACTTCGATATAGAAAAAATTCGTAATGTAGAATGTGTTTTTTGCTTGAACCAAGTTGCAGTGTTCTGGAAATGTATACGTAGTTGCAAATTTTGTTATATTGTGAAAAGAATATATTATTTATTTATTTGATATATCTTAAAAAAGACTTGAACAGAAAGTGCTCATTTAACACATATTTTTGATCTCATTGTACTTTATTGCTTCATTTTCCAACTTTCTCATGTGTTAAACTAGTCTTTTGTCATGGCTTTTAACTGGATACCAAGATTCAATCAAAGGCTCAATTAACACACACTTAAACACACAACCATATGTACGACATCTGCCGTTTCCAGCGACACAGAGCTCAAACATCATCAACCTGCCTGCCCGCATGCATCGTGTGTGTATGTGTTTGTGTGTATGTGTATGTGTGTGTGTGCAAGACCCTAATCCTAACACGAACACAAACCGAACGCAGAACCCTGAAACCAATCCAGAACCTGCTGTCTAAGAGCAATATCGCCTTCTCCATCCTTTTCCCCTGCTTCACGCTGCTGTTACCTTCAACACCACGGCTGCCAGTTAAAAAGCAAACGTTGCCATACACACAAACCAGCAGCAACAGCAACAACAACAACAAGAATGGCACACAAAGCACTGACATGAGCATTTTTAAGTTTGAGTGACACGATGTGAAGGCACAAAGTGCTTGCCACTAAAAAGGAGAAAACAGTAATGGGGTATGCTAGGGATAAGGGGTTTTATTTAGGTGGTAAGGTGGCAAGAAGAGGCTTGGGTTGGGTTGGGTTGGGTTAGTGCAGAAAGCACTTAATGCAAGTGAAAACTTGCAAAGGCTAAAAGACGCCACTGGGTCGATGGGTCGAGGTTTTCATTCATTCGCCTGGCATTTTCACTTCTCTTTGGCTTCTTTGGGCCTGGCCTGTAACGGACTTGGGGTCTTTTTGAGCTTTAAGCTTGGCAGACAGGCTGAGCAGAGCAGCCCATCCAGCTCAGTCACTCAGTCAAACAACAAACAAACAACAACAGACGGCCAAAAGCGAAAGTTGACCAGCAAAAAGGGAAACATCCAAAACAGAGAGTGTAAGCGGGCTCAACCTATTGCTATTCCAAGCTTATGAGTTGAATAACAATAAGTAATGAAACGGATTCAACTAAATAGACAAGTTGTATTATACAGTCGGTTTTTCATATATATTTAATTAAAGAAAATTCGGTTATTGCCAAGAGCTTCATACTTGTTGTCTGAGAGAGAGGTGTCGCCACGATTTCATATTCCAACTGGCAGTCAAAATTTTGCCTCATAACGACTATATAAGAGCTTCATACTTGTTGGTGTGAAGGCAGCTTAAATAAGAGAATGAACTGACGAATGATGAACCCAAATTCAACAAGTAAGAAGGCTCTAGTCGGGAGAGCCCGACAAGAAGCTACCATGAACCCAGTTGTAATAATTATATTAAATTTATATAAAACTTTGGTTTACTGACTTAACTTCAATCGATTAAATTCGATATCTCCGGTGTTTCTTAACCGATTTGGACGAAATTTTCAGAAAAGTTAATTTCGTTACCCATTATTTCAACTCCCATTTTTTATTTTCAAAATTCGATATTTTTTTGTAATCGATTGCATGTTTATATCGGAAACCAGAATAGTTATCGATAATTTGTTCTGATCATGGTATAGGAAAACTTATATCCAAAATCTGAAGTCTCTAGCTCTTGTAGTCTCTGAGATCGACGCATTCATACAGACGGACGGACAGACGGACATAGCTATATCGACTCGGCTGTTGATATATACTTATACTTTATGGGGTCGGAGATGCTTCCTTCTGCATGTTACATACTTTTGCACAAAACCATTATACCCTTTTTACCCATTTAATGGGCTCATAGTATAAAAAGTAAACCCAAATTTAATAAAATATTATTTTTGTTCAAGAAAACGTGCTCATAGCAATAATACAGTTACTAACACACCAACAAACAGGTGTTAACACATCGCCCGTGAGTTCCACTCATTGATTTTTTTTTTTGCAGTGATTACAGCCTGGCCTTCTTTGCCGCCTGCATCTCTGCTAGAATTAAGCCAATTGTCATAAGGGTCACGACTCGGATGCGTTCGGGGTTGACGCATCTAGAACTACTATACTCGAGCGTCTATCCGTGGAGTGATCAAGCAATATTTTCTATTTGCCTTAGTATCTGTGGAATTTATTGGCCAGTTACGGTGCAGTGTCCATTTCCATGACCATTGAGACACTGCTCTTTGCGTTTACGTACAATGTGCGTGCAGTGTTTAAGATATCACAGCATCGCATCCAGCATTTCGTGCCGCAAAGTGTGGCCCCCAGGCAGGAGTTGGAAGAGCTTTAACAGGTGATGCGACTGCATCAGACAGGTATTTCACTTGGTACCCAGCTGGGAGACAAGCTCCGGCCATCGGTCCGTTTCGTTACGTTTCGTTGGATTCCAGCTGGCTGACCTGTTCTCCTCGCCGGAATGCATCTTTTTTGTGGTCTCACTGTGGCGAGAATATTCAGCAAGCCAGATCGGACTTTGCTATTGCCATCTATGATACCGACTGGGTGGACTCTGCGCCGGCAACCAAGCGTACGCTACTGCCATGCCAGCTCAAAGGTAATTTCTTTCAGCCAAACAGCGGCGCGTAGGTTGATTATGCTGCAAAAAAACAAAACGATGCAAATAACCATCGTCAAAGCATTCTGGGAATCTTCGTTTTAACTACTTTGTCGCTCTACTACTTTGTGGCTCTCTTTGCAGGTGCTCTGGTCGGCCATCTCTTATGTCATGATGCGTCGCTCCTTCGATGCTTCGGGTCAGCAATAACGCAATAAGTATACAATTGCTGTGCATCTAAAAACAACTTATACTACTACCAGCACCATCACCACAGAGAATTGCTATCAACAAACGCCTATCGCACCCATTTGTCGGCGCGCATTATTAATCTCCTTTGCAAAGTATGAAAACTCTATTAGAATGAAAACTCAATTAAGCCAGTAAATTTAAACTAAAAGGTGATTTTTATTGGCATAACGATAATGACTATAGATTTGGTATTAATCATAAGTGATGCAAAATGGAATTAATTGAATTAATAATTAAACATAAGCATTAACAAGCTTAATGTAAATTTATATATCAATAGCTGCACCCAAGTTGAATAATAGCTCCAGTAACAGTTGATTATATTTATTAAATTATTTTTGATTAAATTATGATCACATAATTGAATTTTCTTTTTTCATTAGCGATGACAGAATAAAAAAAGTGGAAACGTTGCAGTCCGACGCAACCGACTGTTACCAGTTTTAAAACCGGTAAAAGTTGGGGGAAAGGAGGGCTGGGGGCGGTATGGGTGGGCGTGGCATCTACATTTTTGATGCATATCTTTGTGGGATGTCAATTGCTATCTTCCTTCCAAATTTGGTGACTTTAGCGCAAAGTTTGCAGATGGTGGGGGAAGGAGGGCTGGGGACGGTATGGGTGGGCGTGGCATTCAATCTTTTGATGCAGTTTTTGGGGGCCGTCATCACCTAAAACACATATTCAGATTGAATAAATTGGAGCACGTCACTTCGGCGAAGGTCATCCATATGGTGTTCTCTCCAATTGGTTTGGATGCTAAACTTAACGCCATGCAACAAATGCATGTGAGTTTTGGTCAAAAGCGGACACAAATCAGCTGCACGCCAAATGAATGAAACTCAATACAATGCAAAACCGTTGCCAGCGCAAAATATTGGTCTCCACTTAGCAAAAGCCAGACTATTTTGGAATTTGATTTAATTAAGGGAAATTTTAAGCTCATTAAATACATGTATAAGGTATGCATATGAAATTTGATTGCAACGGGCTAAAAAGGTTGGATGGAGTCTTTGCTATAAATATTTTAACAATTTAATTTTATAAAACTCTGTGCTCATATTTGTAACGCACGATTTTCTGTTTTTCATCATATATACAATATGAATGCAGAATCAAATTATACTTTTATTTTTATTTTTTGTTTTATGCATATTAATAAGAATTCCGTATGATGGCAGATAAATGTCAAATATGAATGGTTTGCAAATGAGCAGCTTTTTCAAAAATAATCGAGAATAATCAAAGCTAACTTGGGCACACCGAACATGAAATACTCTTGCTTAAATGCATCAGCAGAACATAATGACAAAAAAGTGCAATATGTTAGGTACTACGAGAATATATGCCTTAGTATTAAGCCTTCAACAAGTAAGTGTAGATAATTTTCGTTGTGAGTGCCATTTTTTAAATTTTATTTTTTTTTATTATTTCAAATCAAAGAGTTTTTTATCATAGCTCGAAGCAATGCTTTTTGAATTTTTCAATATCGCTTGGCAAGTAAACAAAACCTGCGCTGCATACAAAAAAATACTTTTCCAATAAGTTTTTTTTACCAAAGTTTGTTTCATCTTTACTTATATACATTTCTACATACATATATCACAGAGGACGGCAATCCACGTAGTGACGATGCGTATGTAAAAAGATACATACATACCACCACGCTCTGTCCGATGAGCGAGGAAAAGCCTTTTCATTTGCTTGTCAAGGGCTTTAATGAGATACATTGCGCATTTATTTTTAATTTT
Organism: Scaptomyza montana; assembly: GCA_018904305.1. Taxonomy (NCBI): domain Eukaryota; kingdom Metazoa; phylum Arthropoda; class Insecta; order Diptera; family Drosophilidae; genus Scaptomyza; species Scaptomyza montana. The sequence goes on along the minus strand of JAEIGR010000099.1, from coordinate 127,452 downwards.
CTGTGATTGCGTTGATAAATTGTTAAAAAATAATATCAATTTCGGTTGAATTTACTGCAAATATATTTCCTGTTAGGAAAAGAATAAATCCTAGGTCCGTGTGTGGCAGGATGGATGAGTTTATTAATTATTTTATTGAGGGTCAACACGTCTGAGCCATGATGAACCTATAATAAGGTGTTCTATTCCGCATTCCTGTTCTCTTTTGCCGTACTTAGTTTTTGTCAGTATGCATTGACACTTTGAAATGAGCAGTCGTGTTGCGGAAAAGTTGTTGATTGTGTATTAGAAAATGTCGAATGTTGAGCTACAATTTTCAAAACCAATGAGAACCACATATCGCTAAAGCATTTTTTAATAAACGAATTGCTCAACAATTAACAACATATACAACTAGACCCAAAACTTCAAAAAAAAAAATTTTAATTTACGGCTAAAATTTAGAATTAAATATTTTTTTATGAAAAAATTAAGGATTCAGAAGCAAAAACAAAGGCAAATGGGTCACAAGAAATAATTAAAAATATTTCTTCAGTTTTAGTATTATATTGTTAAATAAAAAGTTATCAAATTAAATTAATTCCGAGAACAAATTTGTTTTATATTTTTCATTTCAAATTCTTTCATTTGCTGCAGCTAACAATAACACAAGCAAGAGCTGTGCGGTATCTGAAGTCATAGCTGTCTCTTTCTTATCTCTCTCTTGCTCACTGCTTTCTTCGTAAAATAAGTACGTCACCACAGCGGAATAGAACACCTTATTATTGTTTCACCATATTATTGTCACTCCTTCAAGCTAGAGACTTGAAACTTTCCAATTCTCTTTATCTATGGAATAGTAAATTAAAGTGTCAAGATTAGTGTTCTACGATATCTGGAGGGCTGGCAAATCGAAAAATTCGATAACTCAAAGCCGATAAATCCACATATGTCGCACATCTTTACAGCTAGAACTACTAAATTTAATAAGAAGATAGCTACAAGCAACCCCCAAAAAACTGCATCAAAAATTTTGGAGCCACGCCAACCCACAGTTTTAGAGCTATAGCCACCAGATTTGGTGCCAATATAGGTGATGATGACCGCCCAAAAACTGCATCAAAAGTTTGGATGCCATGCCCACCAATACTGCCCTAGCCGCCCCCATCCGCCCCAACGCTTCGTCAAAAACGAGAATGCGTGTATCTTCCAGAGTTATGGAGCTAGAGCCACCAAATTTATTAGGAAGATAGCTGGCAACGACCCCCAAAATTCTGAAGCAAAGTTTTGGAGCCATGCCCACCCATACTGCTCCCAGCCCCCTCTCCACTTATTACAAACTTCGAGCTAGAGTCACCAAATTTGGAATGAAGATAGCAATTGACATTCCACAAAGATCTGAAGCAAAAATTTGGATGCCACGCCCACCCCAAAAAACTGCATCAAAAGCTTTGGAGCCACGCGCACCCATTCTCTCCCAAGCCCCCCTTTCCATACCTTTTGCAAACTTTGAGCTAGAGTCACCAAATTTGGAAAGAAGACAGCTGGTGGCATCCCCATCTGCATTGGATAATCTTTAAGGCAGCATACACCCCTGCCGCACCCGTACCCCTTTGCAATCAGGCCTCTTTTTTCCGGTATTAATACTGGTTACAAGTATACGCCCGTCGGTTGCGTCCAGTTGCAACGTTTCCACTTGTTATATTAAAGGAAATTGATTTTTGATAATCTTTGATGTTTTTTGCCCGCCAAGGAGACCTTGATAATGATTTGAGTCTATTCGCTGCTATTGACATAACGGATGATAGATTTTGTTTTGTTCGTTGCGCATTGAGCTAAAGCTCTGCCCGCCCCAAACGGAAAGCATACTAATTTCATATATGTATAGTGACACCCAAACCAAATAAAACACCAAACGCAGGCTTGTTAAAGCGCCGCGGCGTCTCGAGCATGCGCTGAGTGCATGAATGTATGAATGATAAGGTATGAAAGCGTGCAGATAGCAGATAGCAGCAGCAGATAGCAGCAGCAGTAGCAGCAGCATCTGTTTCCGTGGCCTTGGCAGCGGCAGAGATAGCGGTAATGGCAATGGCAGTGGCAGCGACTGCGGCGCTCAAGGTTAACCTGTTGAAAATGCATATTGCGCATACGCCGCGTCAAACAGACTGCATAGACCAGGCAGAGATCCAACAGGTAAGGCCAAGCCCACCAAAAACAAAAATAAAAACATCACCTCTGTTGAGCTCTTTGCGAGCGTTGCAACAGTATTTGACGGCCAAGTCGATGGCAACTTTTTGTGTTTTGTTTCTCGACGCATTGCGTATCCGCAGGAGCGGCAAAGTGCTGGTAACTGCTGGTTCGCTGCTGCACGCTAATTGGATGTACTCTAAACGTAAACTGACCCACACATGCATGCAACTAGTTCATGTTGTAGCTATATTTATGTTCTACCTAACCTTGATAATGAAAGTTTGTCAAGCACATGGGATTGGTCAACTTATGCACATGCTATTTGCCGCTATTGGTGCAGCTGACATTGTCTTGTCCCCTCATCTGAACGTAAAACATAGTTTCGAGCCAATTCTCGAAACTCAATGCATTGTAGCATTGCGTCTGATACGGCCAACAAACCACGCCCCAAACAACAACAACAACAAAGCTGGCCAAAATCAAAGTCTGGAAAAGGATCTACTGTACTTGTTTTTAAACGTATGTGTTACATTTTAAACAAAACTATGTACATATAACATTTGTTAACACTTTCAGCTTTTTTTATACCCTTAACCCATAAAATGGGTAAAAAAGGGTATAATGGTTTTGTGGAAAATTATGTAACAGGCAGAAGGAAGCATCTCCAACCCCATTAAGGATATATATTCTTGATCAGCATCAACAGCCGAGTCGGTTTAGCCATGTCCGTCTGTCCGTCTGTACGAACGCGTGGATCTCAGAGACTACAAGAGCTAGAGACTTCAGATTTTGTATATAAGTTCTCCTATACCATGAGCAAATCAAGTTTTCTTCAATTTATCGATAACTATTCTGGTTTCCAATATACACATAGAATCGATAACAGAAAAATATCGAATTTGGAAAATGTAAAAATGAGGGTTGAAATAATAAGTTACGATAGTATTTTTCTAAAAATTTCGTACAAATCGGTTCAGAAACACCGGAGATATCGAATTTAATCGATTGAAGTTAAGTCAGTATACCAAAGTCTAATATAAAATTAAATTCATTTATTGCAACTGCGTTCAGGGTATCTTCTAGTCGGGCTCTCCCGACTAGAGCCTTCTTACTTGATTTTTTGTGGAAAACTTTCAAATTCTCTCCCAAATATCTTCAATAAACTTACAAAAGCTACATCAAATGCGTTTCTTTTATTATTTCAGTCAAATGTTTGAAATTATTAGATTATAAAGCCAACGAATAGTATTTGCCCAATATATTTTGGGGAAAATAAACAATGCAATTTTTAAATGGTTTATGTTTAGAAAATAATTTGCTTAAAAAAAATTTAGGTCTACCTTGATTTACATATAAATTTTGTGCTTTGCCAAAAGAAAAAAGAAAAGGACCGATCAATCGAGCTCTGTCAATTATATTATTTCACAAACTTCTAGCCGTTGCAACGACCGCCTCAGTCGGCTGCTTCTCTGCAACTTAGCACAGTATTAAAACCGGTAAAAAGAGGCCGGATTGCAAAGGGGTACGGATGCGGCAGGGGTGTACTCTGCCTTAAAGATTCTCCGATGCAGATGGGGATGCCACCAGCTATATTCCTTCAAAATTTGGTGACTCTAGCTCAAAGTTTGTAAAATAGTGAAAGGGAGGGGGGGGGGGCTGGGGGCGGTATGGGTAGTTGTGGCATCAAAATTTTTGTTGCAGATCTTTGTGAAATGTCAATTGCTATCTTCATACCAAATTTGGTGACTCTAGCTCGTAATTTGTAATAAGTTTGGAAATGGTGGCTGGGGGCGGTATGGGTGGGCGAGGCATCCAAATTTTTGATGCAGATCTTTGTGAAATATCAATTGCTATCTTCATACCAAATTTGGTGACTCTAGCTCGAAAATTGTAAAAAGTGAGGAAAGGGGGCGAAATAGAGGGCGTATCTCCAAAACTTTGATGCAGATTTTTGGGGGTCGTTGCCAGCTATCTTCCTACCAAATTTGGTGGCTCTAGCTCCACAACTCTGGAAGATATACTCATTCCCGTTTTTGACGAAGCGTTGGGGTGGATGGGGGTGGCTAGGGCAGTACTGGTGGGCTTGGCATCCAAGCTAATGGTGCAGTTTTTAGGGGGTCATCATCACCTATCTTGGCACCAAATTTGGTGGCTATAGCTCTAAAACTGTGGGAGATATAGTCTTTTTTGACTTTAAAATGCGGGGGCTGGGGGCGGAATGGGGGGCGTGGCACCAAAATTTTTGATGCAGTTTATTGGGGGTTGCTTATAGCTATCTTCTTACCTACTAATTTGGTACTTCTAGCTGCAAGGATGTGCGAAATATGTGGATTTATCGGTATTGGGTTATCGAATTTATCGATTTGCCAGCCCCCCAGTTATCGTAGAACCCCCATCTTGTCACTTTAATTTACTTTCCCATAGATAAAGAGAATTGGAAAGTTTCAAGTCTCTAGCTTAAAGGGTGTGGAAAAAACTTGCAACCATACGGACGGACAGACGGACAGACACCATGACGGACATTGCACAAAACCAATATACTCTTTACTTTCGGTATCGAGTTTAAAAAGCCTATATCTCCCACAGTTTTTAAGCTTTAGCCACCAAATTTGGATGCCAAAATTTGCATCAAAATTTTGGATGCCACGCCCACCAATACTGCCCTAATTGCCCCCATCCGCTCCAAAGCTTCGTCAAAAACGTGAATGCGTGTATCTTCCAGAGTAGTGGAGCTAGAGCCACCAAATTCGGTAGGAAGATAGCTGGCAACGACCCCAAATTTGGATGCCACGCCCACCCATACCACCTCAGCTCCCCTTTCCCCACTTTTACAAACTTTGAGCTATAGTAACCAAATTTGGAATAAAGATAGCAATTGACATTCCACAAAGATCTGCATCAAAAACTTGGAGCCACGCCCACCCATTCCGCCCCCCTTCTCCCACCTTTTACAAACTTTGAGCTAGAGTCACCAAATTTGGAAGAAAAATAGCTGGTGGCATCCCCGTCTGCATCGGAGAATCTTTAATTCAGCGAGCACCTCTGCCGCATCCGTACCCCTTTGCAATCAGGCCTGTTTTTACCGGTTTTAATACTGGTAACGAGTATACCGCAGTCAGTTGCGTCGGACTGCAACGTTTCCACTTGTTTTTTCCTTCTTTCTTTTAGATAAATACGCACAACATATATAAACGGGGTGAGATGAACATGGAACATGATACGGGTACGGTAAGTGTTGTGTACATACATTGGTCCTAATCCTAAAACTGTCCTATTCTACATGCTGTACGGTACATGGCCTGGCAGGAAACGGAATGCCGATCCTGATGACACGGACCATCGCCTTGACTCATGAACACGTATACCGTAAACAAAAATTTAAGTTGAGTTATGGATCTTAACAAAAATAACTTTAACATTGCTCACCAATCCTCAGATCATCGGCCCTACTATAGCCGGATGCATTGATCCACGCTAGAATGTGCCTGGGCACTGAAGGATGTGGCGTTATTATGTGGTCACACATAAATAACTACTCACACATGTTTTCACATTAACAATAACAAAACATTCATTTATTTATAAATATAATTATAGCTAGCATGTGTTTTTCTTAAAATTAAATTTACGTTAAATAAACATAATAAAGAAAATGAAAAGAATATAATCAAATAAATAAACAAAATAAACAAATATCTAATACAGAACAAACAAAAAAAAAAAAAAACAATAAACAAAAACACGGAAAGAATAAATAAATTAAATAAATAATGAAAATAATTAATAAAAGAGCTGAAGATTTATAAATAAATAAATAAGGGCTAAAAAAAATAAGGCGAATAAATAAACTAAATCTAACTGCTGCAGCTGCTTGCTCTACGCGGCCCACTGTGGCTGTGGCGGCAGCTGCGTTGGTGAGTGTGTGTGTGCGCATGGGTGCGCAGCTGCGTGTGGCTGGCACTTTGGATCGCGTGCTCAGGCGTGCAGGCACCTGGATAAAAATTTAAGGGGCGATATAACTCTAAACAAACTTGCGTGACCACCCAGACGCGTTTTGCAATCCAGCTTTTCCTCCCGCTGCATACATTTTGCCTATTCGCGGCCACTCTGCTTCTTACCGCCCTACACAATTCCCCTATCCCGCAGACAGCAATCGGTTATCGGTTATCGGTTACTTTGTTCAATACAAGTCTATTACTCATAATTTAGGAATTCCCTCTCCGTAGTCAAACTGGTTACAAGTGCTGAGTAGTTGCGTTTTTGTTGCGTCAGTTTATTTCCTAAATGCTTCCTACACAACAACACAGGTCTACAAAAACATTTTTTGTTTGGTAGCGCTAATTCAATGTTATAATTTGGTTAATTAGCCAGCAAGATGTAGTGCGAAGCTGTCTAAATCTTGAAGCTATGTTCAGAATTGTACCGATCGATCAAAGCCTAAAATACGTATTTTTTCATACTTAATGTCATTATAATCAATTAATTTTTTTATTTTGTAATTACTAATATCGATATCCTGTCGTCGAGAAGATGTTGTGTAAATATTCCAAACACATTTTGTTACATTTGTGGTGAATATGTAGTGAAAAAGTTGAGAAACCCTATAACAGATTCAGTAAAGAAGACATACGTTGATTACTTTAATATAGAGATGAAGGCTCTGAACAAACCGTGTGTTCCAGACATTATGTGCAAGGTGTGTAGTGAACGTTTAAAACAGTGGGCAAACGGTAAACGTAATCATATAATGTATAGTGCACCGATGATTTTGACGGACCCGAAAAATCACATAAATGATTGTTATTTTTGTGTTGTAAAATGACATGGTATCAACAAATAAATGTCCTGCTGACATATCCTGATTTACCGTCTGCTAAAAGACCTCGAGTGTGTTCAGATGACGCAGATAATAAAAGGAGATAGTCAAGATGCTTCAGATCTATCAGATTTTTTGGACACAGAGATGGTTGTAGTTTTTATACTCGTTACCGAAGGTAAAGAGCATATTGAGCTTGTGGAATGTCCGTCATGATGTCTGTCCGACTGTCCGTTCGTATGAGCGCAAGTTTTTCCACACCCTTCAAGCTAGAGACTTGAAACTTTGCAATATATTTTTCTATGGCTGAGACAGATAAAGTGTCAATATTGGGAGTCTACGATAACTGGGGGGCTGGCAAATCGATAAATTCAATAACTCAAAACCGATAAATCCACATATTTCGCACATCCTTACAGCTAGAACTACCAAATTTGGTGAGAAGATAGCTACTGACATTCCCCAAAAAACTGCATCAAATTTTTGGAACCACCCACAACAGAGCTTTTGAGCTAGAGCCACCAAATTTGGTGCCAAGATAGGTGATACTCCCAAAAAACTGCATCAAAATCTGTGCATGTTTCGGGCTTCGGTACAAATAGTAAACCATTTTATGCGGTTGATTCAATATATGTGTAATGTTTAACTCTAACAAACAAAGTTCGAACACTTAATGGGACTATCGAGCTTTTCACGTTTGGTGTGTTATCCAATACTTGATAGTACTATGTACTTAATGCCATTGCAAGATTTTTTCCCCATTATTTTTGGCTCAGAGCACCCAACAACTAAAAAGCAAACAGCAAATAAAAATAATAATAATAATATAATATTTGACATACTCACATACACAAAAAATTAGAAAGAGAGGGTAGTTGGGAGACAGGTTCGATGGGGCGAAGGAGAAGAGATTTTTTGACGCTTTTGGGAATCGGATTGCCAGAAATGTTATTATGCAAAATAATAACAACGCATCGCACTATGAAATTAAGTTTTGAATCCTAGCAGAGAGTAAACTTAAAATACAACTTATTACAGTCACCACCCCTCACTCCATCGCTGCCCTGGTAAAAGTCTCATATGCATGTGCAATGTGTGTTTATTTGTCTGTGTGTGTGTGTGTGTGTGTGTGTGTGTGTGTGTGTGTGTGTGTGTGTGTGTGTGTGTGTGTGTGTGTGTGTGTGTGTGTGTGTGTGTGTGTGTGTGTGTGAGTGTCTGTTGCCACATGACTGCCTTTTGGCAATGAATGCTTCACTGGCCGTATGATACCCTGATTTAGGGTAATAATGATGGTTGTTATGGTGTTGTAAGGTTTTCAGATCTCAAAGAAGTCAAATTGAAAATGAAAACACGCAAAAAACTCTGCATTTAAATACACCCAGAATAGCAAATAATTCTTATTTTCAATCATTTCCTTTTCTTTCAAATGTATTTCCACTAAGAACTACTACATATTTCAAAATAAATGCTGAAAGTGAGTACCAAAGAAAGGCTCTAAAAAATTCTGTTTCAAGACTTTAAGGAAATCTGTTGAACAGAACTTTATAAATTATAATAGGATCAGCTTCAAACTCATATAAAATTTGATTTTTATTTATAACTGATATAGTGTGATTCAAAATTTTTTATCTCACAGCTACCTGGGTGGACAAAGGAGTGGTAAGGTTGTTTGGAGAATTTTTAATTTAAAGAAGTGAAGTTAATAAAAGAAGTGATTGCAAAGGGGTACGGATGCGGCAGGGGTGTACTCTGCCTTAAAGATTCTTAACCGAATTCAGGGTTATGATTTAGAAGACTTGTGGATTTTAATCGGCGAGGCGACGACCGTCGCGATTTATTCTCAAAGTTCAACTAAAGTCTAAGTACATTCTTTCTTTTATTTAAAGCTAGCCCTGTCCCTAAGAAATGCTGATCCAGCGCCTCGTGCAGAGTGTCGGGTGGCCGCTGGCATGTCGCAAGGCATTTGTCTGCAACATTGTCGTTGACTCTTGTCGTTGAGCAATATCCGCTGGCTGTTAGTGCTGACCTTGCATTTGTATCACGCCAACTAAGCGTGGTCGCTTTGGCAACTTATGTGTTGCTGGGTGATCGTGTTAACTTATACATATACATATATATATACATATTCATTTTTGATGCAGATCTTTGGGGGTCGTTACCAGTTATCTTCATACCAAAGTTGGTTGCACGCATTCCCGTTTTTAACGAAGTTGGGGCGGCTGGGGGCGGCTAGGGCAGTATTGGTGGGCGTGGCATCCAAACTTTTGATGCAGTTTTTTGGGGAGTCGTCATCACCTATCTTGGCACAAAATTTGGTAGCTCTAGTTAGAAAACTGTGGTAGGTAGAAGCTTTTTTGACTTAAAAATGCGGGGGGCTAAGGATGGAATGGGTGGGCGTACCTCCTGAACTTTGATGCAGTTCTTTGGGGGTTGTTACCAGCTGTCTTCCTACCAAATTTGGTAGTTCTAGCTGTAATGATGTGCGAAATATGTGGATTTATCGGTTTTGAGTTATCGAATTTATCGATTTGCTAGCCCCCCAGTTATCGTAGAACCCCCATCTTGACACTTTAATTTACTATGCCATAGATAAAGATAATGGGAAAGTTTCAAGTCTACCAAATTTGGTAGGAAGGTAGCTGGTGACATCCACAATCGGCAGCAAACTTGTTACGCGATATGAAATATTGATCTGAATTTTTTTTTAACAAACGGAAGGACAAAAACTAGATCCAATTATTTATCAAGGGACGTCAGATTCAATTATTATATTTTTCTCACTTGCCCAGTCCCAAAAGTAGGCACAATGCTTTAATAATAATTAGATACATACTTAACTTGAGCATGGCAAGCAGTTAGCAATATTAATTTTTTTTTAACAACTATGAAAGGGTGTTTCAATAATAGGCGTGGTGCTCCGTTGCCAATAAAATCTGCAAATTCATTGATGATTCGGGCGATCTGGAGTAAATACTGCAAAATGTTATTAAAAATAATTGTGTAACTTAAGTTAAATGTTCGAAAATTGCGAACCGTTTGTGTTATGTATAAATTTGACAGGTTTAATTGGAGCATCCTCATCTGAACAAATAAAAAACCTTGATTGCCTACTTTCTTATAAACATTCAAGAAATTAGGATATACATACATATGTATTTTGCCATGTGTTACCTTGAATTGTTTTCTAGATGAACCGATTCTGATAGTTATTTAATATTTGTTTGTTCAAGGATGGTGCTTTTAAAGTGATTTCACATAAATTTGATCAAGATTGGGTTAATACTTCGTCTTGCCAATTTCATTGACATTGTAGTCGGTGTACTAAATTGTTAACAAGATTATCGCAATATTATTATTCAATTTTTTTTTAAATGTATATTTTCATGTTATGTTGCTAACATTACTATGCTTTTGTAAACACTAAAACCACAACAATAAGTTGTTAGGTTGGCAGCATGTTAAATTTCTATTTGACATTTTAAGAGCACCTGGTAGTCGCTTTTAATTTATTGTTCCTATGGCTTTTGCTTTTCCCGGCTGCCATTTTTTTAATTTCTGGTCTTTTACTGTTGTTTGGCTCGTTCGTCGTTGCCTGTTTGGCTGCTTTGACTGGTTTGCCGTTGCGTTGCCTCCGCTTTTATTTTCGTGGGAGTTGGAAGACAAATTGATTTCATGTCTGAAACTTCTTAAGCGCCTGCAATGAGGGAATCCTTGGCGCTGCTCCTGATGCTTGCTTCTACTACTTTCTTCCTGTGTGTTGGTGTGTGCTCAAAGTTAATATTATGCCCGCACACATGACGTTATGCTGCCTTCTGCCCAATTTCCCTGCTGTTGCCCCTTCGACCCTTTGACCCGCTGGCGGCGTAACCCTTTTGCTATTTATTTAGTTTTAACTTGGCTAGAAATTGATGCGCTTGCTCGAAACAAAATAACAGCAACAGCAACAACAGGAATGTGGAATATACATAGGCAACATGTTGCAACACGGCCACGCCTCCTGCTTTTGTTTTGTTCTTTTTTTTTTTATACTCGTTACCGAAGGTAAAACTTTCCAATTCTCTTTATCTATTGAATAGTAAATTAAAGTGTCAAGATGGAGGTTTCACCATAGCTGGGGGGCTGGCAAATCGATAAATTCGATAACTCAAAACCGATAAATCCACATATTTCGCACATCCTTACATCCTAGTACTACCAAATTTGGTGAGAAGATAGCTACTAGCAATCTCCAAAAAACTGCATCAAAAGTTTTGGAGCCACACCCACCCATTCCGCCCCCAGCCCCCCCGCATTTTAAAGAAAAAAAAGCCTATATCTCCCACAGTTTTTGAGCTATAGCCACCAAATTTGGTGCCAAGATAGCTACTAGCAACCCCCTAAAAACTGCATCAAAAGGATGCCACGCCTACAAATACCGCCCTAGCCGCCCCTAGCTACCCCAACGCTTCGTCAAAAACGGGAATGCGTGTATCTTCCAGAGTTGTGGAGCTAGAGCCACCAAATTTAGTATGAAGATAGCTGGCAACGACCCCCAAAAATGAGCATCAAAGTTTTGGAGCCACGTCCTCTCATTCCACCACCCTTCCCCACATTTTACAAACTGTGAGCTAGAGTCACCAAATTTGATATGAAGATAGCAATTGACATCCCACAAAGATCTCCATCAAAAATTTGGATGCCACGCCCACCCATATCGCCCCAGCCCCCCTTTCCCCCACCTTTTACAAACTTTGAGCTAGAGTCACCAAATTTGGAAGGAAGACAGCTGGTGGCATCCCCATCTGCATCTGACATTTTTTGAGACAGCGCAAACAAATCCCGCATCCGTACCCCTTTGCAATCAGGCTTCTTTTTACCGGTTTTAAAACTGGTAACGAGTATACCGCAGTCAATTACGTCCGACTGCAACGTTTCCACTTGTTTTTTGTTGAATTTCCCAAAGCTTAAACGTTAACTGTTAAATTTAAAATTTTTACCTAAATTTAGTTCAAGATTTATATATAATTTTATATTGTACTTTTAATTTTATTATTTTAACTATAATTACATTTAAATAAATTTGATATCATTTGATGTCAGCTGCTCGTAGCTGACAATAAATAAATAGTGCTTACGTAAATGACGCAACTATTTGTGTGTGTTTTCTGCCCAACACACACAACAGTGTCACACCTCTTTTGTGCTACATTGTTTAAGTTATCTTAACTCCAAATTTGGTGACTCTAGTTCAAAGTTGTTAAAAGGTGGAGGAAGGGGGGCTGGGGGTGGTATGGGTGGGTGTGAAACCAAAAATTTATTGCAAATGCTTTTGGGATGTCGAATTCAATCTTCCTTCCAAATTATGTGACTCTAGCTCCAAGCTTGTAAAAGATGGTGAAAGGGGGGCTTGGGGTGGAATAGGAGGGCGTGGCTCCAAACTTTCCAATTATCTTTATCTCTGGCATTGTAAATTAAAGTGTCAAGATTGGGGTTCGACTGTAACTGGGGGGATGTTGTTTATATCACTTGCTCTTATATCCCTCCTTCTTCTGACATTCAAGTTTATCTTCAACACCTAACTTGTATTAAAGAAGTTTCTGCTCATATCCGTGATAATGATATTTTTATCGTACTGGGTGACTTTAATTTACCAACCATCCCCTGGTCTTCATCCGACACCATAAATTATCTTGTACCGTCTGCCCAGCATGACTTCTTAGAAGAAATGCTTGATCTTCCATTGTTTCAGATCAATTCAATTTCTAATCATTTGATTAGAACACTCGATCTTGTATTTATTAACAACTACTGTATTGCCAATGTATCTAGGTCATCCCCTCTGTCTGTCCCTGAGGATTCATATCATCCTACTTTAGAAGTTACATTGTCTGTTAGCAATCCTGTTATGTCTTCTCCTCCAGTGTTTAACCTGCCTCGCCGTTGCTTTCGCAAAGGAAATTACTCATTATTAAATCAACGTATTCTGGCAACTGATTGGTCTTTTATATATGATTCGGTTGATATTAATATTGCCTTAAAATCTTTTTATAGCACCTTAAATTCTCTATTGGACGAATGTATCCCTTACTCTGCTCCGTTGTCCGTTTCTTCTAAGCCCCCTTGGTTCACTCCAAGACTATCAACTTTACAAAATAATAAATCTAAATAATATAAAAAATTTAGCAGGTCTGGCTTGAAAGCTGACTTGTCTAAATACATTATAGCAAAATCATACTTTCTTCTCCTGAATTCACAGTGCTATGAGAATTACCTTATTTGTTGCAAACGGCAATTTACGCTAAATCCCAAAAAATTTTATAGTTTTGTCAATTTTAAGCGTAAATCTTCGACTTTACCGTCATCTTTCATGTTTGGGATGGATAAATCTAGCATCGATAGCGAATCCGCTAATATTTTTGCCAATTTCTTCCAATCAACTTACTCTTCTGCATCCCCTATTAACATACCTTACCCTTATAATATTGCTTCTACAAATTATATTCCTGTTCCTACCATCTCTCAGTCCACTCTGCTATCAGCTTTAAATTCGTTAAAGTCTTCTTACTCTCCTGGACCTGACAATATACCTAGTTGTCTTCTTAAAGAGTGCAGTGCTTCTCTTCTTCGCCCATTGCTTAAGCTTTTTAATCTCTCCCTTGAATCTTCTGTCTTTCCATCTCTTTGGAAAGAATCTATTATAGTCCCTCTTCACAAAAAAGGTGGGAAGTCCAATATTGAAAATTATAGGGGCGTTGCAAAATTGTCCGCTATCCCTAAATTATTTGAAAAAATTATCACTTCATCTCTGCAAAATTTCTGCAAATCAGTCTTATCCCCTGCTCAACATGGCTTCGTAAAAAATCGGTCAACCATGACCAATCTATTAGAATTCACAACTTTAGTAAATGATGCTTTCCTCTCGAAAATGCAAACTGACGTCATTTACACAGACTTCAGTAAAGCTTTCGACAGTGTACACCATGACCTATTACTTCTCAAGCTTGTCCGTATTGGTTTCCCTCCCTCACTTATATCTTGGATTTCTTCTTATTTAAAGGGTCGGAAACAAAGAGTACTCCTAAGATTGGCTACCTCGAAACAAGTTCATGTTACTTCTGGAGTACCTCAGGGTAGTCATCTTGGTCCTTTACTCTTCACTCTTTTTATAAATGATCTTCCCTCTGTTTTCTCATGTACGCAGACGATGTGAAGCTTATTTTCTCCTACTGTAGTTCTCTAAATCATACTTGCTTACAAGATGATTTAAATTCAATGCATCTTTGGTGTAAGACTAATCAGTTGCTTCTCAATTGCTCTAAATGTATGTTTATGACTTTCAGCCGAAATAACCCCTTCATTACCAACTACTTAATTGACAGTACCCCGTTGCAACGTATTTTTACAGTCAAGGACCTTGGTGTTCTTTTTGACTCCAAACTCTCATTCGGCCTTCATATTTCTACTATTGTTAATGAGGCCAAAGGTGTTCTTGGTTTCATTAAACGTTGGTCTAAAGAGTTTAACGATCCTTACGTTACAAAAACTCTGTACACTTCCCTTGTTCGCCCTATCCTAGAGTACTGCTCTTGTATATGGAGCCCCCAGTATAGAAATAACCAGGATCGTATCGAATCTGTTCAGAAGCAGTTTTTGCTTTTTGCCTTACGAGGCTTAAATTGGGATAATAACCTTCGCTTGTCTTCATATTCCAGTAGGCTTCTTCTCCTTAACCTCCCGTTGTTGAACAATCGTAGGATAGTCCTTGGTGTTGCCTTCCTGCACAAGTTGATTAATGGTGATATAGATTCTTCTTTTCTGTTAGGTCATCTCCATTTCTCTATTCCCTCCAGACCTACTAGAAACTTTCGCCCGTTGTTTTTGAAAACGTGCACAACAGATTACGCTATGCACAGTCCATTTCGTGTTTTATGCGTCCAATTTAATAATCTATACCACGTGTTCTCTAATGAGACCTATCTCTCCTTAATCAAATCATTGCTTTCAGTTTATCTTCGGGAAGTTAATGACCGCTCTCAGCTATGAAACGGGGCTGAGCCTGCTGGACTGGCTAAATTCTTTTCTTTCATCGGATCATATATATATAAATATTTTTTATTCTATTTTATTTATTTTTATTATTATTATTTTTATTTTATATTTTTTTTTTTTTTAACATTTATTTTTAGTTTACACATTTAAGTTTTTCTTTTCTATTTTCTACTAACATCTCTGTTTTAAGTATAGAGTCTATAATATCACTGGCATTTTTGGCTGTGGAAAGGGGCATAGCTGGCCGGACTGGCAAATAAAACACCCCCATCGGTATGTGATGTTATTAGTCATTTTTGTTCTCAGCCTAGGCTTTTTAGGCTTTTTACTACTACTATTTAATTGTAACTTATTTTTTTTAAAAGTTGACTCTAGAATTGTCAACAACTTTCAATAAATAAATAAACAAAATAAATGCACATATTTCGCACATCCTTAAAGCTAGAACTACCAAATGTGGTGAGAAAATAACTACTAGCAACCCCCAAAAAACTGCATCAAAAGCTTTGGAGCCACGCGCACCCATTCTCTCCCAAGCCCCCCTTTCCATACCTTTTGCAAACTTTGAGCTAGAGTCACCAAATTTGGAAAGAAGACAGCTGGTGGCATCCCCATCTGCATTGGATAATCTTTAAGGCAGCATACACCCCTGCCGCATCCTTACCCCTTTGCAATCAGGCCTCTTTTTCCCGGTATTAATACTGGTTACAAGTATACGCCCGTCGGTTGCGTCCAGTTGCAACGTTTCCACTTGTTATATTAAAGGAAATTGATTTTTGATAATCTTTGATGTTTTTTGCCCGCCAAGGAGACCTTGATAATGTTTTGAGTCTATTCGCTGCTATTGACATAACGGATGATAGATTTTGTTTTGTTCGTTGCGCATTGAGCTAAAGCTCTGCCCGCCCCAAACGGAAAGCATACTAATTTCATATATGTATAGTGACACCCAAACCAAATAAAACACCAAACGCAGGCTTGTTAAAGCGCCGCGGCGTCTCGAGCATGCGCTGAGTGCATGAATGTATGAATGAGAAGGTATGAAAGCGTGCAGATAGCAGATAGCAGCAGCAGCAGCAACAGCAGCAGCAGCATCGGTAATGACAATGGCAGTGGCAGCGACGGCGGCGCTCAAGGTTAGCCTGTTGAAAATGCATATTGCGCATACGCCGCGTCAAACAGACTGCATAGACCAGGCAGAGATCCAACAGGTAAGGCCAAGCCCACCAAAAACAAAAATGAAAACATCACCTCTGTTGAGCTCTTTGCGAGCGTTGCAACAGTATTTGACGGCCAAGTCGATGGCAACTTTTTGTGTTTTGTTTCTCGACGCATTGCGTATACGCAGGAGCGGCAAAGTGTTGGTAACTGCTGGTTCGCTGCTGCACGCTGATTGGATGTACTCTACATGTAAACCAACAAGTATGAAACTCATATAGAGTCATTATGAGGCCAAATTCTGACTGCCAGTTGGAATATGGAATCGTGGCGACACCTCTCTCCCAGATAATAAAGTAAAGTAAAATAAAATAAATTCGCAGCATTTGCTGCTGATCGGCTGGTGTCGCAGACAGTGAGTCTAGGTTTTGGGTGCCTAGCCTAACATGCGCGCTTGTATACCATTCATACATATATAAATATGTGAATGTATACCATACATACATATATAAATATGTGAATGTATGTGAAACAGTTGCTCTTTCCTTTACTTTATTTTCTTCAGAATTTTCGGCAAATGAATCGACATATGCACAGCTGAATACACTTTCGCAATTTGTGCGCATCGTGTAACGTACAGTCGTTGTTTTCCCCTATGGATGGAATTCGGGAACTATCTTTTGCGCGAGGGGATCGTAGCTTATATGAGTCGGGTCGGATTCGGTTGTTACGGCTAGCAAAAACAGCCTGTGGGGGGGTTCGTTGACTCATTTAAGTACACCCACACGCAAACACCGACGCTATTAATATTAAATTTAAAATTTATAAATCCGTGAGCCTTTTGTTTTGTTGACACATAGAACATAATCACCAAACAGACTTCGAGTGGAATCTAAAATCGGACACACTGAGTTTAACTACGCTAAAGTAACTGCATGTTGTTGTTGCAGCATGGCTCTGTACCCACCCTACCTTGAGTTTTCTAATGCCAGATTTATTTGAAAATCTCCCAAACTGATTACGCAATCTTCTTACTATCCAGGAAACATAAATACAAAATTTATTCTTCCATAATCAAATTTTATTCAACTTCCAAACTTAACAATAACAAAATCTGCAAAGTTACTTTGCATACTATTTTCAGAAATCATATTAACTTCATTCTTTGAATAAATAAATTATATAGTATGCCCCAAAAAAACAATAATAAACTATACTATCACCAAATTATATTGCAATAGGTATGCATAGTATTAACAAAAAAAAAAATGGTTATTAAAAATAGGTTATGCAAACAAATTTTTTTTTGGTGTATTCAATTTTCCCTTCAGGGTATCTTATAAAGTCTAATTCAAACTAAATTTATTCTTAACATAAACATTGTTTTTTTATTTTTAAGACCCCATAATTTTCTTCAGTGTACCATCTTCTTCTTCAACTTTTGATATTCGGCCTAAGACAATAAAACAGTACCACACTTTCTTATTATTAACTAAAGTATTTCATAATTTCTCTTAGTGCATT
This sequence comes from Scaptomyza montana, assembly GCA_018904305.1. Taxonomy (NCBI): domain Eukaryota; kingdom Metazoa; phylum Arthropoda; class Insecta; order Diptera; family Drosophilidae; genus Scaptomyza; species Scaptomyza montana. The sequence goes on along the minus strand of JAEIGR010000099.1, from coordinate 109,757 downwards.
GCGGTTTTTATTTTGGTGCGACTCAACTCGTTATCTCTTTATCATAAGAACAGCAAAGCAAAGCAACTCACTTAAAGCTCAGCCTAAGGCTTACGCCAAGCAAACACAGCTAATACGAAATTGAAACAAGAACATGCAAAACTAACGCTACGCTTATCTCCTTTGGGTATATTCACATTTTCAAATTTTTTCTTCAAATATTTTCTGTTCTTTTAATTGCCATGACGTTAACTACTGATTAAATTCTAAATAAATTTTTTTAATTATCATTTTTTTTTTGTGCGAACATATGTATTCTAGCCGTATTTTTATTTTATTTTAATTCGTTTTTTTTATTTTTTTCTCTTTTTTTTGTAGTCGGTACGATCCTATAAATTTCTTTGATTCAATAACCTTAAACTTGATTCTAGACTATTAACACTTTATTCACTTTCACCAAAACAATAAAATATAGAAATATAAATTGATACGGTTTTGTTTTTTTTCTTCTTTTACTCACCCCTTTGCTGCAACGACGAAGGCCTTCTCGCTGTGCGAGGTGTTGATGTTGTTGTTGTTTTATTGGTGGTTTAATGTTTTGTTAATGTTCTTTTGTTCTTTTTTTTCTTTCTTCTTTTTGTTAAATATATTTTATATTAAATTGTTGTGAGGTGGGTGTGTTTTATATTTTAATTCTTAATTTTACCATTTCTTTGCTACTATCTAATGTTTTGCTACTTGCATACTTCACGTTAGAATTTATTTTCTCACTTGCAACTACCTTTTTTCATTTTTTTTTCTTTAATTTTTCTTCCCTGCCTCTTGGTGCCAATTCTTTTGCACTTACTTTGGAAGGTGAATTTTCTGTATTTTTTTTCTTTCTTTCTTTTTCTTGCCGCACTTTTAATCACTCTGAGAGGCCTATGAAACACTTTTTAGGGACATTTGAAAAAAAAAATATAACTAAAAAAACTTAAACTAGGTGTAAGGTTTCTGCCGTTAGAGAGAATTATATAGTTTTAAAACGTTTTTATGATGTCTTTGCTGGATCTGGGTTTGTTGGACCCCACAGTTTTTTTTTTTTTTTGAAGTTTTTGACATGCGTGACTTTAGTTGGCGTTAGGTTATGTTTCACTGATTGCACTGCACTTTGGCACGATTTTTGGGCACTATTGCGAGGTTCTCTTTGTTCTGCTGCGCTGCTACAGGTCTGGCTTGCGTTGATGTGCGATCTGCGCAGATAAAAGCTTCCAAGCTTTTTCGCCTGCACTGATACTGATCTTGCTTGGGTTGAGGTGCGATCTACGCAAATATCAGCTGCCAAGCTTTTCGCCTGCACTGAGGCAACGTTTTCGCTGCAGAATTAAATATTTTTATGTTGCATTAACACAATGCCAACGGTCAGAATTAATTATTCGCGCTTACCAAAAATTGCGACTGCAACCAAATCCGTATTTAAGTAGATTTCAAATCTCCGCAAATATGTTTATATATATTTAAAAAAATACATTTTGCTGACCCTGTTTGCCATATAAAAAATATTCTTTTTATATTTCACGCCCCGCGTGCTTCCTGTAGGTTAAGGACGATAGCACGAAATCAAGGTTTGCGTCTGCTGCTAAGTCTGGTCCAAATCGAAAAGATCAGATCTCGCCTAACCTGCTTCTTTTATACCCCCCCTTTAACCGGATATAGCCGAGTGTCTAATTGTCAACTCTCTCAAAATAAACTCACCACTGCCACAGTTGCAAGCTTCGTTAAAAGCAAAGTTGCATTTACTAACGATAATTAGTGACTGCGCGCCAAAATACATATTTCAAAAAAAAATTTTATTTTATTTTCTAATTATTTTTCCAAATTTAATGTGCCCATTACAATCGCTGCATAACTGTGTGATAGTTGCGATGGCAAAATTGTTGGAAAGTGTCATAGAGCTTAAAACATGAAAGAGTATGAATGACCAGCAATGCAAAACTGATATTTGCCTGCTTATTTTACTAGAAGCTTGTTTCTTTTGCTGTTCGCCTGATAATGCAAATGGTCGATCAGCACAAAATATGATATTTGACTGCCTTGGAAGTATTGCTTTTTAGGTTTTTGTAGGCAAAATACACCAAATTTAATTGATAATAGAGAAAGGTCAATGAATGCCATGGCAAATGCTACGCATACATTAAAATATGTCATGTAGATATACAAATGCACTAACACACTAACACTAGCCAGCCCAAGCAAAATAACAAAAATCGCTACAAAGCCTTTATCCCAGCAAAACTGCAAACATACATATGGAAATATATATGTATGTGGATATAGTGCTATGAAGCTATGGCAACGTCGCAAAATTGATTATGGAACCAAGCCCAAACAAAATAGCAAAAATCACTTCAAAGCCCCGACCACCAAAACTGCAAAACATATGAAAACGCACATTTACATATATAGAAATAAATGTATGTTGATATGAATACACATTTGTGTATTGCTGCTTTACAGCTGGGTCACAAGAACGAAAAGGAAAAGGCATACCATATGATCATATGAAGAATACACACGCTCATAAACATGTGATAACAGGCGATCAGCCCAAAACACAAGGGTCTGCGCGCTGCAAAATCGCTGGCTACTGGCGCATACACACAGAACGGCTGGCTGGCTGTGCTATGAAGAAAAAAGGTGTAGCACAGTCGGCAAGCCGAGTGACTTGGAAATCGGGCACGAAATGCGCTGGCAGAGAAACAGCGCTCCGAGAGAGAGGTGTCGCCACGATTCCATATTCCAACTGGCAGTCAGAATTTGGCCTCATAACGACTCTATCTAAGCTTCATACTTGTTGATAACGGCTCTATCTAAGCTTCATACTTGTTGGGAAAAACCCAGAAAAACCCAATCAGAACAGCGTTAGATTAGTAATTAGATGTTACGGTTAGATAAAGAAAAAAGGATCGATTTTTTTAGTACTGGAATATAGGTCACTAAGGAGACAAGAGAATCAAATTTGTTATAGTCAGAACATATAACACGAAATGGTTCATAAATTAAATAGTTGCTCAAGCAACGATCCAGGCTAAGGGGTGAAAAGTTACGTGAAGATCTAATTGGGACATTAAATTTAATTTGACTCAAAAGAACTGATGAGTCGATTTCACCATTAAGTAAGTTAGTAATAAATAATACTCCATGCATAGTTCTACGGTTTAACAGGCAGGGAAGATTAATCAAAAGGAGTCTACTTGAATACGGGGGTAAGTCAACTCCAGGAACCCAGTTAAAACTTCTAAGGGCAAATAGAAGAAATTTCTTCTGCACAGATTCAATTCTATCCTGGTGAATCGAGTATTGTGGGGACCACACACAAGATCCATACTCCAGGATGGCACGTACTAGGAATGTATAAAGCGTTTTAGTGGTGTAGGGATCGTTAAACTTTTTCGACCACCGCTTGATGTAGCCAATGACATTAATGGCCTTATTAACCATCGACGAAATATGGGAGTCAAATTTTAATATAGGATCAAAAATAATGCCTAAGTCTTTAATTTCAAACACGCGGTCAAGTGTGAAGCATCAAGCAAGTAGTGAGCAGTATGAGGGGTACTTCTACAAAAGGACATGACTTTACATTTTGAACAATTTAAATTGAGTAAGTTAAAACGCACCAGGCCGACAGCGCACACAAATCCGACTGTAGTAAGTTACACAGAGAAGCATCATTGAAGGTGAAACATAGTTTTACATCATCAGCAAACATGTAAACAAAAGAGTTAGTAATAACAGCTGGAAGATCGTTAAGACGTGTTTGTTAGTGCGCTGCGTTATTTTCACTTATCCCGACTAATTTTACGTATATAAATTGGTTAACGAACCCTAATAAAAAACTTTTCATATTGGTTCACAAAGTGGCAGCATATCTGTTCCATATATATAAATAAATAATACGAAAAAGTATAAAAACTTCTTTCCTGGCTTAGCGCGGCAAAAGTTAACATCAAAACAACAATAACAATCTGTGAGAGTTACTATTGAAAATATTGTAAGTCTACATATAATCTGGCAACACCCGTATATCGTATCATATATCGATATTATCATTTTATGTTAATTCATTATACTCGATAGAGTTTAGTTCTTATTAAATGCTGCAACCGAACGCACGCAAACCTTACTTGCTGCGCCTTTTATTAAGTTCCTGGAATATACCTCAACATTGGTTATGGGCCCAGGCAGACGAGACGGATAGACCAGACAATAAGTGTTAGCAAATCGTGTCGGCTGTACTATAAAGATAGCAAAGATGAGCATAAGTAACCAAATAGAAAAACTTGGCGAGGAGAACTACGATGCGTGGTGTATGACCATGAGAAGCATATTGGTCACAGCAGACCTATGGAACGTCACATGCGGAATCTATGTAAAACCCGAAGAGAACCAGAAGGAATCAACAAAATGGGAAACGGCGGATCAGAAGGCCTTGGCACACATTATACTAAATGTAAAGCCAACACAGTTGATGCACATGAAGTCGTGCACAACATCAGCGGGAGCGTGGAATAAACTGAAAGAGATTCACATGCCGGTAGGGCCGATCAAGAAAGTACAGTTATACCAAAAGTTGGCACGTCTAAGAATGCAGAAAGACGACAATGTAGTCGCGTACCTAAATTCTTTTGTTGAGACAATTGAAAAGTTGGCAGAGTTAGACATCAAAGTAAATGATGAACTAATGGTCATTATGCTATTGAGTAGCTTGCCAGAAACATGGGAAAATTTCGTTGTCGCTATTGAAACTCGCGACGAATTGCCTAAATTTGAGGTACTGAAAATAAAAATATTAGAAGAAGGTTCACGCAAAAGAGAAATAATAGAGCGAGACGGAAATACAGCAGCGCAAGCTGTGTATGCACACCGTCAAGGCAAAGAAAAACATGCAAACGAAAGAAAAGAAAGACATCGAGACAAAGACTGTACACCAAAATTCAAAGGAAAATGTTATAATTGCGAAAAATACGGACATAGAGCAAGTGAATGTCGCACTAAGAAAAAGAGTGCTGAAGAAGAGAACAAACTTGAAAAATCTAGTTGCATTCAAGTATGCCAAGTGAAAGAGCAACAATGCGATGAGTGGTGCATTGACAGTGGAGCAACTGCTCACATGTGTTGTGAAAGCAGCTTTTTTAATAAATATGTTGAAAAAGAAACATCGATTATGTTAGCTGCAAATAAATTTGTAAAATCACCTGGTATTGGAAGCGTGAAGTTGTACTGCGAAAGTACGAAAACTCATATAAACTTAGAAAAAGTATATTATGTGCCTGATTTACAAATGAATTTTTTCTCAGTTAGTGCAGCAGCTAATTTTGGAAATTCCGCGACTTTTATTGGAAAGGAAGCACTGATAAAATGTAAACAAGGAAAAGTGTTTCTAAAGGCATGGCAGGAAAATAGTTTGTATGTGTTCAAACAACGCTTAGAAAAAAGTGCGGTTCATATGTTGAACAATATTTCGCCTGCAATGAAGTGGCACTACCGATTTGGCCATCTAAATTTTAAAGATTTGAAAACGTTAAATGATAAGAAGCTGGTGCACGGCATGTGTGTTGAAGACGTAATGAGTGAAAATTGTGACACATGTAATAAGGCAAAATTTGTGCATTACCATTTCCCAAGAAAGCGGAATGAGGGACAAATCTAATTCAAGAGCTAGTGCACACAGACGTATGTGGTCCGATGAACATAAATTCAATCGGAGGAAATTCCTATTTCGTCACATATATTGACGACTACTCACGAAAGATTTTTTTGTTTTCATGCGTGCAAAGCGCGAAGTATTTGATAAATTTAAATTGTTCAAAAGTTAAGAGGAATGCCAAACTGGAAAAAGAATAAAAAATATTGCGAAGCGATAACGGCAAAGAATACGTGAATAAAAATTTCTCTGAATATTTAATAAATAATGGCATAAAAGGCAATTGACCGTTCCGTATACACCTCAACAAAACGGTGTGGCTGAAAGAGCAAATCGAACGGTCGTAGAAATGGCTAAGAGTTTGCTGATTCATGCCAACCTCAATGAATTTTGTGGGCGGAAGCAGTAAATACGGCAGTTTATTTGCGCAACAGGTGCCTAACAAGAGCGTTAAATGGGAAAACACCATTTGAAGTATGGAAGAACCGAAAGCCGTCGGTAAAACACATACGCACATTTGGATCGCGCGCATTTGCACTGGACAAAACTAGAAAGAGCAAGTTCCAAGCAAAAGGAAGAGAGTACATTTTTGTGGGATACTCCTTCGAAAGCAAAGCATACAGGCTTTATGATCCAGAAAAACGGATTATAATCGCGCGACGAGACGTTAAGTTTGTTGAAGGTGAGTTTGACACAAATGCAACGAAAAACTGTAACTCGTCAATCAGAATAAATGATTTTTTCACAAACATTGTTCGCCTTGAGTCTTCCCCTGAGTATCGAGAAGAAGATCAAGAAGTATCGTCTCCAGAAGAAGTTCAACCCCAAGGAACTTTAAGTGACTCCAGCGGCGAAGAGGAGGAGGAGTTTGTGAGCGCAAGCGATGCAGAAGATGACTACGATAACGAGAGTGACAATGAAGCACCGCCTCAAGTTGATGCTGCACCCAAGCGTGGGCGTGGTAGACCTAAAATTATTCGCAGTGGTCATCCAGGCAGGCCCAAAAAGCAGTATCAGGTGCTCAAAAGTCTTAATCAAGTTTGTGACATTGAGACACCAGAGTCACTTAAGGATGCATTACAAGGACGGCTGATTGGCAAAAGTCGATGCAAGAGGAATATGACGCTCTTCAGGAAAATGACACGTGGTCATTGTGCAAACTACCTTCAGGGCAAAAGGCAATCGGCTCCAAATGGGTTTTTAGACTCAAAAGAAACAAAGATGGGGAGATCGAGAAGTTTAAGTCACGCTTAGTTGCTCAAGGATGTGGGCAACAATTTGGCATCAACTATTGTGACACATTTTCGCCGGTAATAAGATACGAAACTATAAGAATGCTGTTTGCTATCGCTGTAGAAAAACAGTTGTACATGCATCAGATCGATATTTCGAACGCATATCTTAATGGAAAGCTGGATGAGGTTGTTTACATGAAGCAGCCCCCGAATTTTATTGACAAGAGGAGTCCAAACGATGTGCTTAGGCTGAACAAAGCACTGTATGGATTAAAGCAATCCGGGCGCGTATGGAATAACACGCTCGATGAAATGCTAAGAAGCATGGGCTTCAAAAGATGCAAGAACGAGGCATGTTTGTACGTCAAGCAGGATAACCAGAAGTACAGTTACATCGCTGTATACGTTGATGACTTAATCATTGTTTGTCAGAATGAAAAGACATAGCTATGATTAAGAAGAACATCGCATCGAGGTTCAAGATGCATGATGGAGGTCCTATAAGTTATTTCTTAGGCATGGAAATAGATCGAGAAGGTGAACAAGGCACTATTACGCTGTGCCAGAAAGCGCACATTCAAGGGCTACTGGACACGTATGGCATGAGCAATTGCCGTTCAGTTGGTACACCTCTCGACGCCGGATTTCAAGGGGACTGCAAAGACGATGATTGTGTTAAGGTAAATGTTACACAATATCAGTCACTAATTGGTTCGCTTATGTATTTAGCAGTGCTAACCAGACCTGACATTTTGCATGCTGTTAGCAAACTGTCACAGCATAATATGGATCCGCATAGCGAACACGAAGCAGCTGTCAAACACATCCTGAGGTATCTTGCAGGTACGATCAATCAGAGAATCGTATATCGAAAATGTGATGAACCAGCAAAAGGATACGTCGACGCGGATTGGGCGAACGGGCAGGACAGAAAATCTTACTCTGGATACGCATTTTTCTTGGCTGGCAGTGCGTTCTCCTGGAGTTCATCAAAGCAAAGCATTGTCGCTTTAAGCAGCACCGAAGCAGAGTATGTTGCATTATCTATGGCTGCTAAAGAAGCTGTTTATCTACGAAGGTTATTAGCAGAGGTTGGGTGGTCAATCAATATGAAACCGATGACCATTTTTGGTGACAACATCAGTGCGCAGCACATTGCGCAGAACCCAGTACATCACAAACGCACGAAGCATATAGACATAAAATATCACTTTGTCAGACAAAAGATAGAATGTAATGAAATTGAAGTCAAATATGTATCCACAAATGATAACGTTGCTGATATACTAACAAAATGTTTAAACAAGCAAAATCATAATCGATTTGTAAACCTTTTGGGCATGAAGTAATCATTCGTTGGAATTTAAAATTATATTTAGCTTAAGAAGAAGTATTGAAAATATTGTAAGTCTACATATAATCTGGCAACACCCGTATATCGTATCATATATCGATATTATCATTTTATGTTAATTCATTATACTCGATAGAGTTTAGTTCTTATTAAATGCTGCAACCGAACGCACGCAAACCTTACTTGCTGCGCCTTTTATTAAGTTCCTGGAATATACCTCAACAGTTACTCTAATAAGCTGTAAGCCGAAACACTCGAAACACAAAACACAAAAAAAAAAAAAAAAAAAAAAAAAACTGCATAAGCATAAGCACAAAAAATAATCGCGAGTGAGTGAGAACGCAATGTCGAAAACAGCCGCGAAACGTGTGCGAAGCGAGTCGACCGCTGATATTGCTGGCCGCACCTCTGATGCACTTTCTCCACTGCTGGTTGAGCTGATCAATGCACGGTTCTCTGAACAGGCGAAGCTCATCAGTATGAACATTCGTGAAGCTGAGGGGAGAATTTTGAAGGAGCTCGACACCAAGCTCAATGGCATTGCAGGTGAGCTTGAGCTACTAGCCAAGAGAGTCCAGCATCTTGAGGATGAAAACATTCAGGCACTGCGGGAAAGGGTGTCGGATCTTGAAGCAAAACTGGGAGCTCGTCAGTTGGCAGAGGAGAATGCCAAAATTGCAAATGATATTCGCATTCATGGTATCCCAATGAGTGAGAATGAAAACCTGAAAACCATCATGCACAACTTATTCTTCTCACTCAATCTCACTTCCCCGCCGCCGAGAATAAGTGAGGTGTTTAGAATAAAAACGCGTGGCCCGACACATACCGTTTTAGATCCGATTGTGATCGTAACGTTTGTCAGCTTCCGAGATAAAATGGTACTACTACGCGCCGCGGTAGCACACCGACGGAGCTCTAAGATGCCACTGACTCTAAATCTCTTGGGACTGAACTCTCAAGCGCCCTTTTACATTAATGAGCAGCTGTTAAAGCTCAACTATCAAATTTTTAAAGAGGCGCTTAAGCTTAAAAAGCATAAAGCTTTCTCAGCGGTCTTTACGCGCTCCGCTCAGGTGTACGTCAGGCAAGGCGGAGGCAGCGAGTGCATTTGCATTAAGAGCATGGAAGAGCTATTATCTCTTTCTAATACCGGCGTGGTGGACAACACTAGCTCTTCAGATCTGGCCTCTTCATCTGTGGGGAACTTATTTCGTTCCCAATAAACATCTGTATTTTGTAATTATTTGTATTTTTAATTATTTTTGTATCCCAACAACTCTTATTTGTCAACATTTACATTTCAGTGAGTTAGGTATTAGCTTTAATTCTCTTTGGTGCGTTTCTAAAATTAGGTCTCATCTTATATGTTGGATAATATGATTGATCCAATGGCGAACAGTAATGTTATGCTTAGAATTCTAGCTAAGCAACACCGTGGGCTTAACATTTGCCATATTAATGCTCAAAGTTTAGTCAGAAAGATGGATGAGTTTAGATATATGTTTGTTAAGTCAAATGTTGATGTAGTTTGTGTATCGGAGACATGGTTTATGACTCAAATGTGTGATCTGTTAGTTTCATGTGAAGGTTTTACTGTTTTTCGTGCAGATCGTGTTGGACATGGAGGGGGCGTGGCAATTTTTGTTAATAATAAGCTGCGATCCAAGCTGATGTGTAAGCATGAAGAAGGAAGTACAACGGAGTTCATATTTGTTGAAATAAGCTGTCCACAGTATTTTCGTAAAATGCTTATTGGTTGTGTTTATCGTCCGAATCGTGCAGCGTCATACTCTAATATAATTTCGTCGATTTCTATGTTAACTGTTTCATATATTGACATTGCGATCCTCGGAGATTTTAATAGCAATGTGTTGTACCACAATGATCTCACCAACAATATGGAATCACTTGGATTACACCTAGTCAATACAACTAATCCAACCCATTTTACTTCTACTTGCAGTACACTCTTGGATTTGATCTTTGTTAGTAATTCATTAAAAGCCCTTATGTATGACCAAATTTCTGTCCCTTGCTTCTCCAAACATGATCTTGTCTTTGTGTCGTACGATGTTTGTATTAATAAGTTGGACCTGACATATACATATAGAGACTTTAGAAATATAGATATGAACTTTTTATCTGACGAATTTAATAAATATGACTGGACCTTAATATACAACATGACCACAGCTGACGAACAGGTTGAATATCTGCAGGGTCAAATAATAGATCTGTATAATACTTGTGTCCCATTAAAATCTAAACTTCCCCAGCCTCGTGAGAAGCCCTGGCTAACACATTTTGTTAAAAGAGCTATACTAAAAAGAAATGAAGCCTACAACAAATGGAAGAGATTTAAGACTGACTTTTTGTATGATACCTTCAAAAGTTTACGACGTGCAGTTGTTAAATTGATTAATAATGGTAAGAAGCGATTCTATTCCCAGAAATTCCAACAATCCATCTCGTCAAGAGATAAATGGAGAATTATAAATGAAATTGGAGTGGGAAAGCAAAATGTTAGAACCAGTGTCGAAGTTAATGCTGAAGAGCTTAACCAAAAGTTCGTCAACTGCGCTGTACCTGAGGCCCCAGCCAATGAATACCTTAACTGTGATCCTCCTAACCGTGATATTAGCTTTAGTTTTAGGTGTGTCAGAAATTATGAAGTCCTTGAATCTATGTTAAATGTCAAATCAAATGCAGTTGGACTGGATGATATAAATCCTAAATTTGTCAAAATTATAATTCCGTCTATCTTAAATCAGGTTACACATATTATGAATACAGCAATCACTACTTCCGCATTTCCAGAAAAATGGAAACTTGCTAAGATTATCCCTGTCCCTAAGGGTAATGGAGATTTCAGACCAATCTCAGTTCTACCTTTTCTATCCAAAGTGTTTGAAAATTTACTAGCAAACCAAATAAATGAATATATGGTTACCAACAGTCTTCTCAGCAATGACCAATCCGGCTTTAGGAAAAACAGAAGCTGCACTACAGCAATCCTTAATATTGTTGAGGATATACGTAGAAGCATGGATGATGGCAATGTAACGTTCTTGACACTGCTTGACTATAGCAAAGCTTTTGATACTGTCAACCATGACATACTATGCACCAAAATGAAGAAGCTGTATAGTTTTACAGCCACAGCCGATTCCTTATTACGCTCATACCTAGTAAACCGTCTTCAATCTGTTGTCACACCGTCAAGTTCGTCGTCATTTCTGTCTCTGAGCCGTGGAGTGTTACAAGGATCGGTTCTTGGGCCGTTACTATACTCGTGTTATGTTAATGATTTGCCCAATGTCTTTTCTGAATGTAATGTCCATATGTATGCTGATGATGTTCAGTTGTATTGCTGTAGTCCATTGTCCAGAATTGATGAATGTGTAAGTGTAACTAACAGAGAACTGGTCAAGGTGAGCGAGTGGTCACGAAGTAATGGCCTTGGTATAAACACGTCCAAAACTAAGTGTATAGTAATATACAAAAAGTCCATAGACATCCTAAACTTGGGAAAAATTAAAATTGACCATAATTCTATTGACTACGTAGACAGGGTAGCTAACCTAGGCATAACGTTTAATAAGACACTGACTTGGAGTGACCACATAATTAAATCCATAGGTAGAACTTATTCAGCCTTAAGAACTCTATACCTGACACAGCATCTCCTGCCAATTAATATTAAACTCATTGTTGCTAAGACATACCTTATACCAACTCTCTTTTATGGAGTAGAAATTTTTTCAAACACTGACGCTGCTAGTAAGCACAGGCTCAATGTTGTGTTCAATAGTATTACGCGTTATGTGTTTAATTTAGGAAGAAGAGACCATGTTACACCATATGCATTCAAAATATATAACCTTAGCTTGAAAAACTGGATTCAGCTTAGAGCATTAATATTGTTACACAAAATTATAAATACAAAAGAGCCCAGTTATCTTTATAATAGATTGATTTTTTTAACTTCACGTCGGACAAATAATTTAACAACTGTACGTCATCGATTATCTGTCTCTGAACACCAGTACTTTATACACACTGTTCGCCTGTGGAACAACCTACCACACGACCTAAAGATAATTAGAAGCGCACCACAATTTAAAAGCAGCCTTCTGCTGCATTTACAAAATAATATCTAACTGAAACAATTCTAATATATATAAAACTAAGCTTACTAATGCTAATCTTCTTAAGGGGAAGACTGTTCTTCCAATTTCCTTCTTTTCTTGTTTTGTATAATTTAAATTATTTGTATTATTTAAATTATCTGAATAATTTAAATTACTTCTCTCTATTTTCTTCTTTTTCTTTTCTCTGCTTTGTTACTTTTAATTAATCAATTAATAATTTTGTTTTAGTGACTAGTGCCTTAAATTTAAGTTTCTTGGAACTTGTAGCACTAGGATGTTAATCAAATAAATAAAATAAATAAAATAAAGTACTCCGAAAGCCACAATACGAGTTTTGATGGAAATCCAATAATATTTAATTTTTGAAGCAACAGAGAATGACTTACAGAATCAAATGCCTTACTAAAATCGGTGTAAACAACGTCAGTTTGCATTTTTTCCTGGAACCCTTTGATAACAAGCGAAGTGAATTCAAGAAGGTTAGTGGTAGTAGATCTACGCCTATAATTGAACTACATGTGTGTTGCAGTTGAGAACAAATAATTTTTTCAAAAACTTTTGGAATGGCAGACAACTTGGATATGCCCCTATAATTTTTAACGTTTGACTTTGAAGAACTTTTATGGAGTGGAATTATAAAGGATTCCTTCCATATATCAGGAAACACAGTTGAGTCAACAGACAAGTTATAAAATTTATTTAAGGGCTTACAAAGTGAATCCGCGCAGTATCTAAGAATACAACCTGGCACCCCATCAGGACCAGGCAAGTAGCCGGGCTTGATAAAGTTAAGGTCACTAAGGAGCGAACACTTAGTAATAACTGGGACATTTATGCAATTTGACGTTTGAACTTGAAAAGGATAAGAATTACTACCACTTTACATATTCGATGAGTATACTGATTGAAAATACTCAGCAAATAGATCGGCTACTGCCTGATCAGAACTTGCTTTTGTATCATCTAGGTATACTGAGGATGGCAAGCAAGAAGTCTTACGTTTAGAGTTAACAAATTTATAAAACTTTTTAGGGTCACGTGAAAAGTTTAGTCTACAACGATTAAGATAATTATTATAGCAAGATGTGTTAACGGAAATGAAACTAGATTTTGCTACTTAATACGAAGATAAATCTAAAGTAGTTCCCGATTTATTAAATTTTATATATGATCTTGTCTTCGCGTTTTTCAATTTCGATAGTTCCCTCGTAAACCAAGGTGGTTTATTATCACTTGAAGAACAAGTGAGAGGAACGCAAATATCCAAAAGCGAATTCAAGGTCCCATAAAATATGGCAATGGCAGTTTCTATATCACTACAGGAATAAAGCTGAGACCGATTAGTATGTTTATAGAAGATAATTTAATTTAGCAAGTTTAGTTTTAAAGTATTATTAGATATTGAACAAGGATTAGGAATTTCGATGGATAGTTCTAAGGTTGGATGGTAGGTGTCTTCCGGAAGCACTAGAGCGGGTATTCTACAAGCATTACTGCAATCTGAGTCCGAAACAAATATCAAGTCCAACATTCTACCACTACAGTTATGCACTCTGTTAACTTGCGATAGGCCTAACTCCAGTAGGCCATCGATAAAATCATCAGAAGTGACTGGTAATACCGCCGAAGATGACCATACAACATGAGGCAGATAAAAATCACCAACCACTATAAGATGATCCATATCTGTCAACAATGACGAAACAAGTTGCAGGGCACTAAGATGGGATGAGTAAATGTTAGTATCAGAATGAGGAGGAATATAAGAACAACACCCAAAAAAAAATTTCTACAGTACAAGTTGATAATGTCCTATCAAACGGCATTTGATAGGAAAAACGTTGTTTTGACGGGATATCCCGTACAATATACGTTTTTATCGTACGTTGTACTTTACTTTTTTACTTTCAATTATTTTCTACGTTTTATACTGTTGAATTGATAGTATATACTGTAAAAATCCACAGTGTACATTTTATACTGTTGAATTGATAGTACATACTGTCAAAATCCACACAATGTAAATTTTTTATGTGTCTGTTATGTTCTCTTGTTTACCGTTATGTTCTCTTTTTTTGTGCACATTATGTGTAGAGCCTGGTAACAACATTTCTTATTAATCGTGTTGAAGTGCAGTCGCAAATTAAAAGAATGGAAGGTTTAAGTGAATATTTTGCAAGAAAAACATTTGACGATGAGCAAAATATAAACGTATGTGATAAACTTCATGCATTGCTAAGTGAACTAAATATTCAAAGTGCATTTGTAAATTTAAATGGTAAGACTTTTTATTTTTTTCTATTGTGTTGTTTTTAATTTAACTTTCATATACATATGTAGATAGTGGATTCAACATAACAAATATTCAGTATATAAGCGATTTTGATTTGGAAAGAATCTTTCCTCATTGTTCCCAAATAGCTTTCAGAGCTGAAATAAGGGAAAAAGTTTTCGCTTGGAAGGTGGAAAAGGTAAATATTGAAAATAGTGAAAGAAAATTATTGTACAATATAAATTTTAGTTTCCAGAACAATATGGCTTGCGTCCTTTCAACAACCGGGTATTGCAGTGGGTCAATAGCTCACCATCGTCATCATCAAGCTCAGTGGTCATTTCAGCTTATGTAAGTTTTTGTTGTGTTCACAGAGCTCGTAAATAACTCTCAACACTTATTTTTACTGCCGTCCTCATGCCTAAAAGACAGAAAAAAAAAAAAAACGAAAAAAGTTGTCTTTGCTTGCGCTCCTTCTTTTCGTTATGTTCAAACAGTCTGAAAGTGTCTAGACTTTTTTGCGAGCTCTGTGTATTTAATATATGTATATGTATTTCTTATGTTGCAGAAAATAAGCAGTTTATTAGAAAATTCTTCTATTGGTAGAGGCATTTTGACATCCTATGCAAGCGCTAATAAGTTAACTGTCGACCAACGTAAAAAACTTGTTGGTTTAATTGCTGATTTTTTTTATATCATAAAAGAAAATAAATACACTATTCCGCCTCCACGCCAAGTCGAAGAGATTGCTGAACAAATAGGCAAACTTTTTCCAACTGAATCGCCATCAATTTATTATGTTTCGCGCAAGGCTGGAAATACCCACAATCCTTCTGGCTTGCTGTATAACAAATTTAATAATTTGAATAGAAGCAGAAAACGTTGTTTTGAAGAAAATTTGGAAAAAACACTGGAAAAAGAGGCGCCTCCATCGAGTGATTTAATAAGCATGAAAATGAAAATTATGCATATGGTGTCGTCTGATGAAGAATCTATAACATTATGGAGCGATACTTTTGAATTACGTAATGAGGAATTGAAAACAGCTAACCTTAATACACTATTGAATGAGTGGATATTTTTTAAGCAAGCAGGTGGAGATAAATTCGTAAGTAAACTTTAACTTTATCATCAAAATACTTATTATAATTTTCGTTTTACCAGATTGATTACGACTTTGATAGAAATTTTCCTGGTAAAAAATATGAGCTTTTTACCAATTTTGACGAACTAGAGGCCAAACTTTTGTCATTTTATTCAAAACATTTGAGGGATAAATGTTATTACGAACTGCTGACAGAAATACAAAAACCATCAATTAATAAAAGTAAATATGAAATTTGAATAATGTATTATTAAGAGCAAAATATAAAATTTTTTCAGACTCTAAGGAATGTATTGCAGTAATGCTTATTAATGCCGTCCTCAAGCCAATCGGAAGATATTCTAAAAAAGAAGCAAACGGCAAATTAAAAGTACAAAAGGTAACAATTGCAGATGCCATTGAAAGCAGTTTTCTTCATATTACCGCTATAAACGATTTAGAACTCAAACGGCAGCAAAAGCTGATAAAAGCGGAATTAAATAAGGAAAACATTCAGCCATATATAATTTTAGTTGGCCCGGAATTAACGAATATTTCAGAATTCTACGTTTCATTTAACAGCTATTTGTTAAAATTTTCAAATTTTATTTCTGCTTTAGATATTTGTTTTAAAGTGTTCCAGGTCTTTCACTTGAAATATCCAAAAGAATCATCTTTAATGTGGCAGTTCCTACAAAAAGAAATATATAAAATCGATACAGAATTTGATGTTAAAAATTCATTAGTCACAGAATTCGTAGAAAATATAAGAGCAAAATGAATTGCTTTATATGCGAAAAATTATTTACAGAAGTGCCAAAGTTGTTTGAGCATTTCAAAAAATTTCATGACCTGAAAGGAAATAGCAAATATCAGTGTAGATATAATAATTGTTTACAATCATTTACAAGAGCATATAATTTTCAAAGACATTTGAAGAAACACCTAGCAATTCAACAAACTTTTGAACCGAGTTCTAGTGAAGCCGTCTTAGAAATAAATTCCGCTAGTATAAATGTGGCTGCTAGTAATAATGAAACAAATATTGAAGAAAACATTGTTTTATCTGAAGCCGTCTTAGAAATAAATTCCGCTAGTATAAATGTGGCTGCTAGTAATAATGAAACAAATATTGAAAAAAACAATGTGTCATCTGAAGATATTAGTTTTTCACATACACTAAATAATATATCGTCTCAGTGTGGAGATTTTCTTATAAATTTACATAACAAAAACAATTTAACAAGAAAAGATGTAAATGAAATACAGCAGAGCGTGTCATCAATGTTAAAAAATATTATAGAGCCTATGAAAAATCTATTACAAAACAAAGATATAAAAACCTTAAAAGAATATGTAAATTTATGTGATAATCCTTTTAAAAACATTAATACAGAACATAAACTTTTAAAAACAGTTTCCGATGCTGATCAATTGTGTAAGCCCATAACTTTCAACGTACATAATGAAATAGCAGAAGTAATAGTGAATGGAACACCTTGTTTAGATGCTAGCAATGTAAAAGGTTGTATAATGCCCTTACACTTTCAAATTAGAAAATTTTTAGAATTGCCAGGAGTACTTGGACACATTTTAAATAATACAAAAAGCTTTTAGATACACCTAATTTTACACATTGTGTAAATTCTTCATCATTCAAAAACAAAGTTAAGTTATATCCAGATAAAATAATTATTCCCTATTATATTTATATAGACGACTTTGAAATAAATAACCCTCTTGGCAGCCATGCAACAGTTGACTCCATTACAGCAGTTTATTATAGTTTTCCAACTTTAGAACAGCATCTTCTATCCAAACTAGATTTTATATTTGTAGCTGCACTGTTTAAAAGCAGAGAACAAAAATTATTAGGGAGTGAACCTTTTCTAAATCCTTTAGTTTCTGAATTAAAAAAATTAGAAGAACAGGGAGTAGTTGTGCAAACCGAATTAGGCCAATTGAAAATTCATTGCATATTAGCAAATTTAGGTGATTGAAATAGTATTTCTGGTTTTACGACTTCCTTCAATTCGAACTACTATTGTCGATTTTGTACTCGCCATAAATCAGATATGATATATGATTTTAAAGAACATTGTGATCAGTTAAGAAATATACAAAATTATACTGATTCACTGAAAATAAATGATGTCAAGATGACGGGAATTAAAATGAGTGTTTATTCAACCTTTTAAACTCATTTCATGTAACCGATAATTTTAGTGCAGATATTGCACACGACCTATATGAAGGAATTTGTAATTATGACTTGTGTGAAGTTATTCTATATTTCATAAAACAAAAATTTTTTTCGATTGAAGTGTTTAACTATCGTAAGCAAATGTACAATTATGGTCATACTGAAATCGGTAACTATTCTCCGCCTTTAGAAATAAAACATCTAAAAAATTATAAATTAAAAATGTCTGCAAGGGAAATGATGTGCTTTGTTCACTTTTTTTCCACTCATAATCGGTGATTTAATTCCAATAAATGACCCAATATGGAAATTTTTATAACTCTATTAAAAATTATTGATATTTTAAGTTTACGCTCATTTGATCTTGATTTACTAAATGAATTAGACAGTTTAATTTGCTTACACAACAAAACATATGTTCTTTTATTTAAAAAGACATTAAAACCAAAATTTCATTTCTTACTTCACTATGTCACTATAATTAAACATTCAGGACCCCTTAGAAATTCACACTGTCTTCGATTTGAAGGCAAACATAGAGAAACAAAAATTTATGCAAGGTCTATAGCTTCTAGAAAATATATAACATATTCATTAAGTATGAAAGCGGCTTTAAAATTTACACATTTTTTAAAGAATTACAAAATGGGTATTCCGAACGATACTATAACAGCGAATATTAAGCATTTTAAAATTGAAAGCAGTACTTTTTATAAGAATATTATTAATTTTAGAGATTTCCATGACCGTTTTGTAAACCATTTATCTGCAGGCTCAGTCACATTCAGGGGAAATGTTTATAAACCAAATTATTTTTTCACTTCGAAAAAAAATTCTAAAATTACATTACACAAAATTAAGAAAAATTTAATTTCATTTGAAAATATCCCATATTTTATTGTATCGCAGTTCGAAATTAAAAGATTCAATGATCATTTACAAGCTTACGAAGTAGGTAGAGAATTTACAGATTTGTTAATTTTAAGCATTGAAGACATTTGCAGTCCATCAATTAATGTTTCAGTAATGTCTAATGGAGAAAAATATTTTAGAAACAAGTTTATATGACGTTATTAGATATAAGATAATTGTAATTTAAAAAATGCTCTATAAATATGAAATAAATAAATACTGAAATAAAAAAACAAATTTTTATTTTATTGAAGAAAAAATTTCCTATTAAAATTACAGGATGTACTATCAATTTTTCATAACAGTATGGTCCTTTCAAAACAACATTCTATACTATCAAAAGTACAGTATGGTCCTTTCAAAACAACATTCTATACTATCAAAAGTACAGTATGGTCCTTTCAAAACAACATTCTATACTATCAAAAGTACAGTATGGTCCTTTCAAAACAACATTCTATACTATCAAAAGTACAGTATGGTCCTTTCAAAACAACATTCTATACTATCAAAAGTACAGTATGGTCCTTTCAAAACAACATTCTATACTATCAAAAGTACAGTATGATCCTATCAATTCTACGTTTTATCCTATCAAACAGTTCATTTCACGAACATTGAAAGTACAGTCCTATCAAAATTGAAAGTACAACACATCAGCGCAAAATTAACAGGAAAAAACGTAGAAATGTCAGTATTTCTGGTGAATTTTTTTTTCAGTGAAGTAACATAAAGTGAACGGCCGTTTAGTAATATTTTAACACATAAAAACTCTATGTCCGGAAGATCATGAGAATGAATCTGTTCAGAGGAAAAACAAGAGTCAACAGCTATTAGAACACTACCCCCCTTGCGGGAGGCACGATCGCATATGTACAAGTTATATTTGGAAGAAAAAAAGAATAATCAGAAATATCGGGTTTTAACCAGGTTTCCGTGAGTGCAACTATATGTGAATCAAATGATAAGCTGTTAACATATAATTTAGAAAGTTTAGTGTTAAGGCCTCTAACATTTTGATAGGCTAAACTAAGTAGTTTTGTTAGTTTTTTGCCACCGAGGTGGAGGCAACTGGGTGGCTAACAGGCGGTACACTACTAATCCTAATACCCTTATTATTATTAATTGGCCTATTCTCATACTCCTTTACAACAAGCTGCTGCGGCTAGAACTTTTCCGAACAAATTGTCGAAAAAAGTTCAAGCGGCACGCTCAACTTGAAAGAAGATATACTTCGGGCGTGTTTAAATTTAAGCTTCTCAACAATAATAAGAGGAGAATCAATTTTACTTTTAACATAAGCTGAAACATCATCCGATGAAGTATCGGATGCCAGCCTGGACACAAATATAAATTTATTAAGTGGCACAACAACAAGAAGCTTGGGAGCCTGGCTGTACCTTCAGTAAGATTACTATGCACACAAGCTGTCGAATCGGAGGGCACTAGTAAAGGATTGTTAGCTGGCGAGTTTAAAACCATTAATGGGCCAGAAATAGGACCCGTTGTGGGATTATTGCTTGGCATTAGTAGTGGCTTGGTTGAGCAGACAGGTGGGACACTAGGTGGAGAAGGACCCGAAGTCTTTTTGCGCTTCGGAGACTCGGTCATAATCTTGCCGTTTTTAAAATTTGCCTCAAGCTCTTTGAAAGCCGTATGCAGATTATTAAAAGCTTTGTTCACAGATAAAAAGCTTAGGTGAGTCTGCCTTATGAATTGAGCGGTTTCCTTCTCAACCTCATTGCAGGACTCACAATACCATTTTAGGCCAGAGTCTGCAACTAAGCAGTCCCTTATTTTGGCTGTAAGGCCAGCACATTTCATGTGGATCGCGTTGTCACACAATCTACATAAAATAAAGTCTTCGTTGGTTGTACCAACCGTTTTACAATTCTTGCTGCAGCAGGTAAACATTTTGAAAATGTAAACAAAGAAATAAGCAAATAAGAAATAACAAAACAATGAAAAGTGCAAGTAAATATGTATGTATTAACGTTTCAATGCAATGAGTACGTTGAAACGGTAAAAAAATTCGAAATATGTGGATTTATCGGTTGTAAGTTATCGAATTTATTGATTTGCCAGCCCCCCAGTTATCGTAGAACCCCAATCTTGACACTTTAATTTACTATCCCATAGATAAAGAGAATTGGAAAGTTTCAAGTCTCTAGCTTGAAGGGTGTGGAAAAAACTTGAAACCATACGGACGGAAAGACGGACAGACGGACAGACAGACAGACGGACAGACGGACAGACACCATGACGGACATTGCACAAAACCAATATACTCTTTACCTTCGGTATCGAGTATAAAAATGGTCTCGTACAGCGTCAGTACCGTGCTAACATTTTCGGTATGCAGTTCTGTTGGCTACTGGTGGTACGGTAGTGTTGAACAATGAAAATGTTAAAATGTTATGTTAAATGTTACATCAATAAATAGCTTTCAGCAGCTATTTACGATTGTAAAAAAGCAACAACATGTCGGGCAAGAGCCAGCTTATACATTTTTCGGATAATATTAACAAAGTTGACCTAATTCAGGCTCCAATAGAGCCATACTTATTGGTTTGGCAGTCAATGCTGCGCAAGAAGTATTGAATAAAAATATATTAGTTAATTAATAAGATACAATTTAAATAACATATAAACTGGATTGTACTGCCACTGATCTATTGCAGGGTATAGATCAGTAAGGTGAATTTGCTTTGAGTCTTTTGAGTGGTTTCAGGTTTGTTTAGCATAATCTTTGGTAATCTCAGCTCTGCCCATCAAATATGGGTTCACTAAAATGCAACCGCCAGCAGCAGGGCGTTAGCTGTACTCAAACACAAAAGTAGCGCGCGTTGGTCGTGAATCATTATTTTGAATTCAAGTGTACAAAAAACAGCTGCATTTCCGATTTATTTAGAGAAAGTTATTAGCCTACCGCCACAATATGTGATTTTTTCAACACATGTTGTAACGGTCGTAAAACTCATGTGTACGGTACGGGAGCTGTACGGGGCTCATGCGTACAGGCCTTAACGAGGGCTGCGTTAACCGAGGTCGTACTGTATAATAAAGAATATAATAAAAAGATCAGAGAATAAATTTAAAAGAATTATAAATGCAATAGTAGATGGCTGATCCGCGAATAACCCAAAGACAAAACCTAATCAAAACGCCTAGTAATTAATTTAAAGCAGATTGTTGTTTTTTGTTTCAATTTTCATACTTTAAGGACCGTACTTTGTTAGAAACAACTTAATTCATAATGACCTAAAGATGCCCACGGTACAAGAAACAATCACTAAATATAGCCAGAAATACCTTATTAAACTCGAGAGCCACAGCAATGTATTGGCGCAACAGCTGCTGGACAACAGCTATCAGACCCGACGGCTCTCAAGATTCCATCCCCTTGACCTCCCTTTCAGATTTGACACGTCATAAATATAGTTAACGTCAGTGTTAAGTATACGTAACCGTCAATCTCTCCACAAAATTTAGCCATTGTCAAAACATGACAGATCCTGAATAAAGATTGTTAAACAAAAAAATTTGTTAATATCAAAAAACCATTTTTATTCAGAATTTTCACTATAAGAACATTTTTTGGACTGTCCCCTTGAGATGAGTTAGAAAGAGTTTTAAAAATAAATTGAAGGAGTGTTCGAACTCACAGACAATGTGTTAAACCCTTCTCCGTTTACAACTTTAAAAAGTGAAAATGCCTCAACGGAGTCTCAAACGAGTTCCCTACCTTCCCCATCAGAGCCCCAAGAACCCTCAACTGATGCGGCCAGTAGCTCCTCTTCAGATTATACAACAGTTCCATCTAATTCCACTAGCTTAAGCTCTGCTTCAGATTTTGCAACAGTTCCATCTTATTCCACTAGCTCAAGCTCTGCCTGGGATTCTGCAACAGTTTCATCTTACTTTGCTATCTAAAGCTTAGCCATGGCGACATCAAACGCAAGGTATGCTCATGCACCTAAAAACGAAACAGAGCGGACAACCCAAGTTGCCGGTAGCTCTGACTGGGGTTCTTCAACAGTGTCATCTTATTTCGATAGCTCAAGCTCTACCTCGGAGACAACTCCGAATCACTTTTGAAATTTAACAACAACCGCTAGTTGTGTTCATGCACCTACATACAAACCCAGAGCACATGCTGCCGGTAGCTCTACCTCGGATTCTACAATAGTACCATATTATTCCGCTTACTCTGTCTCAGAGACAACAACCGCTAGGCATGATCATGCACGCAAAAACGAAACAGAACAAACAACTCAAGTTGCCAGTAGCTCTGCCTTGGATTCTACAACAGTTCCATAATATTCCGCTCGCTCTAACTTAGCCACGCAGACAAACGAAACAGCGCCCATAACACAAGCGGCCGGTAGCTCTGCTTCGGATTCTACAATAGTGCCATCTTATTTCGCTATCTCAAGATATTCCCGGGATTCTACAACAATGCCTTTTTATTCCGCTAGCTCAAGCTCAGCCACGGAGACAACAACTGCAAGGTATGGACATGCACATAAAAACGAAACAGAACCTACAACACAAGCAACAAGTTCAACTTCGGAAGTCTACACAATAGTATCGGGTGAATTAACGGAAGCTTCCGTGTCAACAACAGTTTCTGTTCCTCATACCACAACACTAATTGCAGCTAGTCTGACCACAGAATCCCAAAACAGTTCCATAAACGACGAGACCTATCCGGAACAGCCTGATGAAGAAGGTACAAAAGGTAACCAAGTGATTGTTGAAGTTTCTAAAAAGAATGGCGTCCAAACGGTCAAAATCAATAATCGAAAAGCAAACCATAGTCTATCCTATGTGTTTCTATTTATGAACTCAAACGGTTCAGACGATAAAGTTGACATTCTGAAATAACTACGAACAATAAAAAGTTAAAGGATCATATACTAAAAACAAACATAACCCATTAGCAAGACTGTGAATGTTAATGTTTTAATAAAATATTAATACGATTATGACACGAATGTGTTTCTTGTATAAGTATCTTCAGTAAAACTCAAAAGTGTCCTGTCCCTACAAATAACCAAAATTTCTTAGTAATTGAATATGGCTTGACAATGCCAATAAAATGAGGCATGTGTTTGAAAACCATCTGGTTGTGGTTCCGGCTTAGTTCCTTATTTGTATCCGATACGGTTACTATGCGTTGTTCCACTTTGGTTAGGGTAGATATTATAGATATAGATAGTGAAGTCTCCTATTTAGTTAGGGCATGTTCTCTGTCGTTTACCCACCCATAAACTGTTTGGCATGTGTAAATGTAGGGGGGCTTCGCAGTAGAATTTAAAGGTGGTAGTCGAATTAGGAAACACACACGTTGAGGATTTACTTATTATTTTAAATTCTTTATTACTATATGACCTCTAGTTGACACTTGTAAATTGTAACTAACTACTACCGCCTCAGCTTCCAGTAGCTGAAGCCTCTGTTAAAGGCTGCCGTCGGCTAGAAGGCTCGGCTTGTGGTGAGTTTCTAGCGACGGCAGCAGTGCTGCGCGGTTGGCGCATTTTCCGCTGTTTGGCATAAACATACTCCCCCCCTTTGCAAGGATTGCAAGAGTAGGACGGAAGGGGGGATCGGAAATTATGCTGGGAGTTAGTACGGGATTACGCTGGAGTTATGCCGGACACGATCCCGAGAGCATCCAACCAAATATGGTGTTCTGTGCCACCGGAAGACCATTCTGGCCGGGAACTAATCCTGGTACCAAGAGCTCCTGGTACAAATCAGCCCCAAGTACCAGGGACACATGCTTCGGACGAAACCACGTTTCGTCAGAAGGCACAATGTCGGCGAATCGTGCCTGGACGCTCTCCGGGATCGTTTTGGCTGGCGTCTTCATATTGGTGCCCTCTTCCACCTTTAACACCGCCTCCCTCATGAAGGTAGCCGCTTTGTTGTGGAGGAACACCGTGCAGGCCTCATCCGCACCGACGCTGGTGACGGAAAGACCGAAGCCTTTTGCCAGTGAAGTGCCGATGCGGCTTATCGGACTACACGGGTCCACGAGCGCAGCCACCTTGAACGACGTCTTTCCGTTATTCAGGAAGAGAGAGACGGTCGGCAGGAGCGTAATCCACTTGAATTCAAGCAGCGAGACCAACGAAGTTGACATCGCTGGCTGGGGACTCTCCGCTGGGGTTGTGGTTTCCTCCCTGTATACCTCCAATCGACGCTGGATTGTGGATGGGGTGCCGGACGTGGATGCTGTTGGTCGGGTTTTTTCGGAGAGGTGGAGCAGCGTGTGGTGATCCCCCCTTACACTTCCGACATTTGTCCTTGCTCCTACAGGTGTCTCCGGAATGCTGATGGGCTAAACAATTGGCGCAATATTTATTTATCAGCACGGCCCGGAGCCGCTTGTCGCCCGTCAGCCGCAGAAATCTTTTGCATTTTCGCAGTGGATGGATTCCACTGCAGACACGGCAGCGGAATGAATGTAATCCGCGTACCCGACGGGACTCCAGCGCTTGTGCCTTCCTTGGTGCCATTCTGTATAATGAAAACAAAACAAGAAAACATGTACTCAAGTTTGCACCATGGATATTGCAAATATTAGGAGTACGCGGAAAGTCGTTAGGATTTAGGAACGAAAGTGTCCATTCACGGATAGGAAAGCCAGAGCTTTCGAGAGCGGATTGTAGTTCCGCAATGGCTGCTACGGCTCGTGGCTTGGAATGCGCTCCGGGCAGAACATCATCGACATACCTGAAACTTGTGATTATTTCACTTGCCAGCGGAAATTCGGTCTTCACATCCTCAGCAAGCTGCTGTAAGACCCGAATGGCAAGGAATGGAGCACAATTGACACCGAAAGTGACTGTATTCAATTCATAATCACAGATATTCTCGTGGTTATCCCGGAAGAGAATTCTTTGGAACGGTGTGTGATCTGAATGGACCAGTATCTGCCGATACATTTTTGTTATGTCGGCATTGAAGACATATCGAAAGAAGCGCCACTTGAGAATTTGTACGGTCAAGTCAGACTGCAGAATGGGCCCCGGATGAAGGATATCATTCAAACTGCGACCGTTCGATGAGGGATTGGAAGCGTTGAACACGACGCGGACCTTTGTCGTGGTGCTGTCGGGTTTGAAAACTGCATGGTGGGGCAAATAGAAATTGTTCACTGCATCGTTCGGGCTGACTTGCCGCATGTGGCCTAAATCCAAATATTCTTGAATAACGGAGTCATATTGCTCCTTGAGGGAAAGGTCTCTCTTTAGACGGCTCTCATTCTTCAGGAATTGAGCCAGTGCCATGGATCTGGAATGACCTACTTTGCAATGAACTTGGTCGCGAAATGGAAGCGTCACCACATATCTCCCCTTTGCGTCTCTCGTGGTCGTTTTGACAAAGTTTTTCTCACAAAAAGAGTCAGATTCTTTGACCGGTCTCGCCGGCAAATCCTCCACCTCCCAAAATTTTGTGAGAAGCTGCTCTAGTCGTGACTCGGAATTAACAGAAACGCGTGTGGAGAAGGACGAGATGGAATTGGGTGTGGACTTTGAGATTGGGCCGGTTAGTATCCAGCCAAAGACCGTCTCTTGCCCCAACAGACTGCCACACACATTAGGACGAGAAGCACCCTGGAGAATGGACGGAAGGATATCCGCCCCTAAAAGCACATCAATTTGTGCACTTTGGAAGAATAAAGGATCTGCCAGTTGCAAGTCTGGTAGATCCTTTAGTAAGGTTTGAGGAATTGAATATGACGGGAGATTTCCCGACAGTTCTGGGAGCACATATGCCGAAACTTCAATTTGAAGTCTGGGCCTTATAGGAGACCCGATATGGAAATGGCATAGCTTTCGGGGTTGGGCTGCAACCGCTTGATTGAGCCCTGTGACGTTGACTTCAACCCTTTGGAAAGGCAATTTGATTTTGTCAAACAATCTCTTCGAAATGAAAGTGGCTTCTGAGCCTGAATCTATCAGCGCTCTCGCCGTGAACTTAGTGCCCAGATGGATAACAGTTATTAATGCGGTACCTAAGAGCACACCCCGCGTATCAGTAGCAAAATAGTTTTGAACGCAGGGTTGGTTCGAAGTGGACTGTATTTGAACTGGATTATTATTTTGCGTTTGAGGAACTGAATTAGCGGTCACTGAAGGAGGGCTGCCCTTATGCAAAAGCGTGTTATGGCGGCCCTTGCACGTGAAGCAATTGTGAGCACTTGTGCAGTCTTTAAGTTGGTGGTTCTTTGCGAAACAATTCCAACATAGACTCCGCTGTTTCACGAGGTTGGCTCTTTCGGTAACTGACATTTTAAGGAACTTCGGACATAAGCGGATTGGGTGGTTTTCTTTGGAACATACATTGCAAGAGTTTACCTTGGAATGTACCTTTGCTTCAAAGGTTTGGAGATTCCTCGAAGACGCTTGAGGCTTGGACGGCCTTGAATTGGATTGAACGCTGGAACTAGGCTTGACATCCTCGATAGCTTCCAGCGTCCTGTAGCGTTCACCCAGGAAACTATTTAAGTCTTCCCATTTTGGAATTGCCGCTTTATCTGAAAGGGACTGTTCCCACAGAGACAATGTGCCCTTTGGTAATTTGGAAGAGCACAAGAACACAAGGAGGCAGTCCCAATTTTCAGTCGATACCTCGGAATGTTCCAGAGCTGTGAGACAACTCTGGATAGTAGTCTGAATCTCTTTCAGGGCGGAGCCGGTTTCTACATTAACAGTAGGCAAATTGAACAGGATTTTAAGTTGGCTATTAACCAGAAGCCGCTTATTTTGGAAACGCTCATACAACGCCTGCCACGCAGAGGCAAAACCGTCATGGGTGAGCGGAGACTTCGAAACAATTGCCTTAGCTTCACCTCCAGTTTTGGAATTGAGGTGAAACAATTTCTCGACCGGAGTGAGTCGAGGGTTGTCAATGTAGATAGCCGTAAATAGGTCTCGGAAAGTTGGCCATTTTAAGTAGTCTCCATGGAACACTTCTGTATCTACAGGCGGGAGACTACAGCCCCGAGAAACAGACGCTATCGGAACTGCTGGTTGCCTATTAATGGAGCTAAGCCTTTCTATTTGCTCGCATAATTGTGCCGTACACCGCTCGTATACGGAGTAGCAACGGTCGTATGTCGTCGTTAACGACGTAGCATCGCTACTCCCAGAACCTTGGCTAAGGGCCCTTGAGCTGATCTCGTACTCTTTTTCAACTTTCTCCCACAGAACCTTTACATGATCGCGACGGACCTGTAGTGTGTAGAGGGATGGTTCTGTAGCTGACGGACCATTAATTCGTGATTCGAATTGGATCAGCTTATCGGAAGCGGAGATAAAATCGGCCATTGCCATATTTGCCTTGGAGGCTAGTTTGGTAGCGGCCCGAGTGGCTATCTGCTTCAAACTCGGAATGGGGGGTTTAGCAAGTGGTGTGACGGCGCTGGAAGTTTTGGCAACTGGCTTGGATTTGGGTGTGACAGAGGTTTTCTTCACCGGGAGATTTGGTGAAGAAAGCGAACTTCTTTTGTGTTCTTCACGGACGGAACGTTCAGCTGTTTTTTCTCTCCTTGACCTGGCCCTATCGGCATTCCAGGTGACAAGCAAGGAAACAAATTCTGGGATTTGTGGGAATATTTATTGTAGTCAGGATTGACCACAATAAAATACTATTGAAAAATAGTTGTAAAAGAATATTTACAAATATAGCCCCGCTAGATGGACTTACGAATAACTTGTAAAAGAATATTTATAAATTATTCGGATATTCCACTCACTTGGAATGAAATGGAATCGGATCAGAGAATATTAAATTGTAAAAGAATATTTACAATTTTACCCGATAACAGACTTAAAATAATTTACAAAAGAATATTTATAAATTATTCTGGAATATTCCACTCGGAACGAAATGGAAAACGGAACAAAGACAATGAAAATTGTAAAAGAATATTTACAATTTCCCCCGTTAACGGACTTAAAATAATTTACAAAAGAATATTTATAAATTATTCTGGAATCTTCCACCTCGGAACGAAATGGAAAACGGAACAAAAAAATGAAAATTGTAAAAGAATATTTACAATTTCCCCGTTAACGGAACTAAAATAATTTATAAAAGAATATGTATAAATTATTTTGGAATATTCCACCCGGAACGGACTGGAAACGGAACAGAAAAATTAAAATTGTATAAGAATATTTACAATTTCCCCCGTTAACGGAACTAAAATAATTTATAAAAGAATATTTATAAATTATTTGGAATATTCCACCCGGAACGGACTGGAAACGGAACAGAAAAATTAAAATTGTAAAAGAAACAAAAAAATTGTAAAAGAATATTTACAATTTCCCCCGTTAACGGAACTAAAATAATTTATAAAAGAATATTTATAAATTATTTGGAATATTCCACCCGGAACGGACTGGAAACGGAACAGAAAAAATTAAAATTGTAAAAGAATATTTACAATTTCCCCCGTTAACGGAACTAAAATAATTTATAAAAGAATATTTATAAATTATTTGGAATATTCCACCCGGAACGGACTGGAAACGGAACAGAAAAAATTAAAATTGTAAAAGAATATTTACAATTTCCCCGTTAACGGAACTAAAATAATTTATAAAAGAATATGTATAAATTATTTTGGAATATTCCACCCGGAACGGAATGGAATCGCAACAGAGAACAGTTGCGAACAGAAAAAACAGAACGGAAAATAAGATATTAATTATAGATTATAATTAATACCTTTAAATTAAGTTAAGTGTCGGACTGTTGACGATCACGATATATTGCTTTACACACTTTAGCGCTTGAAGCGCTTCTATGACAAAGAAATCGTTGTTACCTTTACCAGTTCACCAGAGCGGAACTAGCAAAGCTTACATATGCATGTATTTGTTTATATTGAGCTGTTGTAGTTTATGCCGGCAAAAATAAAGTTTTTATTAAATTTCAATCTCTTTGTATGCTCGGCCAGTGTTTTGTTTTATGTTTTTTAGTAAATGTTATATTGCATTTGTATTTTGTTTAAGTTATAGAGTGCCGGCGACTTGACAAGTGCTGGAAATAATTCACCTGCAAGTGCGGCGCTTACTGCGTTTATGTGTATATTTAATTATTGTGTGTTATGCTTGCATATGTAATGTTGAACACATATATGGAATATAAATGTGGATGTGGTTGATGTAATATGTTGATATATATATGTGTGTGGAATATATGTAATAAAGCAATTTATGTAGAAATGCTATGTGTTCTGTATGAATTTATGTACATACACACATACATGCACGTACGCTTGCGCGCTTAAAACTGCCGATCAACTGCTGGCGATTTTTATTGTGTAAATATGTTTGCATGTACGTATGTATGTCGGATGCATAAATGTATAAAGCAGAACGGATCTCAGCTGCGCGCAGGTATGTATGTACGTATGTACATACATATAGGAAATTATTTAAATAGCGCAGACAGATTTTTGCCTATTTTGTTCAGCCGCTCGGAATATTTTTTTTATGCGGTAACGAAGACAGCGGAATACAAAAGGAATGCTTTTCCTTTTCACTTGACAAAAAAAAAACTTTGGCGGACAGAACAAATATGGCGGAATTTATGGTTATGTACTTGTGTATGTTATACTTAACTTTTGGTTTCTTCTATTGCTGCCGAAAACTGAAGTGATGCCACTGATGATTACAATCCGGCTCGAAGGACCATGTAAATGTAGGGGGGCTTCGCAGTAGAATTTAAAGGTGGTAGTCGAATTAGGAAACACACACGTTGAGGATTTACTTATTATTTTAAATTCTTTATTACTATATGACCTCTAGTTGACACTTGTAAATTGTAACTAACTACTACCGCCTCAGCTTCCAGTAGCTGAAGCCTCTGTTAAAGGCTGCCGTCGGCTAGAAGGCTCGGCTTGTGGTGAGTTTCTAGCGACGGCAGCAGTGCTTGCATAATTAAGGGATCTTATACTGAATCTACCAGGTAATCTTCGGAACTATGTATTTATCGTAGTATTACTTTCCTTCACGCCTCCAAGCTACGTGTCTATATGAGATGTTCTGAGAACACTTGAAAAATTAAGGCAGGAGCAGAGCAGACGTCCATTAAAATATATACAGACGGATCAAAAATGAGCGGGGAGTCGGCGCAGAAGTGTACTGCGCCGAACCAACGTGAGCCTGTCATACAAACTCCCGGACCACTGCAGCATATTCCGACGGAGATATTTGCTATAAGAAGGTAGTCCTACAAACAAACACAGCACAAGACAAAGTAAACATATTTGTGGACAGTCAGGCGGCAATCGAAGCTCTTGGAATGTCCTGGTGAGCAGGGAAACCCTATATGCACTCAGCACCCTTAAAAAAATGCGCATCAATTGGATTCTAAGCCATCAGGGCTTCGAGGGCAACGAAATAACAGACAATCTGGCTAAGCAAGGTGCAACGGGACTCAACAATGACACTGGGGACGTTCCGATCTCCCAGGTGTCAAGGAAACGCTAGAGCACCTTCTTTGCAGCTGCCCCGCACTGGCAGCACAGCGACTTCACCACTTTCAAATTCCCTTTCTGGCTTCACTCGATGAAGCACGCAGGAACCGAAGTACAAACACTCCGCAGGACCAGACAACAAGATAGTCCCAACCATCTCCAACCACCGGCCCCACTAAGGACCCTTATTAGCGGTCTATGTTTGACACTCCCTGGAGGGTCAGCCGGTCCAACCGGTCCAACTAGCACCCAAGCTATCGTATTTTGTATTCATATAATGAAAATAAACTGTCTGTGTATTAAAATTACACATATGAGCTTTTATTGACTATAATTGAATATTGATACAAAGTTTATTTGTACATTGTGTAGTTTGTGTGTCTCATCTACGACAAGCCAGCACGTGTTATTGTGGCTTTTGCCTATTCTCGAATGGCAGACGCACATGCATACTCACAGACCTATGTATGTTACGATTTGCAGTCAGCTGCAGCCGTTTTGCATCCAGCAAATTAAAAATGTCTATTACAGGTTAATATGTTAGTATTAATATATTTATATTCAAAGAGGAAATGTGCACTTAATATACCATTAATTAGTTGTAAGAAAAAGTAAAAACAAGTGGAAACAGTCGGACGCAACCGACTGCGGTAAACTCGATACCTGTATTAAAACCGGTAAAAAGAGTCCTTATTGCAAAATATAAATATCTGTCACAGCAAATGCAAACATTAATAGCAAAATGCTGGCCGCACATTTTACATGTTTTTTCTGTTCCAGTTTAATCAAACGTTAACAGGTTGATAAAGAGATAGTAGGCGGCAATGAAGTTTCGCCTACTTATTGGCTGCACAACTTTAACGAAATTCAGTTGCTTTTGTTGTTGCTGTTGTTGTTCCTGTTTTTATGGCATTCTGCAGGCAGGACTCCAATGCAGCATTTTCTTTCTATGGGCCACATTAATTGAGCTTTTTATGATGGTGGCGCGCACCCAAACGGGACAGCAGGGTATTTTGTTGGGCTTTAGATAAAATGACAAATATCTTATAAAAATTGCGAAATATTTAAAAATACGATCGATAACTATCATTATATAGCTGTATCTTGATAACTTCTGTTGAAAAAGGTTGCAAACCAAAGTTTTTGCATTGTTTTGTACTTAATTTAAATAAAAACAAGTGGAATCGTTGCAGTCGGACACAACTGACTGCGGTATATTGGTTATCAGTATTAAAACTGGTAAAAAGCAGCCTTATTGCAAAGGGGTACGGTTGCGGCAGAGGTGTACGCTGCCTTAAAGATTCTCCGATGCAGATGTGGATGCCACTTCCACTTCCTTCCAAATTTGATGACTCTAGCTCAAAGTTTGTAAAAGGTTTGGGAAAAGGGGGCTGGGGGCGGTATGGGTGGGAGTGGCATCCAAATTTTTGATGCAGATCTTTGTAGAATGTCAATTGCTATCTTCATACCAAATTTGGTAACTCTAGCTCAAAGTTTGTAAAAGATTCTGGCAAGGAGGGGCTGGGGGCGGTATGGGTGAGCGTGGCATCCAAATTTTTGCTGCAGATCTTTATGGAATGTTAATTGCTATCTTCACACCAAATTTGGTGACTTTAGCTCCACAACTCTGGTAGATACACGCATTCCCGTTTTGACGAAGCGTTGGGGTGGATGGGGGCGGCTAGAGCAGTTTTGTTGGGCGGGGCTTCCTTTTGATGAAGTTTTTGGGGGTCATCATCACCTATCTTGGTACCAAATTTGGTGGCTATAGCTCAAAAACTGTGGGAGATATAGGCTTTTTTGACTTTAAAATGCGGGGGGGGCTGGGGGCGGAATGGGCGGGCGTGGCTCCAAAATTTTTGATGTAGTTTTTGGGGGTTGCTAGTAGCTATCTTCTTACCAAATTTGGTACTTCTAGCTGTAAGGATGTGCGAAATATGTGGATTTATCGGTTTTGAGTTATCGAATTTATCGATTTGCCAGCCCCCCCAGTTATCGTAGAACCCCCATCTTGACACTTTAATTTACTATCCCATAGATAAAGAGAATTGGAAAGTTTCAAGTCTCTAGCTTGAAGGGTGTGGAAAAAACTTGCAAACATACGGACGGACAGACGGACAGACGGTCAGACGGACAGACGGACAGACACCATGACGGACATTGCACAAAACCAATATACTCTTTACCTTCGGTATCGAGTATAAAAAATGGATGCCACGCTCACCCATACCGCCCCAGCCTCTTTTTCCCCACTTATAACAAACTTCGAGCTAGAGTCACCAAATTTGGTATGAAGATAGCAATTGACATTCCACAAAGATCTGCATCAAAAATTTAGATGCCACGCCCACCCATACCGCCCCCACCCCCTCTTTCCACACCTTTAACAAACTTTGAGCTTGAGTCACCAAATTTGGTATGAAGATAGCAATTGACATAACACAAATATCTGCATTAAAAGTTTGGATGCCACGCCTACCCATACCACCCCAGCCCACTTCCCCAACCTTTTACAAACTGTGAGATACTGTGAAGTAGGCCCACCACAGGCCTCCACCACATTTAGAATAAGATAATTTTGGGATTTATATATATTAGTGAACATCGCGAATTATTATGAAGTAACTACATGATTAGATATTAAGACGTTGAAATTACATTTGATTTTGTTTATATCGATATTCACATCCAAAGTTAGTATTTATCGGAGTTTACATTTGTTAATTTACATTACACCACTACATATAATATTATAACACTATGGCTTAAGATTAACAGAGGAGTACAAGAGAAAAGGCGCAATGAAGCGACCAAGGCAGTAGCGATCGGGAACTAAATGAGTAGAGACGTGTCGACCGAGAATTCGGGAATTGTAAGAAACATATGCGCGAAGGTCAACGCAAGAGGTTAAGTTTTAGTTAAAGAAAGCAGACAAGAACGGGAGTAATTATTATTATCATCGACGGAATAAGAGCAGTGAAGTTTAAATCCGCGATTTGTTTCGAATTATAATTGTAAGCATATCTCTAAGAAGTAAGAAACAGTGAAACAGTGAGAGAATAAAAGAAAACGCTTAAGTTAAAATTCCCCCCTCTCCATCGAGTCTCTTTACTTTGGCAGTTTTAGTGGCGCGCGCGAGTGTATGCAAACGCATACACACACACAGAAAACAAAACGAAACGGGGTTGTCTATTTCTCGCGCCGGCTTGCGACTTTCGTGTATTCGCCGAAAATATACCCTGGGTAATTAGTGGCGGTTTTGTGCAGTGGGTTACCTTGCTACACCCTGATCACCCAGGCACCTCACTTGCGCGAGACGTCGCGACGTCTTTGGCAACTTCACCCTCTTACCTCCATTTCATGAAGCGTCGCTGATTGAATATAAATCATTCTTGTGACGTGGGCCGTGGACAGACTGAGATCTGTACCTCGGCAAAATAACTACTTTACAATACATTTACCAAATTTGGAAGGAAGATAGCTGGTAGCATCCCCATCTGTATTGGAGAATCTTTAAGGCAGCGTACACTCCTGCCGCATCCATTCCAATAATTCTTCTCTTTACCGGATTTAATACAGTTATCGAGTATACCGCAGTCGCTTGCGTCTGACTGCAACGTTTCCACTTGTTTTTTTTCTTACATTTGTATACATATATTTAAGTTCATGTTGCGTTTCGTTGCTATAGTTTCAGCTGTAAAATTCACCAGGCAATGTCAAAGGCTCATTCTTTTTGTTTGTTGTTATTTTCTTTTTACTGAAAGCTGCATGAAAAAGAGGTGTGCAAACACTTCGCATGAGTTTTTATGGCAACATCACAGTACAACAACAATGACATCAAACACAATAAAAGCCAACAATAAAAGAAAAATAATAATAAATAAATTCTTCCTTCTGCTCTAATGTCACTGAACTGAAGTCAACATATTGCCGTATTTTAAGCGGATAATAAGCATTACATACCGTTTACTTTCATTGTTGTTGTTCAGCTCCATTTTCAGCTTTTTAAAGTGAGCATTTATATGTATGCCGAACAGATTTGCCTAAGTTAGTAAACTTAAATAGGATCGTTTTTAATAATCGAACATTTTTACAGTGGCTTAATCGGTTTTATTTAAGAATGGAAATGTTTTAAGTTATTTAAAGAAATCCTCAATCAGAAGTTGGGCAAAACTTGAGAACTTTAAATACAATTTCTATTCGATGTTTAGTTCTAAGATTTTTTTGACGGTTTAACTTAACGGATATATACTTAAATCAACATTTGTTTTGAGCCCTGGTTTTTTTATGCTAACAGATTTATATTCCCTTTTAAAGTATATGTAATCCAAAGACTATTTAACATAAAGATGGGTCTTAAGAATTGTTCAAGTTAACATGCCGTAAACCAAGTCGCAACCACGAAGCGGACAAATTAACGAGTAGAAAAGTCGGTTTCCCCTAACGACAACCAGCTGCGCTTGTTTTGATTATTGCTTTTTTGTTTACAATACACATGCCGCCCTGTTTTTTGTTGTTTGTTTTTGTTTTGCACTGCTGTCTTGTTGGTGTGCAGTGCTAGCTAGCTTGTTGCCTAGGCAACTAAGTCAATTCTTCTATGCGTGTAATTTTGTGTGTTTGCATGTGCGTAATAATTTTTCATATTTTGTTTATTATTTATTTATTTATTTAATAGTCTCTGATGTAATCAAATTATGCCTTCAATAAACATTGTTACTTGGCGGTAACATTGTTACTTGGCGGGAGACGCGCAAGTTATTTATAAGCCCACAACAGGAAATATTGCACAAGAACCATTTAATAATAATATAAGTAATAAGGTTCAAGAATTATTGAACTCATTAAATTCTAAGTAAGATTAGCATTTTGATAATAACAGGAAATGCAACGTGCACAAAACCAACTTCACACGCCAATAAGAAGCAGAGCACAAGCCAGACATGAATTTATTATAAGTTACGCTTAAGTTTCATGTAAAGCAATTCAACAAAGACAAATCAGTTGATTCTCACACAAACCCCGCAGTTGTGTTATATATTGAAGTGATTCTTTTTTTTTAGTACACGGCCGTCCTTTTGTACGAAGTTCGCACTTTCTGGCGAGACTTCAGATTAGTGTAACCAGAAAATATGAGAAGGTAAATCCTAATTTATATGATATCGATAGCTGTTGTTTATAAATATCGCGAGGAACCAGTACTTTCTTACTCCGCCGTGGAGCTACTATACTAGGCTGTGGCTGGCGACTCGCCACATATATAAAAGTATATTTTTCTCTGTTTAGTTTTAGTAAGACACTCCATATTTTATCATACTTTTATTTTGACGTATCTTGCACAACAATTTCTCCAAGAATGGAATTCATAACAAGTAAGAAGGCTCTAGTCGGGAGAGCCCGACTAGAAGCTACCCTGAACCCAGTTGCAATAAATATACATATTAAATTTATATAAGACTTTGATATACGGACTTAACTTCAATCGATTAAATTCGATATCTCCGGTGTTTCTTAACCGATTTGGACGAAAATTTCAGAAAAGTTCTATCGTTACCCATTATTTCAACCCTCATTTCTACATTTTCCAAATTCGATATTTTTTTGATATCGATTCCATGTGTATATCGGAAACCATAATTGTTATCGATAATTTGAAACAAACTTGTTCTGCTCATGGTATAGGAGAACTTATATTCAAAATCTGAAGTCTCTAGCTCTTGTAGTCTCTGAGATCCACGCGTTCATACAGACGGACAGATAGACAGACGGACAGACGGACGGACAGACGGACATGGCTATATCGACTCGGCTGTTGATGCTGATCAAGAATATATGCACTTTATGGGGTCGGAGATGCTTCCTTCTGCCTGTTACATACTTTTGCACAAAACCATTATACCCATTTTATGGGTTACGGGTATAAAAAAGAATGGAGTTGCGTTCAAGGAGATTTTCGTTATCAAGCTGAAAGAATATGTTTTGCTTAGCGCATTTGCACCGTTGTCTTTGCTCTTATAACAGTTGCTGAGCTGCCCTCCAGTACAGCCAAACGACGCAAAACGACCGCTGCGTCGACGACTCTGTGACAGTCGTTGAAGCTCGCTTGAACCTTTCACAATGTGTTCAACTGACGTGTTTTGCATGGCAATGTCCGTTAACCCAACTGAATGCACGCTTGGTTGACGCAATGGCATGCAGAGAAGCGACGTTAACGACGCTCGTGCAACGCAATGTCGTGCATAGAGTGACGTTAGCGTCCCTCGTTTGACTTAATGACATGTATCGAGCGACGCTAGAGACGCTCGTTCGACTTATTACCATGCAGACAGCGACGTAAGAGAGGCTCTTTCGACTTTATGACATGTATGGAGCGTCGTAAGAGACGCTTTATTGACCTAATGACATGTATGGAGCGACGCAAGAGACGCTTTATTGACCTAATTACATGTATGGAGCGACGCGGTCTCAAAGAACGCATTTCTTGTAAATTTTTGCTGGTCTGGCGCGTCGTGAGAAATATGCAAGTCATTCTGCTTGCTGACTCCGCCTCGACATATTCCCTCGTAGCGCAGCCAGCCAGGCATATTGTGTGTATGCGGCCGTAGCCATCGATTTTGTAGCTCGCAGACCCTTGTTTTTTGGGCTGATCGCCTGTTATCTTATGCTTATGAGCGTGTGTATTCTTCATATGTTCATATGTTATGCCACTTGCCTTTTCGTTTTTTGTGCATCTAGCTGTATAACTGCAAAAAACTAAAGCATATGCATACCAACATATATAAAGTGACATATTCAGTTCCTGCAAAACTTCTATGTCAACCTCCACCCACATAAAATAGTTAGCAAGAACAATGCACAAGCATTGTCCACTTGAGTAAACATATGTACATATAATCTTAAGCACGCACATTTATGATTTTGGCTTCCTGTAATAGAACCGTAGATAATTAAGTCACACTAGGAGAACAGAATAAATAACACCAAAACTATGCACCCCAAAAAAAAAAAATAAACAAAGCCATTAAAATCGATCAGGCCACTTTAAGAATTAGACGAGCAAAGTTCAATGTAATTAGATCCTTGAACGAAACCCCAGTTAACGACTCCTTAGAATAAATCCACTCCAGAGAGTTGAGCATAAATAACTTAAACAAAGGAATAAGTCGCAAAACGAGGTTTCTTCAAAAATCAAAACGTTTGCATAAGTTGAGTTCTATTTACATGCTTTTATTTAACTTGATTTGTTTGTCTGTTTGTTTGTTTGTTTGTTTGTACCGGATTCTTGTAATCAAATTTTCACAAATTTCCCGACTAGCTAGAGCTCTGAAATTGTCACCAAAGATGTGTTTCAGATGACAATACATGTTTTTAAAGTTTTTGGGACGATAAAATATGTAATATCATGTAAAAACCACGAAAACCAGTTTTCCCATTTGCTTAAATAACTAACTTGACTGGTAAAATTGACAAGCTTTGGTGGCATAAAGAGAAGACTGCCGCTTCACAGGCCGAAGGTCGTGGGTTCGATCTCCGACCGAGACATACTTTTTTTATGTTTTTTGTTTTTTATTATTTAAAAACATGTTTGACATTTGAGTATTGCATAGATGATGGTAAAAAATCGTTTACAAATGTATGCGAAAAAGCTTATAAAAGCATGTTTTCAAATTTTTTTTTGAAATACTTGTTTACATGTTGTACTGTAAAGACGCGTTCAATAAAGATATTTTATATTTTTTTAAATAAACGCGACTGCAACGATTTAATTCGCTCAGCCGGTAGGATATCATTTGAAATCGTGAAAGTCGTAGTAACCTAAGGATCAAAAGATCCTTAACTTGTTCTAGTGTCTCGCAAATTAATCGATGTGATATCCGCACAAGGAAACAAAATCACGCAACGCTTTAAGTGCAAGAAAAACAAAGAGAAGTGAAAATTGTTTTTTTATCAACAAAACTTTTTATAGATCAAATATCAAAATAAATGAAAATTCCAAGATGACTTTGAGAATTTTATCAGATGCCAACCTAAGCCAAGCGCTTAACCAAATCAGACAAATACCAAGCTTTGGAGGAGAAACAGGAGACCTAATCGCCTTCATCAGCAGAATTGAATTCATCACGAAACTATACCCAACTGAGGACAGCAGACAACAAAATGTGTTATTCAGCGCAGTGGAAGTACAACTACATGGAGACGCCCAAAGGACATCACTAAGACACATGGCTTCGGACGGGAACACACTAAGGGATATCCTGATCAATACCTACAAGACGCAAACATCGTTTGAAGAATTACTAAGGAAGCTGTACTACACCCAATACGGAGGAAGTATACGTAAGTTCGTCGAAGAATTAGAAGCTAAGTCTTTTGTTATTATAAATAAGTTCATACTAGAAGGCAACCAACAAAATACAACACTATACACAAATGCAATGAACAGTACAATAAAAGATGTAATTAGTAAGAAATTGCCTGACAGATTGTATATGCAGCTAGCTAGATACGATATAACCACAGTGAATAAATTAAAACATGTAGCACAGAAAGACGTAGTTTATGAAGATTACGTATCTGAGAGATCCAAGAGCACAAACAACAACTACAAATGCACCAAATCCACCATTTAAAAGGTTATAGTAAACAGTCAAAAATGGACACATCCGAAAATTTTCATCAAACAGCCTCGCAATCGAAAATAGAACACCGTTCATAAATATAATTATGAACGATATTCCTTTGAAATGCTTAGTAGACACGGGTTCGTCGATAAATTTAATGAGCAAAAATTTCCTTAATTATAAAACATCAAAAGAAAATATAACTTGTCATACAATAAGTGGAAAAGTAACTTTAAACGAAAGCATATCGTTAGCACCAAGTAGACTGTGTCCGACCGATCAAAAATTTTACATTCATGATTCCTCAAAGAAATTTGACATTCTATTAGGCCGAACGTTCCAAGCAGATTGTAAAGCTAAGATCAACTACGAGGTAAAGTTTATACAACTTGGAGATTTCCAATTCTTATTCAAGTATGGTATCGAAGAAAAATGGTCAAACGAAAACTTAGAAGAATGTTTAGATCCACCATTAACAAGAGATTTGCATATAGCTTATGCACTGGAAAATTAGTTATTAGAAAGTAATCAGTTCAGATTAGAGCATCTTAATGCAGAAGAAACAAGTGGAAGCGTTGCAGTCGAACGCAACCGACACCAGTTTAAAATCCAGTAAAAAATAAGGCCTGATTGCATAGGGGCCCGGATGCGGCAGGGGTGTACGCTTTCTGAAAGATTCTCCGATGAAGATGGGATGCCACCAGCTATTTTTATACTCGATACCGAAGGTAAAGAGTATATTGAGTTTGTGCAGTGTCCGTCATGGTGTCCGTCCATCTGTCCGACTGTCCGTCCGTCCGTCCGTCCGTCCGTCCGTCTGTATGATCGCAACTTTTTTCCACACCTTTCAAGCTAGAGACTTGAAACTTTCCCATTATCTTTATCTATGGGATAGTAAATTAAAGTGTCAAGATGGGGGTTCTAAGATAACTGGGGGGCTGGCAAATCGATAAATTCGAAAACACAAAACCGATAAATCCACATATTTCGCACATCCTTACAGCTAGAACTTCCAAATTTGGTAAAAAGATAGCTACTAGCAACCCCCAAAAAACTGCATCAAAAATTTTGGAGACACGCCCACCCATTCCGCCCCCAGCCCCCCCACATTTTAAAGTCAAAAAAGCCTATATCTCCCACGGTTTTTGAGCTTTAGTCACCAAATTTGGTGCCAAGATAGGTGATGATGACCCCCCAAAAACTGCATCAAAAGTTTGGATGCCACCCCTAACAATACCGCCCTAGCCAACTCTATCTGCCCCAACGCTTCGTCAAAAACGGAAATGCGTGTATGTTCCAGAGTTGTGGAGCTAGAGCCAGCAAATTTGGTAGGAAGATCGCTGGCAACGACCCCCAAGGAAATTGTTCAAAGTTTTGGAGCCACGCCCACCCATTCCGCTCCAAGCCCCCCCTCATTTTTAAATCAGAAAAGCCTATATCTCTAACAGTTTTTGAGCTAGAGTCACCAAATTTAGTGCTCCCAACAATCTGCATCAAAGTTTTGGAGCCACGCCCATCCATTCCCCACTTTTTACAAACTTCGAGCTAGAGTCAACAAATTTGGTATGAAGATAGCAATTGACATTCCACAAAGATCTGCATCAAAAATTTGGATGCCATGCCCACCCATACCGCCCTCCCGCCCCTCTTCTCCACCTTTTACAAACTTTTAGCTAGAGTCACAAAATTTGGAACGAAGACAGCTGGTGGCATCCCCATCTGCATCGCAGAATCTTAATGGCAGCGTACACCCCAGCCGCATCCGTGCCCCTATGCAATCAGGCCTCTATTTTTACTGGATTTTAAACTGGTAACGAGTATACTGCAGTCGGTTGCGTCCGACTGCAACATTTCCACTTGTTTATTTGGTTTGTTCGTTCAAATAGATAATTTAGTTCGATTCGATCAAGTTTTTTGAGTTCGTTTATTTTTTGATTCGTTGAATCAGCCTGTTCGAATGTTGAGCTCGTTCCATTTGGTGATATTTCTATTGAACTTATTTCAAACGACACGGCTCAATTCTTGATTCAAAGATCATAATTCCACACCTTTTCATTCATATTCAAAATATTCCTTCCTTTATGATATTCCTTTTGTCTTTGTTGCAAGCACTCGAGCGCGGGCTCCAAGCCACAATATTTCGTATTTTCGTCCTTTTTTTGGGAATTAAGAAACTCAGAAATTCTGTGCTGGGCGGCACAATTCATTATTTTCGTACTGTGCAAATACAACTGAATACAAAACAAATGCATTCAATGGTTCCATAGCTCTCGTTTTTTGATGCACCTTAATTAGTTATACGAAAATCGTGTTCATTGTCATAGTTTTCATTCCGCATTTGTTGGGCACAACTGCATTTTCAATGTTGAAAGCACGCACACTCACAACTCATGTAAATACTGTACACCGCCCTCCCACATAGAGTTCATCATTTTTGACAACTCGATTATGCCGCAAAACCAACCAATAAACAACTGAAAACAAATTGCCGTTACCGAAGGTATAGAGTATATTGGGTTTGTGCAATGTACGTCATAGTGTCTGTCCGTCCGTATGTGTGCAAGTTTTTTCCACACCCTTCAAGCTAGAGACTTGAAACTTTCCAATTCTCTTTATCTACGGGATTGTAAATTAAAGTGTCAAGATTGGGGTTCTACGGTAACTTGGGGGCTGGCAAATCGATAAATTCGATAACTCAAAACCGAAAGGTCAACATACGCAAAGCCTTACACCTAGAACTACCAAATTCGGTAAGAAGATAGCTACTAGCAACCCCCAAAAAACTGCTCATTAAATATGGAGCCACGCCCACCTATTCCGCTCCCAGTCCCCCTTCCTACGTCTTTTAAAAACTTTGAGCTAGAGCCACCAAATTTGGTATGACGGTCGTGTTTTTGCGTGCTCTTAATTATTTATTGTTCTCTTGTGTTTGTGAACGGTGTTTTACTCTGTTTAACCTGGTACATAATTTTAGCAGTGATTGCAAATATACGTTGTATATATGTATTTGCATTTGCATATTTTGTGTGTTTACTAACAACAAATAGCTTGTCAATTTTTTTCTTGCTCTCGCTTTACAGCATCAGTGCTCTCCCGCTCTTATCCGCTATTATCTGTCGCACTTGCGGTTCTATCTGCCTACGCGCTCACGCTCTCTCATATAAGCGCTCATTTGGTATTTACTGTTTTATATTGCTCTTGCAGTGATACGTTTTACTTATACTTACCTGCGCCTTACTTTGTTTTGTGCTAGCATATCAGTTGCCAGTTAAAACCTTAAAATAATTTGAAAATGTTTGCATGCTGTAGCACCAATTGCAAAGTGGTTGGAACCACCAACCAAGATTTTATTTTGTGTGGATTGTGTGAAAACACGATCCACATGAAATGTGCTGGCTTTACTGCCAAAATCAGGGACTGCTTAATTGCAGATACAGGCAATTAATGGTGTTGCGCGCCCTGCAATTTGGCTGTGAAAGAATCGACCAAACTCATGAGGCAGACTCATGCTAGCTTTAAAGCTATGCATGTAGCTTTTAATAATCTGCAAGCGTCATTCAACGAGCTTGAGCTTAATTTCAAAAATGGCAAGGTGATTACCGAATCTCCGAAGCGTAAAAAGACTTCGGGTCCTAATCCACTTATTGTCCCACCTGTTCTGCCAACCAAACCCCTTCTGGTGCCTAACATTAATCCTTCAATTGGTTTCAATGCTAACCCACTCATGTTATTTAACTCCCCTGCAAGGAATCCCATCAATAACCTAGCCACTTTAACTTCTGATCCTATGCATGAGCCCTCCGGTTCAGCAGCTCGTGTGCCTATTAATCCAAATACAGGTACAACTGGGGCTCACAAGCCTCTTGTGGTTGTCCCACTTAATAAGTTTATTTTCGTGTGTAGGCTAGCATCCGATACTTCATCGGATGATGTTGTGCCTACGTTTAAAGTAATATCGATTCACCACATATTATGGTTGAAAAATTTAAATTGAAACATGCCCGAAGCATATCTTCTTTCAAGTTGAGTGGTCCGCCCGAACTTTTCTCGACAATTTGTTCAGAAAAGTTTTGGCCGCCACAGCTCGTTGTGAAGGAGTATGTGAATAGGCGAAAGAATAGTAATAATATTAACGGTATTAGGATTAGTAGCTCACCACCTGTTAGCCACCATGTAGCCTCCACCTCGGCCGCAAAAAACTAACAAAAGTTATTAGCTTGGCCTATCAAAACGTTAGAGGCCCTAACATTAAACTTGCTAAATTTTATGCTAACAGCCTATCCAATCACAAATAGTTGCACTTACAGAATCCTGGCAAAAACCCGATATTTCTGATTATTCCGTTTTTCCTTCCAAATATAATTTATATAGATGCGATCGCACTTCCCGGAAGGGGGCTGGTGTTCTCATTGCGGTTGACTCTTGCATTTCCTCTGAACAGATTCATTCTCATGATCTTCCGCAAATAGAGTTTTTATGTCTTAAAATATTATATTCCTCCTCATTCTGATGTTAACATTTACTCATCTCATCTGAGTGCCCTGCAAATTGTTTCGTCATTGTTGACAGATATGGATAATCTGATAGTGGTTGGTGATTTTAATCTGCCACATGTTGTATGGTCTGCAAATGAC
Source organism: Scaptomyza montana (assembly GCA_018904305.1). Taxonomy (NCBI): domain Eukaryota; kingdom Metazoa; phylum Arthropoda; class Insecta; order Diptera; family Drosophilidae; genus Scaptomyza; species Scaptomyza montana. Next base: position 65,121 of record JAEIGR010000099.1, on the reverse strand, counting down.
ACATCTTCGGCGGTGTTACCAGTCACTTCTGATGATTTTATCGATGGCCTACTGGAGTTAGGCCTATCGCAAGTTAACAGGGTGCATAACTGTAGTGGTAGAATGTTGGACATAATATTTGTTTCTGACTCAGATTGCAGTAATGCTTGTAGAATACCCCCTCTAGTGCTTCCGGAAGATACCTACCATCCAACCTTAGAACTATCCTTTGAAATTCTTAGCCTTAGTCCATCATCTAAAAGTTCTTCAAAAACCCGTTGTTTTCGTAAAACTAATTTTACTAAATTAAATTATCTTCTTCAACATACTAATTGGTCTCACCTTTATTCTTGTAGTGATATAGAAACTGCCATTGCCATATTTTATAGGACCTTGAATTCGCTTTTGGATATTTGTGTTCCCCTCACTCGTTCTTCAAGTGTTAATAAACCACCTTGGTTTACGAGGGAACTATCGAAATTGAAAAACGCGAAGACAAGATCATATAAAAAATTTAAAAAATCGGGAACTACTTTAGATTTATCTTCGTATTTAGTAGCAAAATCTAGTTTCATTTCCGTTAACACATCTTGCTATAATAATTATCTTAATCGTTGTAGACTAAACTTTTCACGTGACCCTAAACAGTTTTATAAATTTGTTAACTCTAAACGTAAGACTTCTTGCTTGCCATCCTCAGTATACCTAGATGATACAAAAGCAAGTTCTGATCAGGCAGTAGCCGATCTATTTGCTGAGTATTTTCAATCAGTATACTCATCGAATATGTAAAGTGGTAGTAATTCTTATCCTTTTCAAGTTCAAACGTCAAATTGCATAAATGTCCTAGTTATTACTAAGTGTTCGCTCCTTAGTGACCTTAACTTTATCAAGCCCGGCTACTTGCCTGGTCCTGATGGGGTGCCAGGTTGTATTCTTAGATACTGCGCGGATTCACTTTGTAAGCCCTTAAATAAATTTTATAACTTGTCTGTTGACTCAACTGTGTTTCCTGATATATGGAAGGAATCCTTTATAATTCCACTCCATAAAAGTTCTTCAAAGTCAAACGTTAAAAATTATAGGGGCATATCCAAGTTGTCTGCCATTCCAAAAGTTTTTGAAAAAATTATTTGTTCTCAACTGCAACACACATGTAGTTCAATTATAGGCGTAGATCTACTACCACTAACCTTCTTGAATTCACTTCGCTTGTTATCAAAGGGTTCCAGGAAAAAATGCAAACTGACGTTGTTTACACCGATTTTAGTAAGGCATTTGATTCTGTAAGTCATTCTCTGTTGCTTCAAAAATTAAATATTATTGGATTTCCATCAAAACTCGTATTGTGGCTTTCGGAGTACTTTATTTTATTTATTTTATTTATTTGATTAACATCCTAGTGCTACAAGTTCCAAGAAACTTAAATTTAAGGCACTAGTCACTAAAACAAAATTATTAATTGATTAATTAAAAGTAACAAAGCAGAGAAAAGAAAAAGAAGAAAATAGAGAGAAGTAATTTAAATTATTCAGATAATTTAAATAATACAAATAATTTAAATTATACAAAACAAGAAAAGAAGGAAATTGGAAGAACAGTCTTCCCCTTAAGAAGATTAGCATTAGTAAGCTTAGTTTTATATATATTAGAATTGTTTCAGTTAGATATTATTTTGTAAATGCAGCAGAAGGCTGCTTTTAAGTTGTGGTGCGCTTCTAATTATCTTTAGGTCGTGTGGTAGGTTGTTCCACAGGCGAACAGTGTGTATATAGTACTGGTGTTCAGAGACAGATAATCGATGACGTACAGTTGTTAAATTATTTGTCCGACGTGAAGTTAAAAAAATCAATCTATTATAAAGATAACTGGGCTCTTTTGTATTTATAATTTTGTGTAACAATATTAATGCTCTAAGCTGAATCCAGTTTTTCAAGCTAAGGTTATATATTTTGAATGCATATGGTGTAACATGGTCTCTTCTTCCTAAATTAAACACATAACGCGTAATACTATTGAACACAACATTGAGCCTGTGCTTACTAGCAGCGTCAGGGTTTGAAAAATTTCTACTCCATAAAAGAGAGTTGGTATAAGGTATGTCTTAGCAACAATGAGTTTAATATTAATTGGCAGGAGATGCTGTGTCAGGTATAGAGTTCTTAAGGCTGAATAAGTTCTACCTATGGATTTAATTATGTGGTCACTCCAAGTCAGTGTCTTATTAAACGTTATGCCTAGGTTAGCTACCCTGTCTACGTAGTCAATAGAATTATGGTCAATTTTAATTTTTCCCAAGTTTAGGATGTCTATGGACTTTTTGTATATTACTATACACTTAGTTTTGGACGTGTTTATACCAAGGCCATTACTTCGTGACCACTCGCTCACCTTGACCAGTTCTCTGTTAGTTACACTTACACATTCATCAATTCTGGACAATGGACTACAGCAATACAACTGAACATCATCAGCATACATATGGACATTACATTCAGAAAAGACATTGGGCAAATCATTAACATAACACGAGTATAGTAACGGCCCAAGAACCGATCCTTGTAACACTCCACGGCTCAGAGACAGAAATGACGACGAACTTGACGGTGTGACAACAGATTGAAGACGGTTTACTAGGTATGAGCGTAATAAGGAATCGGCTGTGGCTGTAAAACTATACAGCTTCTTCATTTTGGTGCATAGTATGTCATGGTTGGCAGTATCAAAAGCTTTGCTATAGTCAAGCAGTGTCAAGAACGTTACATTGCCATCATCCATGCTTCTACGTATATCCTCAACAATATTAAGGATTGCTGTAGTGCAGCTTCTGTTTTTCCTAAAGCCGGATTGGTCATTGCTGAGAAGACTGTTGGTAACCATATATTCATTTATTTGGTTTGCTAGTAAATTTTCAAACACTTTGGATAGAAAAGGTAGAACTGAGATTGGTCTGAAATCTCCATTACCCTTAGGGACAGGGATAATCTTAGCAAGTTTCCATTTTTCTGGAAATGCGGAAGTAGTGATTGCTGTATTCATAATATGTGTAACCTGATTTAAGATAGACGGAATTATAATTTTGACAAATTTAGGATTTATATCATCCAGTCCAACTGCATTTGATTTGACATTTAACATAGATTCAAGGACTTCATAATTTCTGACACACCTAAAACTAAAGCTAATATCACGGTTAGGAGGATCACAGTTAAGGTATTCATTGGCTGGGGCCTCAGGTACAGCGCAGTTGACGAACTTTTGGTTAAGCTCTTCAGCATTAACTTCGACACTGGTTCTAACATTTTGCTTTCCCACTCCAATTTCATTTATAATTCTCCATTTATCTCTTGACGAGATGGATTGTTGGAATTTCTGGGAATAGAATCGCTTCTTACCATTATTAATCAATTTAACAACTGCACGTCGTAAACTTTTGAAGGTATCATACAAAAAGTCAGTCTCAAATCTCTTCCATTTGTTGTAGGCTTCATTTCTTTTTAGTATAGCTCTTTTAACAAAATGTGTTAGCCAGGGCTTCTCACGAGGCTGGGGAAGTTTAGATTTTAATGGGACACAAGTATTATACAGATCTATTATTTGACCCTGCAGATATTCAACCTGTTCGTCAGCTGTGGTCATGTTGTATATTAAGGTCCAGTCATATTTATTATATTCGTCAGATAAAAAGTTCATATCTATATTTCTAAAGTCTCTATATGTATATGTCAGGTCCAACTTATTAATACAAACATCGTACGACACAAAGACAAGATCATGTTTGGAGAAGCAAGGGACAGAAATTTGGTCATACATAAGGGCTTTTAATGAATTACTAACAAAGATCAAATCCAAGAGTGTACTGCAAGTAGAAGTAAAATGGGTTGGATTAGTTGTATTGACTAGGTGTAATCCAAGTGATTCCATATTGTTGGTGAGATCATTGTGGTACAACACATTGCTATTAAAATCTCCGAGGATCGCAATGTCAATATATGAAACAGTTAACATAGAAATCGACGAAATTATATTAGAGTATGACGCTGCACGATTCGGACGATAAACACAACCAATAAGCATTTTACGAAAATACTGTGGACAGCTTATTTCAACAAATATGAACTCCGTTGTACTTCCTTCTTCATGCTTACACATCAGCTTGGATCGCAGCTTATTATTAACAAAAATTGCCACGCCCCCTCCATGTCCAACACGATCTGCACGAAAAACAGTAAAACCTTCACATGAAACTAACAGATCACACATTTGAGTCATAAACCATGTCTCCGATACACAAACTACATCAACATTTGACTTAACAAACATATATCTAAACTCGTCCATCTTTCTGACTAAACTTTGAGCATTAATATGGCAAATGTTAAGCCCACGGTGTTGCTTAGCTAGAATTCTAAGCATAACATTACTGTTCGCCATTGGATCAATCATATTATCCAACATATAAGATGAGACCTAATTTTAGAAACGCACCAAAGAGAATTAAAGCTAATACCTAACTCACTGAAATGTAAATGTTGACAAATAAGAGTTGTTGGGATACAAAAATAATTAAAAATACAAATAATTACAAAATACAGATGTTTATTGGGAACGAAATAAGTTCCCCACAGATGAAGAGGCCAGATCTGAAGAGCTAGTGTTGTCCACCACGCCGGTATTAGAAAGAGATAATAGCTCTTCCATGCTCTTAATGCAAATGCACTCGCTGCCTCCGCCTTGCCTGACGTACACCTGAGCGGAGCGCGTAAAGACCGCTGAGAAAGCTTTATGCTTTTTAAGCTTAAGCGCCTCTTTAAAAATTTGATAGTTGAGCTTTGACAGCTGCTCATTAATGTAAAAGGGCGCTTGAGAGTTCAGTCCCAAGAGATTTAGAGTCAGTGGCATCTTAGAGCTCCGTCGGTGTGCTACCGCGGCGCGTAGTAGTACCATTTTATCTCGGAAGCTGACAAACGTTACGATCACAATCGGATCTAAAACGGTATGTGTCGGGCCACGCGTTTTTATTCTAAACACCTCACTTATTCTCGGCGGCGGGGAAGTGAGATTGAGTGAGAAGAATAAGTTGTGCATGATGGTTTTCAGGTTTTCATTCTCACTCATTGGGATACCATGAATGCGAATATCATTTGCAATTTTGGCATTCTCCTCTGCCAACTGCCATTGAGCTTGGTGTCGAGCTCCTTCAAAATTCTCCCCTCAGCTTCACGAATGTTCATACTGATGAGCTTCGCCTGTTCAGAGAACCGTGCATTGATCAGCTCAACCAGCAGTGGAGAAAGTGCATCAGAGGTGCGGCCAGCAATATCAGCGGTCGACTCGCTTCGCACACGTTTCGCGGCTGTTTTCGACATTGCGTTCTCACTCACTCGCGATTATTTTTTGTGCTTATGCTTATGCAGTTTTTTTTTTTTTTTTTTTTTTTTTTTTGTGTTTTGTGTTTCGAGTGTTTCGGCTTACAGCTTATTAGAGTAACTCTCACAGATTGTTATTGTTGTTTTGATGTTAACTTTTGCCGCGCTAAGCCAGGAAAGAAGTTTTTATACTTTTTCGTATTATTTATTTATATATATGGAACAGATATGCTGCCACTTTGTGAACCAATATGAAAAGTTTTTTATTAGGGTTCGTTAACCAATTTATATACGTAAAATTAGTCGGGATAAGTGAAAATAACGCAGCGCACTAACAAACACGTCTTAACGATCTTCCAGCTGTTATTACTAACTCTTTTGTTTACATGTTTGCTGATGATGTAAAACTATGTTTCACCTTCAATGATGCTTCTCTGTGTAACTTACTACAGTCGGATTTGTGTGCGCTGTCGGCCTGGTGCGTTTTAACTTACTCAATTTAAATTGTTCAAAATGTAAAGTCATGTCCTTTTGTAGAAGTACCCCTCATACTGCTCACTACTTGCTTGATGCTTCACACTTGACCGCGTGTTTGAAATTAAAGACTTAGGCATTATTTTTGATCCTATATTAAAATTTGACTCCCATATTTCGTCGATGGTTAATAAGGCCATTAATGTCATTGGCTACATCAAGCGGTGGTCGAAAAAGTTTAACGATCCCTACACCACTAAAACGCTTTATACATTCCTAGTACGTGCCATCCTGGAGTATGGATCTTGTGTGTGGTCCCCACAATACTCGATTCACCAGGATAGAATTGAATCTGTGCAGAAGAAATTTCTTCTATTTGCCCTTAGAAGTTTTAACTGTGATCCTGAAGTTGACTTACCCCCGTATTCAAGTAGGCTCCTTTTGATTAATCTTCCCTCCCTGTTAAACCGTATAACTATGCATGGAGTATTATTTATTACTAACTTACTTAATGGTGAAATCGACTCATCAGTTCTTTTGAGTCAAATTAAATTTAATGTCCCAATTAGATCTTCACGTAACTTTTCACCCCTTAGCCTGGATCGTTGCTTGAGCAACTATTTAATTTATGAACCATTTCGTGTTATATGTTCTGACTATAACAAATTTGATTCTCTTGTCTCCTTAGTGACCTATATTCCAGTACTAAAAAAATCGATCCTTTTTTCTTTATCTAACCGTAAACACTAATCACTAATCTAACGCTGGTCTGATTGGGTTTATCTGGGTTTTTCCCAATCATCGCAACAAATGTTGGACTTCTCAATTTTTTATTGAATTTCCCAGAGCCAGAACTTTTAAGTTTTTCAATCTAATTTTATTTTCAGATTTATATATTGTTCTATATTTACTTAGTTTTATTATTTTAACTATTTTTTAATTTAAATTAATTTTGATTTCATTTTAATGTCAGCTGCTCTTAGCTGACAATAAATAAATAAATAAATAAATAAATAAATAAATAAAAGAAGACCTTAGCTGATCAAAGTTCAACTACTTTCAATGCTAATATAAAGTTTGCTCAGTCTTTATAATCGTTTACCAAAAAGGTTGAATCTTCATGAAACTCGTCAATTGGATATTTTATTATATGTTCCAACAACGGCTATTAGTTTGTGAAATAATAGAATTGACTGAGCTCGATTGATCGGTCCCTTCTTTTGGCAAAGCACAAAATTTATATGTAAATCAAGGTAGACCTAAATTTTTTTGAAGCAAATTATTTTCTAAACATAAACCATTTAAAAATTTCATTGTTTATTTTCCCCAAAATATATTGAGCAAATACTATTCGTTGGCTTTATAATCTAATAATTTCAGACATTTGACTGAAATAATAAAAGAAACGCATTTGATGTAGCTTTTGTAAGTTTGTTGAAGATATTTGGGGGAGAATTCGAACGTTTTATGCCGACAAAAAAAACTCAAAATGTTAGAAACTGTTATACATAGTTCTGTTTATCATGTGAAAAATACTAATAAAAAAGAAGTACAGTTGATCCTTTTCCAGACTTTGATTTTGGCCAGCTTTGTTGTTGTTGTTGTTTGGGGCGTGGCTTGTTGGCCATATCAGACGCAATGCTACAATTCATTGAGTTTCGAGAATTGGCTCGAAACTATGTTTTACGTTCAGATGAGGGGACAAGACAATGTCAGCTGCACCAATAGCGGCAAATAGCATGTGCATAAGTTGACCAATCCCATGTGCTTGACAAACTTTCATTATCAAGGTTAGGTAGAACATAGATATAGCTACATGTACTAGTTGCATGCATGTGTGGGTCAGTTTACGTTTAGAGTACATCCAATCAGCGTGCAGCAGCGAACCAGCAGTTACCAGCACTTTGCCGCTCCTGCGTATACGCTATGCGTCGAGAAACAAAACACAAAAAGTTGCCATCGACTTCACCGTCAAATACTGTTGCAATGCTCGCAAAGAGCTCAACAGAGGTGATGTTTTTATTTTTGTTTTCGGTGGGCTTGGCCTTACCTGTTGGATCTCTGCCTGGTCTATGCAGTCTGTTTGACGCGGCGTATGCGCAATATGCATTTTCAACAGGCTAACCTTGAGCGCCGCAGTTGCTGCCACTGCCATTGCCATTACCGCTATCTCTGCCGCTGCCAAGGCCACGGAAACAGATGCTGCTGCTACTGCTGCTGCTATCTGCTGCTGCTATCTGCTATCTGCACGCTTTCATACCTTATCATTCATACATTCATGCACTCAGCGCATGCTCGAGACGCCGCGGCGCTTTAACAAGCCTGCGTTTGGTGTTTTATTTGGTTTGGGTGTCACTATACATATATGAAATTAGTATGCTTTCCGTTTGGGGCGGGCAGAGCTTTAGCTCAATGCGCAACGAACAAAACAAAATCTATCATCTGTTATGTCAATAGCAGCGAATAGACTTAAATCATTATCAAGGTCTTCTTGGCGGGCAAAAAACATCAAAGTTTATCAAAAATTACTTTCCTTTAATATAACAAGTGGAAACGTTGCAGTCGTACGCAACCGACGGGGGTACACTTGTAACCAGTATTAAAACCGGAAAAAAAGGCCTGATTGCAAAGGAGTACGGATGCGGCAGGGGTGTACGCTGCCTTAAAGATTCTCCGATGCAGATGTGGATGCCACCAGCTATCTTCCATCCAAATTTGGTGACTCTAGCTCAAAGTTTGTAAAAGGTGGAGAAAAGGGGGCTGGGGGCGGATTGGGTGGGTGTGGCATCCAAATTTTTGCTGCAGATCTTTGTGGAATGTCAATTGCTATCTTCATACCAAATCTGATGACTCTAGCTCAAAGATTGTAAAAGGTGTGGAAAGGGTGGCTGGGGGTGGTATGGGTGGGCGTGGCTACTAGAAACCCCTAAAAAAAACTGAATCAAAAGTTTTGATGCAACGCCCACACAAACAGTCCCTAGCCACCCTTCCCAGAACTTTCGCAAAATTTGAGCTAGAGTCATCCCAATTTGCATCGGAGAATCTTTAAGGCAGCGTACACCCCTGCCGCATCCGTATCCCTTTGCAATCAGCCTTCTTTTTACCGGTTTTAATACAGGTATCGAGTATACCGCATTCAGTTGCGTCCGACTGCAACGTTTCCACTTGTCTATTTTTTTATTTTTGTCTGAATGTAGTATATTTCGAGAATATTGTGTCAGAATTTGAAGTCAATCCAACTAAAACTATCGGAGTTACAGCGTTTCAAACGTGATACTTTATGTACATGAGTTTTCATGTACGAACAACTTCAAATCGATTTTCCCGAAAATACTATTTTTGAATTTCGTGAATATCGTAACTCGTTACCGGATCAACTGAGACAAACAACTTTTTATGCACTTTAAAGGTGATGAATTTCTATTTTTTAAAAACATATAAACGCGATTTTTGAGCTTAAATCGCGTTTTTCATTTACAATGGCTGAAAAAATAGAAAAAAATAACAAATAAATATAAAAACTCTTCGTGATTGTCTCGAGAAATTCATCACCTTTCAAATGCATAGCAAGTATTTGTTTCAGATCATCCGGTAACGAGTTATGATGAACACCGCAAAACCATTTTTTTCAAGGCGCCTCGGGAAATTCACCGTCACTGGCTTGTATTTCAATATTTTTCTTTAAAAATTGACTAACATTCTTCAAAAGTTAAACAATAATATGTAGCTAAATCAATAAAATTATGTTAGCCATGTCGACGCAATTAATGCACAAGAATATGAATTTTGGGGTTATATGGGTTTCACGGCTTCCAAAAATCTAATTTTTTATAGTCTTATTAATTTGTACAACATATAACAACATACAACAGAATATTGTCCTTTATTTTCAAGTCAATCCGAGTTATAGTTTCGAAGACACACCCTTTTTAAAGCAGCGCGCTACTTGTGAACTACTTGTCGCACAAAACTTAAATCAGATTTCCCGAAAAATACTGAACCGATCTTGATCAAATTTTACACACTTGAATTTCAAGTAGTTGAACGGAGGAACGCCCACGGGCGTTATGACACTGGGCGTTATGACATGTACCAAATTTTTTCACCAATGTTTTGTTGCGACGTTGTCACTTTGAACTATCGTCCGTAAACCAACTTTACAGACAGTCAATTATTTTCAACACTCACACAACCAGCAAACTTGCACGATTCCTCCTGCCTGCCAGTGTGAAATAGAGTTAAGTGCCCCGACATGCATTTAGTACGGGCCAATGTATGTATGCACATTGAACATTGAACCTTGTACATAAAAACTATATTCTATCATGTACCTCTTAGACACCTTCGCCTGGCTTTTCTAATGGTCTGCACGCACTTAGCGCCTTTTGCGTGACCAAAGCACTCAACGCAAAAAGAAACAAGTCAGAAGGCTCTAGTCGGGAGAGCCCGACTAGAATATACCCTGAACCCAGTTGCAATAAATATATTAAATTTATATAAGACTTTGGTATACTGACTTAACTTCAATCGATTAAATTCGATATCTCCGGTGTTTCTGAACCGATTTGTACGAAATTTTCAGAAAAGTTCTATCGTAACTTATTATTTCAACCCTCATTTTTACATTTTCCAAATTCGATATTTTTTTGTAATCAATTCCATGTGTACATCGGAAACCAGAATAGTTATCGATAATTTGAAACAAACTAGTTCTGCTTATGGTAAAGGAGAATATATATTCCAAATCTGAAATCTCTAGCTCTTGTAGTCTTTGAGATCGACGCGTTCATGCAGACGAAACGACAGACGGACGGACAGACGGACATGGCTATATCGACTCGGCTGGACCTAGGATTTATTCTTTTCCTAACAGGAAATATATTTTCAGTTAATTCAACCGAAATTGATATAATTTTTAACAATTTATCAACGCAATCACAGAAAATTAAAAATATATGCGCAACATATCTCATTAAAGCCCTTGATAAGCAAATGAAAAGGCTTTTCCTCGCTCATCGGACAGAGCGTGGTGGTATGTATGTATCTTTTTACATACGCATCGTCACTACGTGGATTGCCGTCCTCTGCGATATATGTATGTAGAAATGTATATACGTAAAGATGAAACATGCTTTGGTAAAAAAAACTTATTGGAAAAGTATTTTTTTGTATGCAGCGCAGGTTTTATTTACTTGCCAAGCGATATTGAAAAAATTCAAAATGCACTGTATCGCACTTCGAGCTATGATAAAAAACTCTTTGATTGGAAAAATGGCACTCACACCGAAAATTATCTACACTGACGTGTTGAAGGCTGAATAGGCATATATTCTTGTAGTACCTAACATATTGCACTTTTTTGTCATTATGTTCTGCTAATGCATTTAAGCAAGAGTATTTCATGTTCGGTGTGCCCAAGTTAGCTTTGATTATTCTCGATTATTTTTGAAAAAGGAGCTCATTTGCAAACCATTCATATTTGACATTTATCTGCCATCATACGGAATTCTTATTAATATGCATAAAACAAAAAATAAAAATCAAAGTATAATTTGATTCTGCATTCATATTGTATATATGATGAAAAACAGCAAATCGTGCGTTACAAATATGAGCACAGAGTTTTAAAAAATGAGATTGTTAAAATATTTATAGCAAAGACTCCATCCAACCTTTTTAGCCCGTTGCAATAAAATTTCATATGCATACCTTATACATGTATTTACTGAGCTTCAAATTTCCCTTAATTAAATCAAATTCCAAAATAGTCTGGCTTTTGCTAAGTGGAGACCAACATTTTGCGCTGGCAACGGTTTTGCATTGTATTGAGTTTCATTCATTTGGCGTGCAGCTGATTTGTGTCCGCCTTTGACCAAAACTCACATGCATTTGTTGCATGGCGTTAAGTTTAGCATCCAAACCAATTGGAGAGGACACCAGATGGGCGGCCTTCGGCGAAGTGACGTGCTCCAAGTTAATCAATCTGAATATGTGTTTTAGGTGATGACGGCCCCCAAAAAACTGCATCAAAAGATTGAATGCCACGCCCACCCATACCGTCCCCAGCCCTCCTTCCCCCACCATCTGCAAACTTTGCGCTAAAGTCACCAAATTTGGAAGGAAGATAGCAATTGACATACCACAAAGACCTGCATCAAAAATTTGGATGCCACGCCCACCCATACCGCCCCCAGCCCCCCTTACCGCACCTTTTACAAACTTTGAGGTAGAGTCACCGAATTTGGAACGAAGACAGCTGGTGACATCCCCATCTGCATCGGAGAATCTTTAAGGCAGCGTACACCCCTGCCGCATCCGTACCGCTTTGCAATCAGGCCTCTTTTTTCCGGTTTTAATACTGGTAACGAGTATACCGCAGTCGGTTGCGTCCGACTGCAACGTTTCCACAATGTAAAAAACTTTCATCGACATCGCTTTGAGGATACCCTCAGAGCAAGGCATTACTTATCTTGAGTCGCTTGACATAAGAACATACTCTGTCTTTTGCATATCTTAAACGCTTGCAAGAGTTTTGGTATTTAATATTTTGATATCGTTCGCAAATGCGACATTCAACTCTTTCAATGTTCATATAATAAAGGTTAGGCATTTGTTTTTGTTGGCTGAAATATCTCATGGCCAAACAGCTAACGGTCAAAATGAGTAAAACATGCAAGGCCACACACAACCTTTGTACCTCCTTGCACACAGACAATTGAACACATACGCATTTGCGTGTATGCAAATTTTACCCAGCATTAGAGTTGGTATTTTTAGTTCAATTTGCTGAATAAGATCAATAGTTCATTTTTCAGCTGTGAACTAAGTCAGTCATTCTATTCAGTTGTTCAGTTGTTCTGAACGATGAACGATAGAATATGAACAGGTCATTTTATTCAGTTGTTCAGTTGTTCTGAGCGATGAACGATAGAATATGAACAGGTCATTTTATTAAGTTGTTCAGTTGTTCTGAACGATGAACGATAGAATGTGAACAGGTCATTTTATTCAGTTGGTTTGAATGAACATTGTTTCATTTTTGAATGCATTTGTAACTTTTGAGCCTATTAAAAAAATGTTTAAACTTTAATTAGATTGATAACAAAGTTTCATTATTATTTTGATTGTTTATTTTTTTGGTTTCTAATAATTTTTTTATTAAAAAATAATAACAAAAATTTATTCAACTTAAATTCGTTTTACGAAGACTAATTTAAATATTTTAATAATGATATAGGAACTTCATGTTCGTCATAACTTAATATTAAAAATTAATAATATTAGGAACTTCATGTTCGACTTAATTAAATAGTAATTTCTTAACGAAAAATACAGGAACTGTATGTTAGCTTAAGCCAACAGTAACAAATAACAATAAGAAATGAACTTCATGTTCTTCTTTTTTAAATATTAAATAATAATAATAATGATGTCTTTAACTAATAGTATATTAAATAGTAAGAAATAATATTATTACATATTATTGTGCAAAAATGTAAGTTTGTCGACTTTTTCTGGCAATAGAAGACACCGCCTATCTGTTATTATTTGGCCAGCTACTGAAAAAGTTCGCTCACATGGCACTGAAGTAGCTACTATACACAGCCTTTTTAAAACAAAACTATAAAGTTTTGGGTATATTAGTTTGCGCTGATTCCACCAGACGAGAGGATCCTCTTTTCGCCCTAAATACTCCTCTAAGAGATACTTGTCCATTTCACGAACAGAGGCAACCGTTTTATTTGTCGACATAACGATTGAACGAAATTCCTCATCGTAATTGGCCCAAATACTGTCTGATGGTATGTTTTCTGTTGTATCACTAGGAGTGGTAGTCACAAACTCAGTCGGCTCCACAATTGGTATTGACTGCAGTTTCCTTCTTAGTTTTTCAACTGCGTCCTTAAAATTGGCATCGTTTTTAAAGCCTCGGCTCTTGAATCGTGGATCCAATATGGTGCTTTCGGCGTATAGCATATTTTTTCTATACCACCCAGACGAGTACTCAATTTACTTTGCATAGTATTTACAACTTCCTGCACTTCTTTGGAGACAACATTAACCGTTGCAAAGTAGGAATCCAACATTTTGCAAATAGTTGTAACCTTAAAAATTTTTAATTTCATAATTAATTCACAATGCTTTATAATTATATATTATTTTTTTCTGAGGATATTTCCAGCGTTATTTCATAGAATGGTTTGAGAACAGAAATTAGCTCTTCGACAATACTCCATTCTTTCTCTAGCATAATTAGTTCGGGCCGGAGTTTCGGTAACACGATCGCTAATGCATCCTTCAGTTGGTAAAGTCTGTTTAACATGTCATATGTTGAGTTCCACCGTGTTTGGACATCCATTTTTAATTTAAGTGGTGGTAGATTTAACTGTTTTTGGAAATCTTTAAACGCCTTAAGCCCAGTTGCACTGCGGTGAAAGTATTCCACAATTGCCTTGCCTCGCACAATAACATCTTTGATGTTAGAAAGTGAAGATTGCACAACTAAATTCAGCGAATGTGCAAAGCAAGCTATCGAACGCCAGTTTCCTTCATTGACAGCACCCACCACATTAGCGGCATTGTCTGTGACAATTGCCGTCACTTTGTTGGATATCCCCCAACTCGACATAATTTTTTTTAAACAGCTGCACAAGTTTGAAATAGTGTGTGCCTCGGAGATTTCTTCGCACTCTAGCAAAGATGACATCAAAATTGTGTCCTCGGGCTCGATGTAGTGAGCAGTCACTGCAATATAGCTCTGATTGCATCGAGATGTCCAACAATCCGTTGTGAGACATATAGCATGTGCCCGGCTTAAGTTCTCTCGAACTTTTTCTTTCACCTCCATATAAATATTGGGCAAAAGCGTATTTGAAATTGTTTTGCGCTGAGGTAGTTTGTAACCGGGACACTGGCTTGTCATTTCAATTAAATTCCGGAATTCGGGTTCATCCACGATTCGGAAAGGGTGATTACCCTTTGCTATCATCTTGAGCACCTGCCTATCAATTTGGTCAACTTTTCTGCCAGTTGGTGGTCGCCTGATGAAATTTGTTATCATTTGTTGACCAGCAACCGAGATCAAGGGTCTTGCCTCAGCCTCAATTGCTGGTGCTCGATCAGCTTCAGGGGTTTCCGTAACTAGACGTTCGGTGCCAACAGTAACAGTTGGATGCTTCAGCTTTAAGTGTCGCGCCAAATTACTTTGAGACCCGCCAGCTATGCTCAGCACGGATTTGCAATAAATGCATTTGCCAGTCTTGCCACCCTCACTTCCAATAAAATGGTTCCATACTTCACTACGTTTCCTCTTAGACATTTTATTTTGCGAAAATTTAACAATAATCAAAAATAACCAATTTCCGCCAAAATAAATGAACGATATCGTTCACGAATTACTGAATTAGTTCATTCGTTCATTTCGATGACCCGTTCATATGAACTTATTCTGAACGAAACGACACAACTTTACCCAGCATCCACTTTTTTGCACATTAATTTACTGACCTTTTCTGTAAATTTTTGCAAACTTTACAACTCGGACCCAAACCACACAGATTGCCCCATTTTCTCCGCTTCCTTGCCTCTATCGAATCACAATTACCTAGTGAACACACATACACACAAACACACACACACACATACATTGGCAACTCTATCTCTCGAGAGCTTCCGTTTCTTCTGTTTCGGTTTCAAACGCAATGCGGATAACTGTGAGCGCTTGAGTGATATAGCTGAAAACACACTGCGAAAGTTAGGGTGAATTTTTTTATACTCTGCACCCATACGAAAAAGATGATGAAAATGAAATCGTTTTTTATGACATTTTTATATTCGATACCGAAGGTAAAGAGTATATTGGGTTTGTGCAATATCCGTCATGGTGTCTATCCGTCTTTCAGTCGGTCCGCCCGTCTATCCGTCCATATGAACGCATATTTTTTAGACACCCTTCAAGCTAGAGAATTGAACTTCCAATTATCTCTATATATGGCACAGTAAATTAAAGTGTCAAGATTGGGGTTCTACGAAAACTGGAGGCTGGTAAATCGATAAATTCGATAACTCAAAACCGATAAATCCACATATTTCGCACAGCTCTCTCGCTAGCCTATGATGAGGATTGGCCTTGCTCTCACTTGCATCACTACCGCCGCTGTTTTCGTCGGTCGATCATAAGCAGATTGATCCAGAAAAAAAAAAACCGATCTTGATCAAATTTTACACACTTGAATTTCAAGTAGTCGAACGGAGGATCAGAACTGTTCAACAACAAACAAGTGGAAATGTTGCAGTCGGACGCAACCGACTGCGGTATACTCGTTACCAGTATTAAAACCGGTAAAAAGAGGCCTGATTGCAAAGCGGTACGGATGCGGCAGGGGTGTACGCTGCCTTAAAGATTCTCCGATGCAGATGGGGATGCCACCAGCTATCTTCCTTCCAAATTTGGTGACTCTAGCTCTAAGTTCGTAAAAGGTGCGGAAAGGGGGGCTGGGGGCGGATTGGGTGGGTGTGGCATCCAAATTTTTGTTGCAGATCTTTGTGGGATGTCAATTGCTATCTACATACCAATTTTGATGCAGTTTTTTGGGGGCCGTCATCACCTAAAACACATATTCAGATTGAATATATTGGAGCACGTCACTTCGACAAAGGTCGTCCATCTGGTGTCCTTTCCAATTTGTTTGGATGCTAAACTTAACGCCATGCAACAAATGCATGTGAGTTTTGGTCAAAGGCGGACACAAATCAGCTGCACGCCAAATGAATGAAACTCAATACAATGCAAACCGTTGCCAGCGCAAAATACTGGTCTCCACTTAGCAAAAGCCAGACTATTTTGGAATTTGATTTAATTAAGGGAAATTTGAAGCTCAGTAAATACATGTATAAGGTATACATATGAAATTTGATTGCAAAGGGCTAAAAAGGTTGGATGGAGTCTTTGCTATAAATATTTTTAAAAATTTAATTTTTTAAAACTCTGTGCTCATATTTGTAACGCACGATTTGCTGTTTTTCATCATATATACAATATGAATGCAGAATCAAATTATACTTTTATTTTTATACTCGATACCGAAGGTAAAGAGTATATTGGCTTTGTGCAATGTCCGTCATGGTGTCTGTCTGTCTGTCCGTCTATCCGTCCGTATGTATGCAAGTTTTTTCCACACCCTTCAAGCTAGAGACTTGAAACTTTCCAATTCTCTTTATCTATGGGATAGTAAATTAAAGTGTCAAGATGGGGGTTCTACGATAACTGGGGGGCTGGCAAATCGATAAATTCGATAACTCAAAACCGATAAATCCACATATTTCGCACATCCTTACAGCTAGAACTTCCAAATTTGGTAAGCAGATAGCTACTAGCAACCCCCAAAAAACTGCATCAAAAATTTTGGAGCCACGCCCACCCATTCCGCCCCCAGCCACCCGCATTTTAAAGTCAAAAAAGCCTATATCTTCCACAGTTTTTGAGCTATAGCCACCAAATTTGGTGCCAAGATAGGTGCTGATGACCCCCCAAAAACTGCATCAAAAGTTTGGATGCCACGCCCACCGATACTGCTCTAGCCGCCCCCATCCACCCCAACGCTTCGTTAAAAACGGGAATGCGTGTATCTTCCAGAGTTGTGGAGCTAGAGCCTTCAAATTTGGTCGGAAGCTAGCTGGTAACGACCCCCAAAAAAGTTCATCAAAGTTTTGGAGCCACGCCTACCCATTCCGCCCCCAGCCACCCCACATATTGAAATCAGAAATGGCTATATCTTCCACAGTTTTTGAGCTATAGCCACCAAATTTGGTGCCAAGATAGGTGCTGATGACCCCCCAAAAACTGCATCAAAAGTTTGGATGCCACGCCCACCGATACTGCTCTAGCCGCCCCCATCCACTCCAACGCTTCGTCAAAAACGGGAATGCGTGTATCTTCCAGAGTTGTGGAGCTAGAGCCTCCAAATTTGGTAAGCAGATAGCTACTAGCAACCCCCAAAAAACTGCATCAAAAATTTTGGAGCCACGCCCCCCCATTCCGCCCCCAGCTCCACCGCAATTTGAAATCAGAAATGGCTATATCTCCCACAGTTTTTGAGCTAGAGCCACCAAATTTAGTGCCAAGATAGGTGATGATGACCCCCAAAAAACTGCATCAAATGTTTGGATGCCACGCCCACCGACACTGCCCTAGCCACCCCCATCCACCCCAACGCTTCGTCAAAAACGGGAATGCGTGTATCTTCGAGAGTAGTGGAGCTAGAACCACCAAATTTGGTAGGAAGATAGCTGGCAACGACCCCCAAAAATCGGCATCAAAGTTTTGGAGCCACGCCCACCCATGTCGCCCCCTGTCCACACCTTTTACAAACTTTTAGCTAGAGTCACCAAATTTGGTATGAAGATAGCAATTGACATCCCACATAGATCTGCAGCAAAATTTTGGATGCCACGCCCACCCATACCGCCCCCAGCCCCCTTTCCCCACTTTGTACAATTTTCGACCAGAGTCACCAAATTTGGTATGAAGATAACAATTAACATCCCACAAAGATCTGCATCTCAAATTTGGATGCCACGCCCACCCATACCGCCTCCAGCCCCCCTTGCCCAACAAACTTACAAACTTTGAGCTAAAGTCATCAAATTTGTAAGGAAGATAGCTTGTGGCATCCCCATCTGCATCGGAAAATTTTTTAGGCAGTGTGCACCTCTGCCGCATCCGTACCCCTCAGCAGTCAGGCCTCTTTTTACCGGTTTTAATACTGGTATCGAGTATGCCGCAGTCGGTTGCGTCCGACTGCAACGTTTCCACTTGTTTTTTTCTTGCATTTGTATATATTTAAGTTCATGTTGCGTTTCGTTGCTATAGTTGCAGCTGTAAAATTCACCAGCCAATGTCAAAGGCTCATTCTTTTTAAACCCTTAACCCATAAAATGAGTAAATAAGGGTATAATGGTTTTGTGCAAAAGTAGGTAACAGGCAGAAGGAAGCATCTCCGACCCCATTAAGTATATATATTCTTGATCAGCATCAACAGCCGAGACGATATAGCCATGTCCGTCTGTCCGTCCGTCTGTCCGTCCGTCTGTCCGTCTGTATGAACGCGTGGATCTCAGAGACTACAAGAGCTAGAGACTTCAGATTTAGGATATATATTATATACCAAAGTCCAAAGTACCAGTATACCAAAGTCTTATATAAATTTAAATTATTTATTGCAACTGGGTTCAGGGTATCTTCTAGTCGGGCTGTCCCAACTAGAGCCTTCTTACTTGTTGTTTTTTGTTTTTTTCTTTTTACTGAAAGCTGCATGAAAAAGAGGTGTGCAAACAATTCGCATGAGTTTTTATGACAACAATGACATCAAACACAATAAAGGCCAAAAATAAAAGAGAAATTATAATAAATAAATTCTTCCTTCTGCTCCAATGTTTTATCCGATATTGCAGTCGTTGTCACTGAACTGAGGCAAGGACCATGGAATGGATATTCTACGGTCTTTGACTGAGGTCAACATATTGCCGTATTTTAAGCGGATAATAAGCCTTACATCGCGTTTACTTTCATCGTTGTTGTTGTTGCTGTTATATTGCTTCCCCATAAAATGGGTTGCTTCAGCTCCAGTTTTCAGCTTTTGACGTAGAATACGTCTTACCTTACGATAATGAAGTCTCAACACAAAAAAGTTGTTGTTGTAATAAGAGAGGTTCACAAAATCGCTTATTGCTCATGAACTAATGGCTTTCAATAAATGTATATTAATATATGTATTGATTACATTTTCTATTAAAAAATTGAAACCAAAAATATGTATATTTTTGCTTCATTTTGAAGACTTTAAATTGGTCTAGCGCTCTCAATAATTCATCAATTACTTTAGAGTTTTGGAATATAAGTTGAGATAAGTTAAACAAACATTCCTACATTCAAATTTTATATACTTTTGCCAAATTTATAACTTTTTAAGGCAAAAAACCAGTGCAAAAATCATTACTTTTTTTTTAATTGCAAATTGCTTAAAAACTCCCTGATGAATTTGTTTAATTTTTTCTCAATATAAAATAGACTCGATTTCCTTTCGTTTGATATATATGCGGTCATGATTGATATCTTCTAAGTGCTGAAATTTCATTAAGATGTTTGGTCATAATTAAATTTATTTCAAATGTGTGTATATTAGTATTAGTGATGTAACCAATAAGTGTGAGTGAGTGCGATAGCTGATAGCATGTGCATATGCTTGCACTGTTCGTCTCAGCTCAGCAAACAATCGATGGAACTATCGGACAATCTATGGTCTTACACTATCGCTGCCACTATCGAGGGCAGCAGTGGCTACTAACTAACGGGAAATAAACTATCGATAGTGTTGACTATAAGAAAGTTCGTCTCCACGGTAGCAGTTTTGATTTTTGCAACTCATGTGTGAACTTACTTCAGAAAATAAATTTTAAACAATGCCGGCTGTGAAAAAAAAATACTTTTGCGCAGCGTAACAGAATGTACAATTTACGGAATAGAAGATCAGGTAAAAAATAAAAAATTTTAATAAAAGATTGAACAATTTTTATTAACGCTTTTTGCTATGTAAGGCATAAATATGCATTTCAGCTTTTTTAAATGTTTAATATATTTAAATTTGCAATCATATAAATACTATGTTTACTTTCATAATTTTTGTTGCACAAACAGACGTATTCTACGGTTAACCTATGCGCCCGTGTGATCTAACACAGTTTTTTTTAAAGTGAGCATTTATATGTATTCCGTACAGATTTGCCTATGTTAGTAAACTTAAATAGGATCGTTTTTAATAATCGAAAATCTTTACAGTGGCTTAGGCCCAATATCTCAATGTCCGGTTAAATTTTCGTTTAGCTAACTGCCTCATAATTTTGCTGGTCGAGTTAAAACAATTTGGTTTTCTCAAAGCCAAAATAACCTTTCATCGATAAGTAACTATCGCCTTAACAGCGTTGCCACATATATACACAGCGTTGCCATTTATAGCGAGCGGCTCAGCTGTTTTTTGTTTTTGTTTTGGTTGGTGACTGGCAAATTTTGCATATTTTAAATATATAAAATATAAAATTAAAATGAACACGCCTAAATGCAAACGGTTCCGTGGGAAAAACTTTTCGCTTTCTGAGGAGCATTTGTTGGTGGAACTAGTGGAGTCGCATCAGCATATTTTAGAGTGCAAGAAGAGCGACGCCGTTACGTGGAAGCAGAAGGACGAAGCCTGGCAGAAACTTGCTACTCAGTTCACTGCGCAAACTGGTGTTAGTCGTTCTTGGAAAGCCTTGAAGGACAAATATGAAAATTTAAAAAAAAATCACGCAAAGAGTACGCGGACCAAAAGCGCGAAACTTATAGCACTTGCGGCGGCATAGCCAGCAATCACGCAGTTTCGTCGGTGTCCTAAAAAATTGGTGCGATGATTCAAGTTTCTGCCACTGGATTGGAAAATTTGGTTGATGATTATGGTACGTATTTATTTAAAATGTAATCTTGAAAAGTATTAAAATAATTTCTTAAATTTTAGCAATATTTATTAAAAAAATTAGATGCAAGCATGCTTGAAGTTATTGATGTAGATGTCGATGGGGCTAATGTCGTTCATGAAGCAGGTGGCAGTTCAGATCGACAAACGGAGGTCGGCAGCCCAGCATCATTTGCGTTCTGGAATCCAGCAAAGCTTAATCAAAAGAAGTTGGCGAAGCTAACTCTTTGCGGACAAAAGAAATCTCGAGTTATTTACTCTTGGCTCTGTTTCGTCAAATTGCGTCTCCGTTGCATGGATGTAAAAAACTCTGTTATGGGATGTCATTTTGCTTTAATAACAAAATAAATATACAATTCAAGGGACAGCTGTTTGCTTTATCGATGATTCTTATCGATATATCGTGACTTCAACGCGCTTTAAATTTTAACCGAGACTCAGCCTTCCGGTTAGTTTGTTTCTCATATACTCCTAACCGAACATTGAGAGACTCAAATTCGACTAAACTTAGAATAAGTTGACTAACCGGACATTGAGATATTGGGCCTTAATCGGTTTTATTTAAGAATGGAATTACTTCAAGTTAATTAAAGAAATCCTTAATCAAAAGTTGGGCAAAACTTGAGAACTTTAAATACAACTAGACAAATGATGAATGTTGGATACCCTAATAAGATATAAGTGCTGTTGTGGATATGTAGTTTAAGAATATATTTGCAATAATTGCATATTTATACTCGATACCGAAGGTAAAGAGTATATTGGTTTTGTGCAATGTCCGTCATGGTGTCTGTCCGTCTGTCCGTCTGTCCGTCCGTATGGTTGCAAGTTTTTTCCACACCCTTCAAGCTAGAGACTTGAAACTTTCCAATTCTCTTTATCTATGGGATAGTAAATTAAAGTGTCAAGATGGGGGTTCTACGATAACTGGGGGGCTGGCAAATCGATAAATTCGATAACCCAAAACCGATAAATCCACATATTTCGCACATCCTTACAGCTATAAGTACCAAATTTGGTAAGAAGATAGCTATTAGCAACCCCCAAAAAACTGCATCAAAAATTTTGGAGCCACGCCCCCCCATTCCGCCCCCAGCCCCCCGCATTTTAAAGTCAAAATAGCCCATATCTCCCACAGTTTTTGAGCTATAGCCACCAAATTTGGTGCCAAGATAGGTGATAATGACCCCCTAAAAACCGTACCAAAAGTTTGGATGCCACGCCCACCGTTACTGCCCTAGCAGCCACCATCCACCCCAACGCTTCGTCAAAAACGGGAATGAGTGTATCTTCCAGAGTTGTGGAGCTAAAGCCACCAAATTTGGTAAGAAGATAGCTGGCAACGACCCCCAAAAATCTGCATCAAAGTTTTGGAGCCACGCCCTCCATTTCGCCCCCCTTACCCCACTTTTTACAATTTTCGAGCTAGAGTCACCAATTTTGGTATGAAGATAGCAATTGACATTCCACATAGATCTGCATCAAAAATTTGGATGCCTCGCCCACCCATACCGCCCCCAGCCCCCCTTTCCACACTTATTACAAATTTCGAGCTAGAGTCACCAAATTTGGTATGAAGATAGCAATTGACATCCCACATAGATCTGCATCAAAAATTTGGATGCCACGCCCACCCATACCGCCCCCAGCCCCCTTTTCCCCACTTTTTACAATTTTCGAGCTAGAGTCACCAAATTTGGTATGTAGATAGCAATTGACATTCCACATAGATCTGCATCAAAAATTTGGATGCCTCGCCCACCCATACCGCCCCCAGCTCCCCTTTCCACACTTATTACAAATTTCGAGCTAGAGTCACCAAATGTCGTATGAAGATAGCAATTGACATTTCACAAAGATCTGCAACAAAAATTTTTATGCCTCAACTACCCATATTGCCCCCAGCCCCCCCCCCTTTCCCTACATTTTACAAACTTTGAGCTAGAGTCACCAAATTTGGAAGGAATATAGCTGGTGGCATCCCCATCTGCATCGGAGAATATTTAAGGTAGCGTACACCCCTGCCGCATCCGTACCCCTTTGCAATCAGGCCTCTTTTTACCGGTTTTAATACTGGTATCGAGTATGCCGCAGTCGGTTGCGTCCGACTGCAACGTTTCCACTTGTTATATTAAAGGAAATTGATTTTTGATAATCTTTGATGTTTTTTGCCCGCCAAGGAGACCTTGATAATGATTTGAGTCTATTCGCTGCTATTGACATAACGGATGATAGATTTTGTTTTGTTCGTTGCGCATTGAGCTAAAGCTCTGCCCGCCCCAAACGGAAAGCATACTAATTTCATATATTAATAGTGACACCCAAACCAAATAAAACACCAAACGCAGGCTTGTTAAAGCGCCGCGGCGTCTCGAGCATGCGCTGAATGCACGAATGTATGAATGTGAAGGTATGAAAGCGTGCAGATAGCAGATAGCAGCAGCAGTAGCAGCAGCATCTGTTTCCGTGGCCTTGGCAGCGGCAGAGATAGCGGTAATGGCAATGGCAGTGGCAGCAACTGCGGCGCTCAAGGTTAACCTGTTGAAAATGCATATTGCGCATACGCCGCGTCAAACAGACTGCATAGACCAGGCAGAGATCCAACAGGTAAGGCCAAGCCCACCAAAAACAAAAATAAAAACATCACCTCTGTTGAGCTCTTTGCGAGCGTTGCAACAGTATTTGACGGCCAAGTCTTTTTTTTTTTTTTTTTTTTTTTTTATTAGTTCGTGTATATTTACAATCTGTCTCTAATGACAATAAGCAAATGTTGTGAAGGTGTAACATAACATGGGGAAAGGACGTCACAGTTTTACTATTTATGGGTGAAAAAGACTATTTACAATATACAAATAGGGTGAGATGGGTCACCAAAGCGGCTCGGGTCTGAATGGCAGATCCAGAGGATGGCTCCTTTTTAGCCGCCTTGGGTGTTGGCTGTTGTCTAGCAGGCTTATTGCCAAATGGTTGCTGTGGCGTTCAAGTCTGGATGTGTGACGAGTTCCGAGTTTACGGATTTCACTTCTAACTGAGGGTACATCCAGGTCCCTGTGTATCACTGAGTTTCTTACGTAGGTAGGCGCACCAAGAATCCTTCGGAGCAGCTTGCTCTGGAAGCGCTGGATGATTTCAATGTTGGACTCGGCTGCCGTCCCCCAGAGTTGGATGCCGTATGTCCAGATTGGTTTTATCAGCGCTTTTTAAAGCAACAATTTGTTGCGTGTGCTTAGCTGTGAGCGTTTACAGAGCAACCAGTTCATTTTGGCTACCTTAAGGTTTAACTGCGTCCTTTTGGTTTTGAGATGTGCCTGCCAGTTCAGCCGCCTGTCAAGGGTAAGGCCCAGGTACCTCACCTTGTCCGCAACTGGGATGGGTGAACCGAGTAAGCTTACTGGTGGGCATTTGAGCCTACGATTCGCAAAAGTCATGTGGAGTGACTTCTCTGTATTCACTGCGATGTTCCATCTTAGTAGCCATGGTTGCAGCAAGTCAAGCTGCATTTGTACGATTTCCGATGCCTCTGCGCGGTTCGTTGCTGAGGCGATGAAGGCTGTGTCATCGGCGTAGGAGGCAGCAAGGAGTTGGTCGTGTTGGAGCACGGGTAGATCTGCAGTGTATAGAGTGTATAAAATCGGACCCAGCACGCTGCCTTGTGGAACGCCAGCCTGAACTCGTTCTATCCTCGATTGAGAGCTTTCACACCTTACATAAAAGCATCTGTCCGTTAGGTAGGATTTAAGGGTTAGGTAGAGTGGTGCTGGGAGATGGAGCTTGATTTTGTGGAGAAGGCCAGCGTGCCATACCCGATCGAACGCCTGCTTGACATCCAGGAATACCGCAGAACAATATTTCTTTTCCTCAATCGAGCACAGGATCTCTTGGACAATGCGATGGCATTGCTCTGGTGTGCCGTGATGCTGCCGGAATCCAAATTGGTGGTCTGGGATTAACTTGCCTTCGTCCAGTAGTGGCAACACTCTAGCCAAAAGTAGTCTTTCGAATACCTTGGAGAGTATTGCCAGCAGACTGATTGGACGGTAGGAGGCAACTTCATGTTCCGGTTTCCCAGGTTTCGGAATCATAATAACCTCTGCACACTTCCATTGGGATGGAAAGTGGTAGAGGTCAAAGATTCCATTGAAGATGTTAGCCAGCAGCTGTATCACTTTCGGCGGGAGGCACTTAAGGGTGACAGAGTCAATTCCGTCATATCCTGGGCTTTTTTGTTGTTTTTAGGCGGTCAATTTCGCTTTGCACCTCTTCGGGCGTGACTCTGGAGATGGGGAGAGCCATTTGGCATGGAGTGTCCAAATAGGATTGTGTGGCGTCAGTTTCTTCAGCGCAGCATGTGTTGAAAGGGGTGAAGGTATTTGCCAGATGTGAAACAAACTCCTCAGCCTTTTCAGCACTCGACCTACACCATGTGCCATTAGAGCTCCGGATGGGAACTTTCCTCATGGTTGGCCTTTTGAGGTATTTGGTGGCGTTCCAGAGGCTGTGATCCGGGTTGTTGGGCTCCAGGTTTCGTAGAAAATCAGCTGTGGCGTCGTTTCGGAGATTGTAGTAAAGTGCTTTCAACTCCTTGATGGAGCGGTTGAAAGCCCTTTTATCCAGCGGGTTGCGGGTTTGCTGCCAAATTCTTCGAAGGCGTCTCTTCTCTCTCAGCGCGTTTGTTATTTCGTCTGACCGGGTAAATATGTCTTTCCGACTTACTGAGGTTCGACAGATCCGTGCTGGAGGTGTGCAGGCGAAAGCGGAGTCGCAGATGTCACGCGTGAGCTTCTCCACAGTTTTGTCGATGTCCTCTCCGCTGTTGAGGCTGGCGTTGGGCTCAGTAATCGCTTCAAGCATTGTTTTAAAAGAGTCAATGTTGGAGCTCTTACTGAGTAGCCTGGTGGTGCGCTTGATCAGCTCGACTGGGGTGTCCAGCCAGACTTTGACCGCAGTGTGGTCGGAGTGAAGGTCAAAATCGGCTTCAGTGTGGACTCTGCTGTGGTTTATTCCTCGGGAAATTGCAATATCCAGGACGTCAGGGCTCTTCTGGGGATCCGTTGGCCAGTATGTTGGTTGGCCGGACGAGTGGGTGGTCAAGTTGAGTATGCCTATGCAAGGCAAAAGGGCAACTCCTTTCGGGTTATTACACCTAGAACCCCACCACGAGTGTTTGGCGTTAAAGTCGCCTCCGATGATGAATCTGGAGCCAAACGAGCTTAGAATCTGCAGAAAAGATTGAGTGTCGACTGTATGTCTGGGAGGAGCATAGCAGGAGGCTATCGTAAGGTTTCCGAGGGGGGTGAAAATGCTCAGGGATGCCGCTTGGAGCCACGGAAGTAGGGTTGGCGAGTTTTCTGCATACTTCAGCTTCGATTTTATGATGATGGCAGCCCCACCTCTGGCGTTGCCGCTGGGGTGGTTTGCCTGGAGAAGGTCGTATCCGCTGATTTTGAAAAACGATTGCGTGGTAAGGTGGGTCTCTGAGACGAGCATGATGTCAACGTTGTTCCGTTTAAGGTATAAGTCGATCTCGGGCCTACTCTTGCATAGGCCGTTAGCATTCCATATGACAAGCTTGAGACCTACTTGCATAATTGGGCCAGGATCGTGTTCATCATGAGTGTCATTTGCTCCATTTGGGCCTGCAGAAGTTTTATTATTTGTTCCAAGTGAGCATATGAGGGGCCGCTTTGCTGCGTTGGGGGAGCATTGGGGTTGTCGTAAGAGGGAGCGTTGAGGGTTGCAGAGTTTTTGGCAACTCCGGCATACGTCATACCCGGCTGCGTGTAGGATGAGGGGGGATTTTGCCACATTGGGTTGACGAACCCGGTGCCCGAGCGGTTGCGTACTGTGGCAGGGCGAGTTTGAGTCTTACCTTGGTCTCGTTGCTTGACTCTTTCCTTGTATACTCTGCAGCCTCTGTAGGAAGCGGTGTGGCGTTCGTTGCAGTTCGCGCACTCTGGGGGCAGGTCCTTGCTTTTTAAGCACTTGTTTGTCTCGTGATTGCCAGAGCACTTGACACATCTCCAGGGTTTGTTGCAAAAGTTTTGGGTGTGGTTGAACTCTTGGCATCTGTGGCATTGTACGAGCTCATTCCTTTTCCTGGGAGGCTCGATGACAACGACGGCGTTGCACAGGCGAGTGATGGAGAAAACATCTTTGTTGTTCACTGCTGGCTCCAAGTCAATGAAGAACATAGGCAATGGCGATTTGGTTATTCTATGTTTTGCATTGGTGAGATGGCGCACGTTGTGACCAAGCTTGATTATTTCGTCGCGGATGAGACTTAGAGGGGTACTGTGGTGCAGATGCCTGATGACAGCTCTGTACGCTCTTTCGTTTTTTAGTTGATAGCTGTGAAATTCAACCTTGCTTGACTCTAGTGCACGGATTAACTTTTTGTAGTCGTCGATGCTGGTGGTCATGACACGAACCTGACCGTCTCTACCTGCTTTATACGAGAAGTTGTCGCTTTTTATTGTGTCAATTATGAAGATTAGCATGTCGGAGATGTCGCCAACAGAAGAGATAAAGATGGGGGGAGTCTTGGGTGCAGAGGTGCTGGGCTCTGCTGCGGCGGTTGCGGCATTTGACTGAGAGTCGTCGTTCTGGGCGAGTAGCGCAAATTTGTTGGAGCTTAGAGCTGCACTTGCGGCTGGCTTGCGTCGGGTTGCGCAGTCCTCAGTTGAGCTCGCTTCGGATCCAGATGATGCCGACTCAGTTAATGAGTGGGCAGAAAGATTTTTAGAGTTAGCAGATTTCATGCGCTTCACTGCATGAGACGTCTGCTTTCTCCGGAGGGAAGTTGACTTCCGGGAGACGATCTGCCAGGAGACGGGTCCCGCAGCACTGCCACTCGGTGCGTCTTCAATATCCATTCTGCTGGCCAAGGTTGGACGCGAAGGGATTCAATTCCCTAGTGGGACGATAACTTAATTTTCGGGAGCAGCCTCAAAGTAAGCACCACGAAAATTTTGTTTTGAACAGTGCCCAAGAGTAGGCAACACTTCACTGATATTCTGAAGCCCGAAAGTGTGCAATGGTATTTTGCCTTTTTCTGATTGGCTGACCGGCCAGAAAAGTCAACCGGTACCTGCTGAACGTTATCAGCAAGTTGCCGACTTTAAGCACTTTTAACGCTGGTAATTGTTTTGTTTTGTCTTTGTTTGTCTTTGTTTGTTGATGAGAACAAATCCACAGGCACATGCGTACACTTTGACCGTCACGATGCGAGTGACGGCCAAGTCGATGGCAACTTTTTGTGTTTTGTTTCTCGACGCATTGCGTATACGCAGCAGCGGCAAAGTGTTGGTAACTGCTGGTTCGCTGCTGCACGCTGATTGGATGTACTCTACATGTAAACCAACAAGTATGAAACTCATATAGAGTCGTTATGAGGCCAAATTCTGACTGCCAGTTGGAATATGGAATCGTGGCGACACCTCTCTCCCAGATAATAAAGTAAAGTAAAATAAAATAAATTCGCAGCATTTGCTGCTGATCGGCTGGTGTCGCAGACAGTGAGTCTAGGTTTTGGGTGCCTAGCCTAACATGCGCGCTTGTATACCATACATACATATATAAATATGTGAATGTATACCATACATACATATATAAATATGTGAATGTATATGAAACAGTTGCTCTTTCCTTTACTTTATTTTCTTCAGAATTTTCGGCAAATGAATCGACATATGCACAGCTGAATACACTTTCGCAATTTGTGCGCATCGCTGCATAACTGTGTGATAGTTGCGATGGCAAAATTGTTGGAAAGTGTCATAGAGCTAAAAACATGAAAGAGTATGAATGACCAGCATTGCAAAACTGATATTTGCCTGCTTATTTTACTAGACGCTTGTTTCTTTTGCTGTTCGCCTGATAATGCAAATGGTCGATCAGCACAAAATATGATATTTGACTGCCTTGGAAGTATTGCTTTTTAGGTTTTGTAGGCAAAATACACCAAATTTAATTGATAATAGAGAAAGGTCAATGAATGCCATGGCAAATGCTACGAATACATCTAAATATGCCATGTAGATATACAAAGGCACTAACACACTAACACTAGCCAGCCCAAGCAAAATACATAACCATAATCGCTACAAAGCCTATATCCCAGCAAAACTGCAAACATATGGAAATATGTATGTATGTGGATATAGTGCTATGAAGCTATGGCAACGTCGCAAAATTGATTATGGTACCCAGCCCAAACAAAATAGCAAAAATCACTTCAAAGCCCAGACCACCAAAACTGCAAAACATATGAAAACGCACATTCATATAAAAATATATGTATGTTGATATGAATACACATTTGTGTATTGCTGCTTTACAGCTAGGTCACAAGAACGAAAAGGAAGGAGGCATACCATATGATCATATGAAGAATGCTAGGAGAGAAAAAAAGCGTAGCATAGTCGGCAAGCAGAGTGACTTAAAAACGAGCTCGAAATGCGCTGGCAGAGAAAAAAGTCTACAACAGCGCTCTGTGAGAGAGGTGTCGCCACGATTTCATATTTCAACTGGCAGTCAGAATTTGGCCTCATGACGACCCTATAAGAGCTTCATACTTGTTGCTTGTCAAGGACTTGTCTACTGCAACGTTTCTCAGTGCGCTTAAACGTTTTATTTTGCTGCGAGGGAAACCCAGCCAAATTTGGTCTTATAACGCAAACAATTTTTTCGGTGCAAAAAATGATCTTAAGGACTTACGGCAGCTCATGTTAAGCGATCAACATATGGAAACTGTTCGCCGATGGTGCCTAGCAGACAGCATCGAGTGGAAGTTCATCCCGCCACGTTCACCACACTTTGGTGGATAATGGGAGGCCACAGTTAAATTAGCATTATCGTTCCATTAGAAATTTATGCCTTAGCCATGATGAATTGCGCACGCGTGTTTGGGATCATTCAAGTAATACGTAACGCAATTTTTGAAGATTTTAAACTCCCCCCCCCCCCTTGTAACGCACCGTAACGTTTTTCTGTACCCCCCCCCCCTCTAAACGGTACGTAACACTCAAGTGACCATTTTTACCCTAAAAGCGCTAAAAGTTTTGTTAAAGTTTTTGTCCTTGGTATAGTTTTAATTGCTTTTGCGGTAATCATACTAAAGAGATTTTTAATCCGCAACACCTGCGTATTGTGTTTATTTTTCAATAAATTCTTGGATTTACACACATACAATTGTTTTTCTCCGTCATTCCTATCCTGTTTTAGCTTTTTTTCACTAATAAACTCTTAAAATACATAACATGTTTATTTTAACCTTTGGGAATGCAATTATAAACAGAAACCCAACTGAAATTAAACATTTTACTCGAAATATAATCGAATTCTTCACAAAATTAAAAAAAACCAAGTATATAAGTAGGTCTATGAAAAAACAATTCGATTGAAATTACAGCTCCTCTGTCCACGGGTTTGCTAGCCACTCAGATTCTTTCATCACTGGCACGTGGAGTGCAGAAGAAGACGGTTCTGGAATTGTCAAGCCACCTGCATCAACTTCGTCTTCGTCGAGCCAGTCAGCATCCTCAGACGATGTTCCTAAACGACGCACAATGCAGAGAAGCTCATTTGCCCTTCTGGCAGCAAGGCGCTGTGGCCGTACTCTAGCTTCAGAATGGTCTTGGACAATCTTGCCATGCACGTGGCGACAGTGCATTTGAACACTCTTGTGAGATGTAAAGTAAATCCCACAGGTTGGACATATTTTTTTCTTAAAGTCGGATTGTACAGATGGACAAAAGAAATCGTACGGCATCTGCTTAAACCCTTCTAGTGGAGGTACCAGATTAACGGACAACCTCACTAGAAGTGGAGAAAACTTGGATGTTCCTTTGTCAAGCAAACTGGGTACTACGAGGTTGCTTGGGGTTTGAAGTATTGGACAAGGTGGTGGCATGAAAGTATCCGCAAATACAGACTTCAATGCACTTCTCGATGGCGAACAGCAGGATTCATCCGAGCATTTTATAACCTGTAAGAAATATTGCAATTCACGGACGTGAACGCTATACCACGCCAGATTTGGTTCTGCTCGATCCTGCATGCTATCTTCGGGCTGTCTATACTCCGCCGATACGTCGTAATAATCAGTCACTTCTCTCTACACTTCAGCAAGTGTTTCCCCAGCGTGCTGAAAATTGCGTTTTTCCAAATCATCATCCGTAGTCACTCCTTTACCGTCAAGATGTGAACCAAAATGTTCATGAGGCAGAATGACGCCTGCCAATCGTTTGCTGAGGGGAGCCATGCGACGCTCAACTCTTTTATATGCGCTCCGCCCAGGAGCATTAGTTGCTATAAACAGGGCGTCCAGGTTGTATTTTTTAAAGTGTTCAATCGCAAAGTTCTTGACTTTGCGATAACGCGGGTTTTCGTCCGGCCCACCATCTACAAAGACGATGATCACTGGCTTCACGGTGTTCGATTCTGTCGTCATTAAGGGTTTGAATGAAGGTATTGATAAAAGTGATTCGAAATCATAAGCATGGGTGTTCGATGCGTGTTTCCCGCTACTTATGGATATGTGTGTTGGCCCGCTGTACCCAACAGCTTCTTCCTTACCGAAATTGTTAGGTTCCACGTATACACCGGCGTATACAGAAGGAATAAGTTTGTGCCGCTCTGCCACGACCCAGTCATGATCAGGTAAAAGTATTCTGTATTCCATATGCATTAAAAGAGGGCTCTGACTTTTCACTGCTGGTTAACCTATTGGTACACGTGCCTTATCGTCTTGTGAGAGAACGAATACTTGCTGCGGTCCCAGAAGCGACGCGAGAGATTCCAATGACCTGATTGTAGCAGTGCAAAATTCCCCGTCCTCGTGCTTTTTGTGCATCTTGGTCTGTGGTTTTGCTAACTTTACCGGTACGGTACTTACGTGCCTTCTTCCCTCTTGAGTGTTAGAAATTCGTGGGAGTAAATGAAGATATGTGCCGCTTCGAGAAATTTCAAATCCCATTAACAACAGCCTCTCATGCAGGTCGGACAGAGTGAGACAGCTCCTTATCATCTCTGTTCGGCGGCGTTCATCAGCAGCGCTGCCATGAATAGCAATAATAATTATGGTCTCTAGGAGAGCAGGTTGCGAGTCAACTAAAGGGGGCTGTCCACGGCCTGTTTGAGGTTGTGCCGCAACAGGATTGTTTCTCTGATGTTCAGTTTTCTCCAATTTTGCCTTGGCTCGAAATATTTTTGCACGCTTAGCAGAGTCTTTTTTTTCTTTAAACATTTCTCTTCTTCTTTCAACTCTTTGCGTAGCTTGTTTATTTCGTCGTGAACATCATTTTTGGCTATACCAGTGTCCCTTGCTTCAGTAAGAACATTTATTCGCTGTTGCAGTAGACCAATTTTCATCATAAGAGTTTCTTGAGCCGGTTTGTTTGGAACATTTTTAGTGATGCCCGAATCAATCAAAGTCGTGCGTGGTTCCGTAGACGGTGTCTCTTCATTATTCTCACTTTGCTCATCGGTATCGCTCATCTTTCGTTTGACGGCAGTGCTTTCATGTCCAGTGACTGCGACAACATCCGAATCCTATAGACCGAGAGAAAATAATTTAAGAATAGATATTATTGACACATCCGATAATATACAACATATACAAGCAGTTGCACCTGTTTTTGTTGAAGAGCACGCGAAGTCGAGGGAACATTGGGCCTTAGTGTTGCTGGCGTGTTTAATGTTTTCATAGGTAGCTAGAAATATATAATACTTGTGACCAGTTCTTTTATGGAAAATCAAGGTATGGATTACTTATAATACTACTTACATATGTCATTATTACATTTTAGCAGTAAACTTACCTGTGTAAAATAACTAAGCATTGTTGCTTTCTTCTTCGTGACCTTCATCTTCAACTCTCGTATAACACCATTTATATGTTCTTTAAAGTTTTCTTTATTTTTTAGTTTTTCTTTAGCCTTTTTCCAAATTTCGTTGGCATTTTTTTGACACAGCTGCGCTGGTAAGTCAGCATGAGAGCCTTTATAGGCCAAGAACAGCTGATTATACAAATCCCCCTCATTTGATAATACCGACTAGAGCAATGTGCTTCTGCATAAACTGAACGAATACTGGTGAAATATTCACGAAAAGGTTTGCCAACTTGCGAGAACAAATGAAACAATGTGTACAACTATTCTAAATACAGTTAATCACAATCCGTTATTTTTTGCTTTGGTGCATATAAAAAATAACGGAGTAATTCCAACAAAAACATCTACGTCTACATCTACATCTTCGCTGTGCACTGTTTTTTTTTCATAAAAAACTGCGCAGCGAAGATCAGAGAACAAGCACACGAAAACAAAACGGTAAATTAAAAAATGTGCTATTGTTTTTGTTTTCGCATTCTCAACGTAATTCGTACATGAAATGAAACAATAACGAAAAAATTCATTATAAATTTTTATTAAAAAAACGAAAAAATGATACGTAACGTTGTAGGAAAGACCCCCTCCCCCCTGTAACGCATCGTAACGTTTTACGAAACCCCCCCCACCCCCCTTTAAAATGCGTTACGTATTACTTGAATGATCCCTTTGCCAGATCTTGGCGGTCATTAATTCTCGTCCTCTTCTCTCAATTTCAGAAAATCCAGAAGATTTAGATGTACTGACGCCTGCGCATTTGTTGCTTGGTGTTCCTCCAACAACCATCATCGAGCCTGACTTAACCTTGTAACCGGTGGATTGGTATTATGTGCCCGAGGTGATTTTCAAATGGCTATAAAATTAAAACTACTGAGCCCACAGAAAAGTATAATAGCTTTTATTGTTTGTTGGAGTTTTTTCTTTAATTATCTGTGGGCGGGTGGCCTTCAATACAAAAATACCCTTATACCCGGTGATCGACCGTTTAGTGCCCGTGCCTGTGTTTTCCATACATTTCATAGCGAAAAATGTTTGTAAAATTTTAATTTTTAGGTAAAAAGTATAATGGGTATGTGGAATCTCCGTCATGGTGTCTGCCCATTTGCCAATCTGTTCGCCCGTCCGTCCGTCCGTCCGTCCGTCCGTCCGTCCTTCTGTACGAACGAATCCTTTTTGCCTTCAAGCTAGCTTTCGGTTTATTTTTGTGAAATTATGGTTT
The DNA here is from genome assembly GCA_018904305.1 of Scaptomyza montana. NCBI lineage: Eukaryota > Metazoa > Arthropoda > Insecta > Diptera > Drosophilidae > Scaptomyza > Scaptomyza montana. The sequence continues at coordinate 30,686 of JAEIGR010000099.1, read as the reverse complement.
ACGATTTATGGAATTCTTCAAACATGCTTTTTTATCGTGCTGTTATGTCGCTTGTGCGATTTGAGCAACTGACTCGCTTCCTAAGGTTCGATGACACCAGAACACGCAGAGAACGTTTGAGGTATGACAAACTAGCACCAATACGCTACATTTGGAATGCATTTCAAACAAATTTGATTACATATTTTGTGCCTTCCCTGGAACTTTGCATTGATGAGCAACTCTTAGTAACACGCAACAGGTGCAGTTTCCGGCAAAATATACCATCCAAGCCAGGAAAATATGGCATCAAAATGTTTAGTCTTGTTGATTCAGGAACCAACTACCCAGGGGAAATATACGTTGGCAAGCAGCCAAATGAAAACAGGACGGAAAAAGTATCTCATGAATTGGTGATGCGACTGGCGAAGAATTATCTCAATATTGGATCAAACATTACAATGGATAACTTTTTCACCAGCTATAAGTTGGCCATTGAATTAGCCCAACAAAATACAACAATAGTTGGGACAATAAGAAGGAACAAGCCAACGTTGCTGAAAACATTCACTTCTCTGGTAGCTACACAGAGAAAAAAAATCCGTTCTCGCTAGTGCAAAATCAAGAACATCCGTTGACAATAACTGCCTAAGCACGGATTTTCTTTATATGAGAACGGTTTTCTTAAATTAAGAACGAAATTTTTAAGACCGAAAAGAACGACATGTTCTTGAAACCGTTCTTAATATGATAACATTGGTTCTTAATTTAAGAACAATTTGTGCTTGAATTTGGAGTAGCATTGGTTTTTATTTTAAAAAATATTTTAAGTTTTATAACATTTTGAAATCAGTATCATAACGCTAATTTGTGTGTAATTCAAGTATAAGCTACTACTAGTATATTATTGTTATTAAACTTATTGCGGCTGTGGGGAGACATTTTAAGTATTTCACTGTATAGCTGTTTTTTGTTAATAGTTAATAACTACTTTACCAAATACCTTTAATATGCTAGAGAAATATTTTAAATATAAATTAAATTCAAATGTTTATTCTTACCGATAATGAAACTTCGATGCCTTTGCCGAGAGTCGAACCTCAGACCTCACGATTACCACGCGGAAGCCTTAGCTATTGCGCTGTTGCCGAACTAATTTCGTTCGCAGTTAAGCTTAAATTTAGCCAATCAAACTTCGGCTCAGCTTCGGGTGGTAAATGCGTTCATATTTTATGGACAGTGTTCTTAACTTGGTACAAATAGAACGAAATTGGTCACATTTGTACCAAATTAAGAACCAATGTTCTTATAATGGACCAATATCAACACATGGTTCTTAAATCAAGAATGTCTGTTCATAATTTAAGAACAAAATCAAAATTAAGAACATGTTTTAAGAACGCCGTTCGTATTTTAATACCAAAAAATTATGAACGAAAAGTCTGAAAAATTAAGAACATTCGTTCTTATTTTTTTTCTCTGTGTAGTGAGCTATAACACCCACACCAACAGGAATGTTTGCTTGCTCACAACAGCACATGCCACGGAAGAAGTCGATGAGGAATCCTCAAAGCCCATTATTGTGCTCGAATATAACAAACGTAAAGGAGGAGTCGACACAATGGACAAAATGTTGCGCTACTTTACGTGCAAGCGCAAAAATTATCGGTGGAGGTATGCCACCCCACCCTCAGGAGCAACAGGAAGATCAGGCGGAAGAATTTCATCAAAGAGTTGGCTTTCGACTTAGCATTCAACCAGCTACAAAATCGTTGTTAGAGTAGAATCAGACCAGAAGTGACTGCGGCCATGAAGCTTATCCACTTCAATACAGGGCAATTCCGAAACGATAGCGCTGGAAACACCCTTCCAACAGTACAGGAAATATAAATAATAGAAATATTGCAATACATTTTACTTATTATTTTGTTTTGTTTCATTTACAGCTGAACAACCCAAAAAGACAAGCAGTGTGCGACCAATGCAAGCAGCCTTACTGTGGGCACCACCTGCTAAGGTCCTGCGAACGGAGCTATTTGGGCAAAAACTATTTTTCTGGCGAAAGCAGCGAAGATGACGACGATATGCCATCAACATCTAATACGCAAACACAAAAACGCCGTAGGCAATCACCAATATAATACGTATTATTCAGATAATATATATATATGTGTCTATTCTTAATTTTAATGATTTTTACCTTCTTAACAAAACGGCATTTACAGAATGTAAATAATTTGAAAATTCACCGAAATATTCCACATTTGATTGATATTGATTTTTGGCAAAAAACACAGTTTTACATGTATTTTCCCATAAGGGCACATAAGGGCTTAGCACCGGTTAAGTGTATAAAATACTATCACCGGAGACAGGGTTAACAAAACTTAATTATGATCGTTTAGAAGACTGGCATTGCGTCACACAGTTGCAACAACTATTCTGGAGCCGCTGGCGTAAAGAATACCTCACGCTTCTTCAGAAACGGTCCAAATATAGTGTGTTTGTATGTCACATGCATTATGAACTTAATATCACACTGCATACACTTTGGTGCAGCAATATAAATAGGTCAACGGTATGAATGTGCTTTGTTATATTGCATCAACATACCAATGACCCGTGGTCCGCTAACCTACATTCATGGTTGCTTAAGTTGAAAATTGTTTAATATTAATCGTTGTGGATTTGAAATCGATATTTTATATGCTTTTAAAATTGTTACTCATATGTATTTAGTTAATAAACATTGCATAAACATTACATTTGGGGACTCAACCGTGTCTAAATATTGAAGTTAACAGCCTAAATAATAAAAGTGGAAAATTATAAATTTGCTGATCAAAGTCGAAACTACGCAGTTGCAAATTCAAAGCCGCAAATTACACATGTACATTGTACATACATGTGCAAAGTTCTGTTCGTATGCATATACATGAAAAATGAGACTTACACAAACACCGGTAAAAAAGAAAAGGAACATAGAAGAAGAAGCAGTTGAAAAAATTACACCAGCATCGACAAGTAAGAACAAGTAAGAAGGCTCTAGTCGGGAGAGCCCGACTAGAAGATACCCTGAACCCAGTTGCAATAAATATATTAAATTTATAATTGACTTTGGTATACTGACTTAACTTCAATCGATTAAATTCGATATCTCCGATGTTTCTTAACTTTTCAACCCTCATTTTTACATTTTCCAAATTCAATATGTTTTGGTTATCGATTGCATGTGTATATCGGAAACCAGAATAGCTATCGATAATTTAAAGCAAACTTGATCTGCTCATGGTATAGGAGAACTTATATCCCAAATCTTAAGTCTCTAGCTCTTGTTGTCTCTGAGATCCACGCGTTCATACAGACGCACAGAGGTCAGACGGACGGACAGACGGACGGACAGACGGACATGGCTATGTCGTCTCGGCTGTTGATGCTGATCAAGAATATATATACTTAATGGGGTCGGAGATGCTTCCTTCTGCCTGTTACATACTTTTGCACAAAACCATTATACCCTTTTTTACCCATTTTATGGGTTAAGGGTATAAAAAGAACGCAAAAGGCAAAAGTGGAATAGAATTTTTGCAAGAAAAAAACATTTTAAAAATGGAAAAAACAATTGAAGAAAACAGTAAAAGTTTACAAGAAATTATTAAGCTGTTGCCGCTAAAAATACAAATGGACGAGATCCAACACGCGGAAAGTAAAATAACGCCGGACAGTTTTGCGAAAATTATACCAGACTTTGACGGTCACAGTGTTCCAGTCGAATATTGGTTTAATATATTTAATGACATATAATATGTTAACTTACGATCTTTATCCAACTCATTGCCAATACTTTCCCATGGCTGTCTCATCGTAACAAAATCAAAATGTTTTTTGTCTGTCAGCCTCCAAAGGCATGGTCGCGACTCGACTGATTTAGTAAGCAAAATCTTCCCCTCGTGACCAATATTTTCCACCCGTTTTTTTGTTTTTCTTTCCATTATTATTTATAAGTTTTTATAAACGTTTTACAAAATGTGTTTGCTGGCCTAGGCACAAAAAGATATTTGATTTGGTATTTCCTGCGCCCAGCGCCAGTGTGTACATATTAAATACATCGATACTATCGATAAGCAGTTTAGTATTTTTGCTACGTTACTGGATACCTAGAACACACGCAGCCAAAAAAAACAATTCCTGCTGCGACGATTTTGTATGAAAAATTTTTTTTTCGCTGTACTGGATACGGACCTTAAGAAAAAATTAGTAGATATGGATCGTTTTATAAAACTAGGTATGTTTAATATATTATACATAAGTGTTATCGAATTTAAGGTTAACGTCGAGTGTCCGCCTCAAGTACCGACAAGCTGGACTGCGATTGCACCAGCACAGACTCTCAAAGGGATTCTGATCCAGATCGGCAGAGTGCCAAAAAAAAAGAAGCAAAATTTCAGATGTCCGGAAGTACTTTAAGAGGTCCGACTACAAAAAATTTTCAAAATGTCTTGACTGTGGCAAAGAATATAAGACAAGCGGCAATACGTCAAATTTGCACGACCATTTAAAAAGGTTTCATCCTGGCCTGGAAAGTAAAAACCCAGAATCTAGCACACAAGCTGTACGTGCTGAGAGGAACGACACTTCGTCTACAAGCAGCAGTTGCAGATCGAGTATGAACTCTTTTGCTTCCTACTATAAAAGAGCCGTCTTGTATGATTCAAATTCTAAAAGAAAGACCGACATTGATAAAGCCCTACGGCCGGCCGCACACCGGAGCCAACAAAACGTCTTTAGACTTTTTTTTATGTCGAACCGAACATGAATCCATTGCTTCTTATGGCCGGCCGCACACCAAGACCGACAAACAAAAACACATAATGCTATTAGTTTTTTTGTCGAACCAACAAAGACCAACAAAAAAACGTTTTATTGGCTCCGGTGTGCGGCCGGCCTAACTGAGATGGTTGCCAAAGATGTGCAGCCGTACAATATTGTAGAAAATGAAGGGTTTGTACAATACACTCAGGTATTGGATCCTAGATATAAATTACCAAGCAAGACGCACTAACGAGATGTGCTAATGTTTAAATATTTCAAGGAAACCTCTGCCAAGTTATCAGCAATACTTAAAAATGTTTCGGATATAGCAATTACATGTAATTTGTGAACAATGCTAGTTTTTTGACTGTGACGGGTCATTTTGTGTATAATCACGAATTAAAACAAGTGGAAACGTTGCAAGCGGACGCAACTGACTGCGGTAAACTCGTTACCGGTATTAAAACCGATAAAAAGAATCCACATTGCAAAGGGGTACGGATGCGGCAGGGGTGTACGCTGCCTTAAAGATTCTCCGATGCAGATGGGGATGCCACCAGCTATCTTCCTTCCAAATTTGGTGACTCTAGCTAAAAGTTTGTAAAAATGGTGAAGAGGGGAAAGGGGGGCTGGGGGCGGTATGATTGGGCGTGGCATCCAAATTTTTGATGCAGATCTTTGTGGAATGTCAATTGATATCTTCATACCAAATTTGGTGACTCTAGCTCAAAGTTTGTAAAAGGTGGAGAATAAGGGGGCGTGTCTCCAAAATTTTTGATGCAGTTTTTTTTGGGTATGCTAGTTGCTATCTGCCCACCAAATTTGGTAGTTCTAGCTGTAAGGATGTGCGAAATATGTGGATTTATCGGTTTTGAGTTATCGAATTTATCGATTTGCCAGCCTTCCAGTTATCGTAGAACCCCCATCTTGACACTTTAATTTACTATACCATAGATAAAGAGAATTGGAAAGTTTCAAGTCTCTAGCTTGAAGGGTGTTGAAAAAAGTTGCGAACATACAGACGGACGGACGGACGGACGGACGGACGGACGGACGGACGGACGGACGGACGGACACCATGACGGACATTGCACAAAACCAATATACTCGTTACCTTCGGTAACAACAAAACATTGCTGACACATTGCAAGAAATATTTATTGATTGGAACATCCTCAACAAAACTGTATGTAATGTTACTGATAATGCCAGCTCCATGCTAAAAGCATGTGAACTATTACACATTCGCAATCTGCCATGATTGCGCATACGATCAATCTGGTGGTGCAAGATGCTTTAAAATTTGTAAAAAAAAAAGTGTAAATCAATCGTTAGATTTTTTAAGCAGAGCACGATAGCGAACGAAAAACTCAAATTAGCTCAAGAAGGCTCAGAGTATACTTTGCTGCAAGAAACACCCACTAGGTGGAATAGTTTCTATTTCATGATTGAGCGTATTATAAAAACGAACGATGCCATTGCTTAATGCCCTTTCCTCACTAGCACTTTACATCAGCATTTACAGCATTTATCGATAACAAGACGGAGAGCTGTCCTTATGCTCTACATCTGCATCTACATCTTTTGACAGTTAACAATTATAAATTCAGCTAACAAGTGTGAAACATGGATCCAATTTTATTATCAATTTTGGAAAACAACGCTAGAGTGGAGGAGCAGTTATTGCTTAACTTGTGTGGATCGTCGAGCTCATCATTGATTGGTAATCAGAGCGTTCGTAGCGTTTGGAAATATGTAAGTAATATATATTGCAATTTGATGCATTTAATTTAATGAAATATTATTTTATAATAAACTATAGGAGCGGTTTGGAAGTCTTTGGGAGCGCGATGTGCCGCAGAACTCGGATGAATTTTTTAAAGAATGTTTTAGGTGCGAGAGGCACGTATTTGAAATGCTGGTAGCTCAGTTGCCTGGGCTGGCAAAGATGGACACGACGTTTCGCCGGGCTATTCCCCTTGACAAGCGCATAGCCGTTGCGCTGTACACGCTGGGGTCGTCGGCAGAGTACCGAACAGTTGGAAGACTGTTCGGTATTTCAAAAACGATGGTTGGAGCCATTTTGGTTGATTTTAGCATGGAAGTCATTTCCAAGTTGGCAGACGAGTACATGCCACCGGACTTCTTGACGCAAGAAAAATTGGTTGACTGCGTTAAGGGGTTCGAAAATCTGGGATTCCCACAATGCTTTGGAGCAATGGGTAAATAAACGCAAAATGTAAAGCATGAATTTCATAATATGTATCAATGTTATTTCTGGTTACAGACGGCTGCCATATTGAAATCAAACCGCCGGCAGAACACGCAGTTGACTACCGTAACTATAAAGGTTGGTACTCAACTGTACTGTTTGCTCTGGTCGACTATCGGTAAGTTTTTGCGCATTTTTTATTTAAATGAACAAGTGTCGCATTCTCAATTTACAGTTACAGATTCACATACATTAATGTTGGTGTACCAGGTAGAGTTCACGACTCCCAAATATTCGAGCAATCCTTTTTAAAGAGTGCGATAAGTGCGTCGACTTTGTTCGAAGACAATTCAAAACAAATCTGTGGAGCCAACGTTCCCGTTATTATTTTGGGAGACTCGGCCTTCAGATTTACAACATCTGTAATGAAGCCGTACCCTTTTTATTTGGAGGCATCCGAGGAGCAACGTGCCTTCAATTACAACCTCGCAAAAGTGAGACGAGTTGTGGAGAATGCATTTGGGCAACTGAAAGCGCGTTTTCGTCGCATAGGAAGGGGGTTTGGAAAACTCAAAAAACAATAACAAATACATTATTATTTGTTGCTGTATATTGCACAACTTTTTCAACACGCATAAGAGCAATATCCAGGAAAGTTGGGAAACGGATTTGCCGGTTAACCGACCGCAGCCTAATCAAGCTGCACAACTGGGAAACACAAATGATGCTGCTGAAAAAATTAGAAGTGCACTTGCAACATATTTTAATAATAATAACTAAATAAAAACATAATGCAGTTCTTAAAAATATTATTTTTATTTATTTATTACACTTCATAAAGTTTTAATATTTTTTCCTGAAATGCCCTGTTGTCTGCTGCCACTTGCTTGAACACAGCTAATTTTTCACGTTCCAAGTCAAGGAGCTCCTGGCTTACATCCCTTTTGCGCTTTTTGCCGCTACTTGTTGATGGTTCTGGTTCCTTTTCTGACACAGACTCTAAATCTGGAATAATTTAAAAAAATTATATTTCCATGCACGCTTATGTTAATGGTTATGGAAGTGTTCTTACTATGGCTCTGTACCATTTCATCCAGAAAATTCACCGATTGTGATGCGCCAAATATGATTTTGATTGAATCAAAATATTTCCATTCCGATGGTGCTCCACCAGACGGTCCAACCTTAGCAAGCTCTAGCCTGTATGCAAATTATGAATCATATGTTAACAAGTTGGTAGGAACGACATTTATGCCATTCAACTTACCTATATTTTCTCATCAGGTTGTCCAATTTTGATTTGACTTCCTTCACGGATGGCCCAAACTTCTTCATTTTGTCAGCCATCTCCATATAAATATGCTGGTTCTTTCTAATGCCTCTGAGACCACCGATATTTTCTTCCCAGAGGCTTAGCAACACCAGTGTCGCTTCTTCACTCCATACAAATCTATTATTTTCTGCTAAAAAGAGGTGCAATTAATTATTTTGTATAATATAACATAAATAAAATAAATTTTATAGTTACCGCCGTTTGCCATTTCAATTTCAGTATACAGTAAATCTTTGGCAAGTGGTGTCACTTTGCCGATAAAAGAAATTATCGAGCATAACAGAAATTTTTTTAGAGTATCGAGTACTGTTAACACCAGATGTACTCACATCTTGGCTAGACGCCAGCATCTACCATCTCTAGCACCCATACAATATGTATGCGAGATGTTCAACATCTTGGCTCAAGATGCGAAGATGTGAGATGCAGCCCTAATGAGGACAGGGCATTGGTCTTACTATCAACAACAAATACACCGCAGCCAATTACTGCTGAGGAAATACTTGTGCTAAAAGATATCGAAAAAGTATTGGCTTTCTTTCAGCAAGCAAGTGAGAAAATTTCTGGTGGAAAGTACGTGACCATATCGCTAATTATACCAATGGCATATGGACTTTTTCGCAAAATCGAAAGTGTTGTACCTTAGCTACAAACTTTGCAAGGAAAAACTTTAAACAAAATATTAGTGGAGTCAATAAAGAAACGTCTCTCCATATATGAGCAAAGAATAGTCTGCAGGATGGCTACGCTATTGGATCCACGCTTAAAAAAAAATGGATTTCAACACAGCTCAAACGCTGAACAAGCAGCAACATTTTAGGTCTGTTCGATAGCTGCACTAGTGTACCCTAGTGTACACTAGTTCACAAAAAAGTGTTCGATAGCTGCCCTTTTTTACACTAAACTGTTCTGCCCTGTGTTTTTTAGTGTGCCCTGACTTACACTTTTCTGCACTTTTCTACACCACCAAAAATCAAGAGCAGAAAAGTGTAAAACAACAAAACAGCTGTTTTGAGTCAGTTATCGTTTTGGGACAATCGGTTCAACATTGCAAGTTGTTTAAAAATGTCAAATGAGGATGATTTTTATATGGATGAGGAGTATTTGGAGTTTGCAATTGAAGGTTGTATTAAATAAATTGTTTATTTTTATAACTATTTATAATTTTTAATATTTTTTATACAATATGCAGAGCCTGCCGTTTATTCAGAGCAGGAAGCATCAGCTGCCGCACCAAATGAAAATAAAGAAAAGGCAATTTGGGTGAATTCAAGCACAAAGCTGCTAATCGAACTGTACAGGAAGTACAAGCCAAAGTTAGGCCACAGTCTGCTCATTAAAAATAAAAAAAAAATGTGGCTGCAAATTGCCAAGGAGTTGAAGGAGCAAGGGTATAACTTTAGCACAAATCAAATCGAAAACAAATGGAAGACGCTCGATCGAAGCTTTAAAGCTAATATAAAAAATAACAAGCAAACTGGCAGAGCTCGCTCCACGTGTTCATTCCAAAAGTTAGTGTTTTATTCAAACCAACCCATAAATTGAAGTAAAAAAAAAAAACTTTTGTATATACTTTTTAGTGAGCTATCAGAGATTTTTGTAAACAATGACGCTGTTTTTCCGTCCTTCGTTTTAAATGCTCACGGTCCGGGAAAAAGTATGCATTCTTGTAAGTATTTAAAGCTATTTATTTCCTAGGATCAGTGCGTGCTAAATAGTATTTCTTTTGTACCTGCAGCAGCATCCAATTCTATTGTGGAGTCGGCGGATGACTCATCGGAACCTGGCACACCTACTGCAGTGCGGTCCTCCACCCCATTAATTGCACGGAACCCGAATAAACAAAATAATAAGTCTATTATGTTGGAGCTCCTGCACAAGCAAGAAGAGCGTCACTTGAAAAGAATGACGCATAAGTCTGAGGCACTAGAGGCATATAAACAAAGAACAAAGGCCATAGAACGAAAAAACGAACTGCTGGAGCAGCTTCTTTCCAAGAACAATTACTAGAAATCTAAAAAAAAAACAAAACAATTAAAAATAGTTATAGTGGTTGTTTTTTATTGATAAAAAGTTTACGAAAAATTCATTTGATTTTTATTAAAATAATGTTGGAAAAAAACAAAAAAAAAAACCTTAATTCCTTATATTCTTAAACATTATATCATATATTTGATCCCTTCGCTTAGCAGACTTAGCTGATGATATATACTCTTCCCCGCATGAAGGTGCACTTTCTTCTTCTGGAACACGGCTCTCTTCACTTAAAAAGGAATTATCGTCGCACATGTTGTGTAAAACGACACAAGCTCGGATAAAATGACAAATTTTCTTATTGCCTATAAGCTTGCAGTAGTACAATTGTCTAAATCTCTGCTTCAATATTCCGAAAGCATGTTCGATAACTACTCTACATGAACTTAACTTGCGGTTAAACTCTCTCTGTTGCCTTGTCAAATGACCGTTGTCACGATATGGTGTTATAACATTATTAGAGCATCCATATGCAGAATCAGCCAAAACGTAATATTCACCCAGAGCTGATACTTTTGAATATGCGTCGGAGTTTTCGAAAACACGATTATCATGAACCGATCCGGGATAACCAACAAAGATATCGACGAATCTCATTTTTTCATTGCAAATAGCTTGCATTTGGATTGAAACGTCTCCCTTTCTATTTATATAAACATCCTTGCCGCTTCGAGGAGGAGAAATGCGTATGTGCGTTCCATCCATGGCACCTTAGAAAACAGTATGTATTTTAGGAATGTAATTTTAAAAAAACTATTGTTACCTATAACTCCTTCAGCAAAATCTTTTCCACTGTTCAGTCCAGCATAATAAGCAGATGTTGCTTGCTTCTCCATGTCATTCGGCCAACGAATCATGTTGTCTGACAAACCACTCACGAAAAAGGTTACTCTCCCAATTATAAGGCTTGTCGTGCTGATGGCAACATTAAATCTATCGGCTACATCCCGAAATGAGCAAGCCTCATGACCAGCAAACCACAAAAAAAGCAAAACATGCATATCTGATGAATACGCTCTAGTTCTGTCCATATTTGCATACTCCGAGGATTTTTCAAACTCCTTCGACAGATACTGGAAAATTCCTCTTGTCACTCGGAAATGCGTTTGAAATTCGTTGTCCGTGTAGGTTGGAATAGTACTTGTTAAGTAGTCCGTCACGCAATTCATTTTTAATTTCGGGAAATCCAACAACTGCACCATTAAAAGTTCCTCTTCTTCATCGCCACTTGGATCTGTAGAGCTTGCAATACTTTCAGCATCGCTGTCTTCATCAATTAACTCACTTAAAGTGAAAATTTTATTTTTATTAAAACTCATGTTCACGGCTCGAAGTTGTCAGTCAGCTGTTGTTTGCTTCAATTGCCCTAACTTACACCTTTTTTGTTCGATAGCAGTTCTACACTTTTTTACACTTAAAATTTTCAGAGTTGTATTTTTCGTGTTCTGTTCTGCCCTGCACTACCCTGCACTTTCTACTATCAAACAGACCTTTTTTGAAAATGAGCTTGCAAATTTCCCCGTCAGAGAGACCTCAATTAATCTGCCCGTCGCACCGGATACAAATTTACAGGACACTTTGTTTGATTTTTTGGGTGAGCGATCGATGAACAAAGTTGGAAACTCACGAGTGGATGCAATTCTGACTTAAAGGCAATATCTGGAGAGGGCAATTGCCGCAAAAGATTTGGACCCTCTGTTATAGATGAAGGTATGCCTTAATTAAAAGTGTAAATGTAAAGTTAAATATATTACTTTTTTTTTCAGGTGAATCAAACTGATTTTCCCGCTATTGGAAGCCTATTTTGCCTGCATTCCCGCTACGTCCGTAGAATCAGAAAGGGCATTCAGCAAGGCGGGCCAAATTATTTCAGAGAGGCGAACCCAACTCAAGGAAAAACATGTAAACATTCTTTTATTTTTAAACCGTAACTCTTGGTTAAAATAAACCATAATTTTATTGTATTCGTTTAAAATAAATTTGTTTGATGGGCCATACTATCGATGGCGCTATCGACACAATCGATGGCACTATCGACACTATCGATGGTTCAAAATAAACTATCGTCGAATATCGATCGCCCGCTATCGATAGTTCTCCACCTCTGTTACAGATAAACTATCCCGAATAAATATAAATGAATTAAAAGCTATTCATAGACAATTTTTAAAAGTAACAAGAAGATCTTCAGTAATACCCCGATTCCATTAGGCTGCATCTTTCATTAACAGCGAGTCGAAGATGTAGGTGATTCCACTATATACCAATTGCATAGTTGCATCTTGGTTTAACAGGGTATGTTAAGTGATAGCTGACAGCTGTTTGTGTATTAAACGTTTATATTTAATTGGAAGCAAATATGAGCTCGAACACAAATAAAATTAGTGACACCAAAAACAAACATAATTGCTTTAATTTGTGCGCAAAACGCAAACATGGTTTAACGAATATCTCAGTTTGTTTAGACATGCACTTGATGACAAGCTGTTTTACTCAATTCAGCACTGTTTAAACCAAGTATCGATTACAAATTTCATACTATCGACTATGTTAAAGCTCTGTTCAGTGCTCTGTAATGTTAACTCTAACATTCCCAGTTGGTCGGTTTCGAACCAACTGGGAATGCAGCCGACCAACGGGAAATTTGAATAAGATTCCCATTGTACAAATGGGATTCTAATACAAAAGATGCGGCATCTTCGAGTTCCAATTACATACTTGCATCTTGCTCTAGTGGAATCGGGGTATAAGAAAGTAAATTTTTCTGGATGCAGTTTCAAGTTTTGTTGTCTACATAATTTGAAAACGTCTGTTAGATTTTTAAGCATATGCTTTTCGGAGCATCCGATCACAACTAAATCATCAATATATAAAAATGCCTGCGAGGGCTGTAAGCCTGAAAATGCAAATGCGTTGAAAAGAATTGGGGCATATTTTTAGTCCGAATGGTAATCGCATGTTGCTATATGAGCCCGTTGCAGTAGAAAAAAATGAGGCTATGTTTTTAGATTTTTCTTCTAGTTCAATCTGGTCGAATCCAGACATTGAATCGAGACAGGAAAAACATTTCGCTCGACCTAATTGATCAAGAACATCTTCTATTCTTGGAAGTGGGAATTTATCAGCCAGTAGCTTTTTGTTGATCTGATAGTCAACTACTAATCGCCATCTCTTTAAACTCGTTACCGAAGGTCAAGAGTATATTGGGTTTGTGCAATGTCCGTGATGTTAACCGTCCGTCCATCCGTCCTTCTGTATGTTCGCAACTTTTTTCCACACCCTTCAAGCTAGAGACTTGAAACTTTCCAATTCTCTTTATCTATGGGATAGTAAATTAAAGTGTCAAGATGGGGGTTCTACGATAACTGGCAAACTAATGGAAAATCGATAAATTCGATAGCTCAAAACCGATAAACCCACATATTTCGCACATCCTTACAGCTAGAACTACCAAATTTGGTAAGAAGATAGCTATAAGCAACCCCCAAAAACTGAATCAAAAGTTTGGATGCCACTCTCACCAAAACTGCCCTAGCCGCCCCCATCCGCCCCAACGCTTCGTCAAAAACGGGAATGCGTGTATCCTCCAGAGTTGTGGAGCTAGAGCCACTAAATTTAGTAGAAAGATAGCTGGCAAAGACCCCCGAAAATCTGCATCACAGTTTTGGAGCCACGCGCACCCATTTCGCCCCCCTGTCACCACTTTTTAACAAACTTCGAGCTAGAGTCACCAAATTTGGTAAGTAGATAGCAATTGACATTCCACAAAGATCTGCATCAAAAATTTTGATGCCACACCCACCTATACCGCCCCCAGCCACCCCTTTCACCACTTTTTAACAAACTTCAAGCAAGAGTCACCAAATTTGGTAAGAAGATAGCAATTGACAGGTCACAAAGATCTGCATCAAAAATTTGGATGTCACGCCCACCCATACCGCCCCAAGCCCCCCCCTTTCCCGCACCTTTTACAAACTTTGAGCTAGAGTCACCAAATTTGGTATGAAGATATCAATTGACATTCCAGAAAGATCTGAATCAAAAATTTGGATGGTACGCCCACCCATACCTCCCCCAGCCACCCCTTCCCCATATTTTACAATCTTTGAGCTAGTCACCAAATTTGGAAGGACGACAGCTGGTGGCATTCCCATCTGCATCGGAGAACCTTTAAGGCAGAGTAGACCCCTTCCGCATCCGTACCCCTTTGCAATCAGGCCTCTTTTTACCGGTTTTAATACTGGTAACAAGTATAGCGCAGTCGGTTGCGTCTGACTGCAAAATTTCCACTTGTTTCTGTTGAAAGAATTAATTTCTTGGGTATTGGCTATTATATTCTGATATTGATAGTTCTACAATACCATCTTTAATAAGTTTGTCTAACTGCTTTTGGATTTCGAGTCTTTGACTTTCTGGCATTCTGTAATTTTTTGATGTAGACAGGTGTTTTATCGTTCAATCTCAATTTTTGTTTGTAGAAATTATTTGCTGATATTGTCTCTGTTTCGAGACCGAAAATATCACTAAATTGGGTGCATAGCTGTGTCAATTCTGTTTTAAACATTGACGGAAATTTTAATTGTTTTAGTACCTTTTCCAATCTGTTTTCATTTTGCTCTGTTGCTTCGTAGATATCATAATCGTTTATACATTCGCATTTAATTTTTGAACTTCTAACTGCAGTGTTTTCATTTGCTGTTTTCATCTACTAAAGTACTTGCTTCCTTTTTTGTAATTCTTGGTTTGGAATATTATTGTTTTTATATTTTTTTTAAGTTTAATGTGTCGGACAACTTCAAATCTAGCTTGCAGTATGATTTGATCATCAAATGAGCATACTATTGGGATATCGATGTGTTTGAAATTTTTGGGTCTAATCGAGAACCAGTCTTTTTCGTCTTGGAAGTCCAAAATACAATTGTATTTCTTAAGGAATTCTAATCCGATTATACCATCACCTGGTATAGGCAAATTGTCTGTTACTATATGGAAATTGTAGGGTATTATCACATCTTTAACACCTATGTCCAATTTAAGCGTACCTAATGACTGTATTGTTCCTTGCCCAATTCCGGATATATTTGCTTTAATAAAGGAGTTTATTGAATTTGGGAAGTTATTTCTCCGTTTCCCCTTGCAACTCCTGTTGTTGTCAGAACATTCTCGATAGCATTCATTTTTGTGTACTCTTCAAAAGCGTTTGACGTAAACGCAGATCCATGATCGCTAATTATACTATATGGCATACCGAAAACGTCCGATCAATCCTGTAGTTTTCTTAGCACTTCCTCACAACCGGTTGATTTTACTGGGAAAAGCCATACAAACTTGGAAAATGCATCCGCCATTGCAAAAATATAATTGTATTTTTTCGACGTTGCGTCCATTGGCCCCAGATGGTCGACGTGGATTGTGTGCAACGGTTGGCCACCTTTGTCAATACAGCAAAGCTATCCTTCCTGCTTACCAAGCTTTTTGTTTGTAATGATGCATTTTATACAGCTCTTGACTACTTGAGCAACTTTTCGTTCCAAATGCGAAATCCAAGATTGCTGCTGAATGCATGGTCTTTTGAACCGAAAAATGTCCCACATTGTACGCTTCGCTTATAATCTCGTGTTCCATTTTTTTAGGAACCACCACCAACTCATTTCCATCAACGACTTTATAGACCAACTGTCCTTTAAGTTTATATCCATCGTACGGCTGTGTTTTGAGAATTTCCATTATGGCGCTGACTAATGCATCGTCCCTCTGTGCTTTCTTCAGACGTGCAGAGACTTCAGAGCCAATTGTAAGCACGACGGGATATCGACTGAGAAAGTCTACGTGTTTCATTCTTGTTGTTGCGATGTACCACTTCGAATGTATAATCCTGCATGCACATAATTCAATTCGAAACCTCTCTTGGAACGTCCTTTTTATTGACGGTTTGGGAGAACGCTGCGCAGTCTGTTACCAACGTAAAGCTTACTCCCAAAAGATAATGTCTGAACTTTTGCATAGCAAGATGGGCAGCTTTTACTTCCAGTATATAACTGTGACGCTTCGCAACTGATGACGACGTTTTCTTGCTCCAAAAAAATACAGGGTGTAGCTCTTGATCAAACCGCTGAAGTAAAGTTGCACCAAATCCGTCAGCTGAATCATCTGTGTGTAACTCAGTGGGTGCATATTTACTGTAAATTCGCAGAATAGGCTCTGTCCATAGCGCATTTTTCAAATGGTTAACGGCGTTCGTCTCAGCAGTCCCAATCTTAAACTCTGCGTCTTTTTTCAACAGCATTGTCAACGGGCGAGCTATCTGTGCGTATCCTCTAATAAATTTTTTGAAGAAACCCGTTAAGCCTTAGAAAGACTGTACTGCCTTTATATTTTTTGGCATTGCAAACTGCTTGACTGCGTTAGTCTTTTCCTGGCCAGGCCAGATCTTTCCACCATCAACTGTATGTCCCAAAAATTCTATTTTCCTCTCCAAAAAACGACATTTCTTCCACTTAATTTTCAACTGGGCCTCCGAAGCGACTTTCAACACCAACTTCAACTTCGTCACGCATTCATCCTCCGATAGTCCATAAATTATAATATCGTCCATATATAATTGCATCACGTCTTGTCTGATAAGACCGTCAAAAATACTGTTAACGAACCGTATAAATGCTGCAGGTGAATTGGTAAATCCAAACGGGGCTTTGTTGAACTCGTACAGGCCCTCCTTTGTCACAAAAGCAGTGTATTTGAGACTCTCCTCTTCAATGGGTACGTGGAAAAAACTATTCTCCAGATCCATAACGACAAAAATCTTGGCAGCCTGCAACTTTTCCAGTACATCGTCCATAAGCGGAACTGGAAAACAATCCTTAAGCACCATATTGTTTAACTGCCTGAAGTCAATGCAAATTCTGTATGAACCGTCCTTTTTCTTCACGACCACCACTCTGCTTGCGAAGTTGGATGTAGACTTCCGAACAATGTTTGTATTTAGCCACTCGTCAACTTTTTTCCGGATGGCCTCATATTTGACTGGCGAATGATACAAAATTATTCAAAACAACGTTAACGTTCTTGGTTAATTGTTGGCAGTTTTTTGAAATGTGCACATTACCGTAACACTTGAAACACTTAGTTTCCAATTTACAATCTTTTCGCAAATGTTCTGATGAGCCACAATTAAAACATTTTCGTTCTCCTTTACTTGTTCATACACCGCGTACTTTTCGTGCAATTCGTAGAATGCCTTACACATGCACATATTGTATTGTATTTGTATTCGGTTTTGATACGTAGGCCATAGACTATGTACCGGATCACTGAAACAACGTCTTTGTCGGCACTGAGAGCGGCTAGCTTTCGCATATTCAAAACATAATCTTGAAAAGATTCATCATTTTGTGCACATCTGCGCTTGAATATGCACGCTTAAATTCTTCCATTATGGCGTCTTCTAAATGCTGATATGTACTCACAAACACAGATTCTAGAAACAGCTTAGCAGACTTTGACATTTTGCTTCATTTAACTCGTATGCTTCTGCATTCTGTTCGAAATTATTAATAATCAAAAATATGTTTGTTTTTATAAAACGACAAGCTATAAATAATAATGGAAAGGAAAACTGAAAAACGGGCTTATAAGTATTGGCACTGCAACAACATATATACCAACAACGGAATAAGCATATTCGCACTATTCATCTTTTCTTTTTATACTCGATACCGAAGGTAAAGAGTATATTGGGTTTGTGCAATGTCCGTCATGGTGTCCGTCCGTCCGTCCTTCCGTCCGTCCGTCCGTCCGTCCGTCTGTATGTTCGCAACTTTTTTCCACACCCTTCAAGCTAGAGACTTGAAACTTTCCAATTCTCTTTATCTATGGGATAGTAAATTAAAGTGTCAAGATGGGGGTTCTACGATAACTGGGGGGCTGGCAAATCGATAAATTCGATAACTCAAAACCGATAAAACCACATATTTCGCACATCCTTACAGCTAGAACTACCAAATTTGGTAAGAAGATAGCTACTAGCAACCCCCAAAAAACTGCATCAAAAATTTTGGAGCCACGCCCACCCATTCCGCCCCCAGCCCCCCCCGCAATTTAAAGTCAAAAAGCTTATATCTCCCACAGTTTTTGAGCTAGAGCCACCAAATTTGGTGCCAAGATAGGCGATGATGACCCCCAAAAACTGCATCAAAAGTTTGGATGCCACGCCCACCAATACTGCCCTAGCCGCCCCCATCAGCCCCAAAGCTTCGTCAAAAACGGGAATGCGTGTATCTTCCAGAGTTGTGGAGCTAGAGCCACCAAATTTGGTAGGAAGATAGCTGGTAACGACCCCCAAAAATCTGCATCAAAGTTTTGGAGCCACGCCCACCCCTTCCAACCCCCTTTCCCAACAAACTTACAAACTTTGAGGTAGAGTCACCAAATTTGGTATGAAGATAGCAATTGGCATTCCACAAAGATCTGCATAAAAAGTTTGGATGCCACGCCCACCCATACCGCCCCCCAGCCCCCCTTTCCCTACATTTTACAAACTTTGAGCTAGAGCCACCAAACTTTAACGAAGACAGCTGGTGGCATCCCCATCTGCATCGGAGAATCTTTAAGGCAGCGTACACCCCTGCCGCATCCGTACCCCTTTGCAAACAGGCCTCTTTTTACCGGTTTTAATACTGGTATCGAGTATACCGCAGTCGGTTGCGTCCGACTGCAACGTTTCCACTTGTTTATTTTGTGTTTGTGGGCTAGTTTACTTTTTAAATTTGATGCCTCAGTGTGACCATGTATCTCTTAAGCTATATAAGGCAAAATGCCATATTTTTACCACAAATTAGTGGACTATGGTCACACTATAAAATCTTGTGCCCACGCTTCGAAAATATATCGCAAATTCCTGCCAGGAATTTTTTATTGTACTGGAACCGGACCTTTATTTGTAATTGCTGACACAGAATAGGCGCGAACAAATTTTTTTAGCGATGTGGAAAGCGCACTATCGATGGCACCATCGATAGTGGATGGGCCACTATCGAAGGTGTCTGCTGCCATCGATGGTGGCTCGATAGCGCCACCAAGTAAAAAATATTTTTTATATTTTTTATATTTTTTACTTGGTGATAGCGCCCAACCATCGATAGTGACGATACTGCCATCGATAGTTCTCCACCTTTAATCTGTAATATGGTTATACTTCCCCTTGAGGTATTCTACACTAAAGTCATATTCTTCCAAATCTAGTCGGTACAGGTATCAAGTATACCGTAGTAATTAGTACAGACGCACAGCGTACTATTCTGTAGCTAACTGGAATCAAACATTTTTTTGCTGTTTGTTAGCCATCTGCGGAAGCCCTGCAATTTATACACACACTCAATCTATACTGAACTGAAGATTATTAAAGCTTCTTTTACTGGAGTGTAAAGTACATTTTTATAATATTGATAGGTGCTTGTGTGATTTAATGATTTAACAGGTGAACTTTCCCTTTTTAAATTCAAATAAGGGCTACAGGGTATATGGGGCATTGCAGATGCATTATTACTTGTAATTAATTTTGTAAAGTTTGCAAAGTGCAAAATATTAATATTTCTCTCTTGTCCAACTAACTGCCATTCCATCCACTCACTTGAACTTACCTTGACCCACCACCGACCACGACTACTCATTGTTGACACATGCGTGAAATGCGTTTAAAATCTCACTCTATCTCTACTCAAGGATATTTTTCACGTGCCGTACGTAGGCTTCAAAAGTGTGTCAAAAGATTCTTAACTTTATTTTACTTTACTTTTTAAAATCGAATTACACTAGTGAAGAAAATTTTAAGGTAAGCATGAGCAGAATTACATAAATTGAATTTAAAAAATGGATTTTAAATTAGGAATCTAAAAGTTCTTTTTTAATGTATTTATTAAGATTGATGCTTTGTGTTGATTATCAATCAATCAATTTATCGCTCAATTAATTCCCTGCGCAAATAAGATATAGACCATTGATCAGGATGCCGTTGGTCAGTTGATCTTTGTTCATGCCTAAAAGCAGGCAGTGAACAAGGAGCTGCCGTTTTTTCTTATCCTCTCTGCAGTGATCATAAACTCCCCACACTTTGTAAACATGTAATATTAAGGCTAGTTTTAAGTTATTCTTGAAACATGTAGCTATTCATTCTGAATAAACATCCCCACGAAGGAAGACTCGTTTGGAAGAACTCCCATCATTTTTTCTATTATTTTACAAGTGCGACGCAGTCGCACCCACCACCACACCAACAGCAACCAAGAGAAAAACCCAGCCTGCTCCCAACATTTGGTCCTTCGAGCCGGATCTTTAAAACATCAACCACAAGCATCGTTGGATTTTTTCTTAACCCAAAAAGCACAGATAAGTAATATTTTTCTCCACATTTTTGCACTTTGCCAAGTGGCAACTTCTCCGCAAAATATTCTACTTATCGTGCTGATACTTACCTATCAGAACACTCCGTTCAATTTTATGCCCACATGAAGGGCGAATCCATAAATTATAGTCATATACAATTTTCTTCCACGGCCTCCGAAAAAAAAAAAAATTCAGCCGCCATATTTGCTTTTGCATATGCACATATAAAAGTATTACATAGCCTTCTACATAAGGCGGCATATTGGTGAAAAGTTTTTTTTTGTACTCTGAAAAGTGAAAAGTGTTACAAATTCCAAATAAAAGGCCAAGTTTAATGTAGTTTCGTGGTGCATCTCAATTATTTATTTTCTTAGTGCATGTGTCTCCTATATAAATCCATTCTTCGTTTCTACGTACATATGTTTTCGGCAATTTTTTCCATTACCACAATAATTTCCACACATCCATAATTCTATACAATATTTTTAATAATTTTATTGTGCAGCCTCCATTGCCTAAAGTGAAAAATAACATTTTTAACAACACAAACTGCAAACTACAAGCATACGTACATATATACATATCCACAAGCATATGCCGGCACTTGAGCGCAGCTCAAGCGTACATATGCACATATGTACATAGAAACGGACACATGCAAGTCATATGTTAATTAAACATGCACAGAAACCAAAAACAAGAATTAAATAGTTTTTCAAATTCAAAACACAACTAATCCACAAGTTGTACACATTTTGGACATATATTTACATATATGCACATATTAATGCACACAAAATTAATTTACATACACAAATACAAACAGCTGTCGGCCAGAGCAAAGCGTACTCCACCAAATATATATTTAAATGCGCATGCCGACAGACTTTATTTATAATACAAAACCCAAAATGGTTGAATTTGGACTCGTCTGCAAAAATTAATGTGTTCCAAAAGAAATTTGGTGTGGCGACAGCCCAACACTGAGCTGGATCCAAAAAACGTAAAAGCAACAGTTAAGCATGGCGGAGGAAGTGTGATGGTATGGGCATGTAAGTCGGCAGCCGGCGTT
Organism: Scaptomyza montana; assembly: GCA_018904305.1. Taxonomy (NCBI): domain Eukaryota; kingdom Metazoa; phylum Arthropoda; class Insecta; order Diptera; family Drosophilidae; genus Scaptomyza; species Scaptomyza montana. Next base: position 8,864 of record JAEIGR010000099.1, on the reverse strand, counting down.
GGAAACTTGGCGATTTTTGAGTCGACGATGGATAAGACTATGTACCTCAATATTCTTAAAGAAAATTTGCTCCAAAGCGCCAAAAAGTTAGGAATCCGACGTGATTTCCGGTTCTACCACGACAACGACCCCAAACATACGTTCGGAATAGTGCAGTCCTGGCTTACCTGGAACTGCCCCCTCGTCATGATTCCTCCGGCCCAGTCTCCAAATTTAAATGTTATTGAAAATTTGTGGACTATGCTGGAGAACAACATCCGGAATCATCGGATTTCCAGCAAATAGGACCTTAAAAATGCTCTGCTGGAGGAATGGAGCAAAATATGCCCGGAAACCACTTGGAAGATGGTCTCTTCGATGAATAATAGGTTAAGGGCTATTGTAAAGGTTAAGGGATTACATACTAAGTAGTAAAATCCTTATTAAACCTTTTATTCGGCAAAAATATAACTGGTTTGTGTCTGCATCATTTAAGCTGTGACCTATATTTTAGATGTATTTTTAGTTTTTAGTGTATATATAAAACTTAGCAATATTTTAGAAACAAATAAAGTTCCTTTTTTAAATGTGATAAAACATAAAACAAATTGGCGTTTAAACATTTTTTGTTTTTCCTCTGGTTTAAAATATATAGCACCTTAAACTTTTTATTTGACCCTGCATCATTTAAGCTGTGAGTCACTGTATATATGCATGTTTCACATAAAATGAGAAAAAAAACACATAAATGCCCTTTTCTCAAAAACTAAATGGTCAATTTTTATGATTTAAGCGGCAAAAGAATGATAAAAATAGGGCCTTTATCCTTAACTACCGTGCAACTTGGGCCATTATGTTGGAAAAAAGATAAAAGTTAGCAACGATTTTAGTTTTTGAGCAAAAAAGTGCCACCTAGTTGCATATATGCCCATATGTTGCTTTGGCTGAAGAGTCAAAATGTACATAATGCTATTTACATAGAGAATGCATGATAAATAGCTAAAGAATGTTTAAGTAATAACAATTATGCATCACTATAGTTAATATTAAGTAATTTTAATTGATAAAAGTCAATAATTAGTACATTTTTTGTTAGTATGGTAGCTCTTGTTTGCGATGGCGCGTCTAGCGATATATATATGCATGTTTCACATAAAATGAGAAAAAAAACACATAAATGCCCTTTTCTCAAAAACTAAATGGTCAATTTTTATGATTTAAGCGGCAAAAGAATGATAAAAATAGGGCCTTTATCCTTAACTACCGTGCAACTTGGGCCATTATGTTGGAAAAAAGATAAAAGTTAGCAACGATTTTAGTTTTTGAGCAAAAAAAGTGCCACCTAGTTGCATATAGTTGCTTTGGCATATAACCCCCGCCATATCATCCAGCTTTCTGTTGCGCAGTAGTTCAGCTCATGCTGGAACTACTAACTCTATAGGCCTTTTTAATGAACAAAAAGGTTGACTTACATTTAATTAATTTTCTCAAAATCTAAATGTACAATCTCTCTAGATTTAATTGTTATAGCTTCCTGAAACACATAGCTTTAATTTGGTATAGCGTGCATTAAGGGCCATTATCTCTGAAAAAAGTTATTAAGGCTTGAGAACCAAGCATTGATTTTGGCGGTCGTTTTGTATGGGGCTGGTTTCGGGGTAGCTGCACTTATTCGCAAATTACTCAAAAACTAAATGGACGATTTTCCTACAATTTTGACCATAAAATATGTGAAATTGTAGGCTTTTATCGTGTATAAGCCGTATTCGGGGCCATTATTTCTGAGTTGAGATATTTAAGATATGCTGGAAATGCAATTTTTTTATAGCTTATTTTCCCATTTCAAAAGCTGAAATATGCCAAACGGTCATGAAAACAATAAATAATTCATTTTTTAACATTTCTGCATCAATTTTCATTTGATTCCATGCTGAAAAACTTGTAAAAACACTAAAGTTCATTGGTGGTTCCGACTCATGAACCAAGTTCCGATATTCGTTGCTGGCGGAACCGTTGCTAACTTGACGCACATTTTTTATATGTTCGTGATTTATATATTTTTTTTATCGATCGCAAAATTATTAAATACTCCATATCCAAGAATAATTATTTTAATAATATACATAATTAGCGATTATTAAAATTAGTATTTTTTGTGTGCATTGCTGACCTTAAATTAAATAATTATTATTAATTATTCATTCTTTGGTCGTTCCACTCCACTCTTCCTAACTGTACTTACTGTATCTTTGATTTTATATGTACGTCGTAAAAAATAAAAGTTTTTTTGTTTTTGCTGCATAAGATCCTAGCATGCAAAGTGACATTGCCAAGGATAAAAATAATCTTCTTGCCGTTCCGTCCGGGCTCCATAAAAGATCTAGTTCTGATCCAACTACATTCGAAGCGTCCACATCTGCAAAGGGTCCAGTCACAGTTCCGCCGCTAATTACTAGATCCGTCGGTCAGAAACTAAAAATGCAGAGTATGTTTACCTTAACAACATTCATTTCCGTGACCGATCGTCTCAGTCAATTTGAGACTAAATTCGCCTCCAATTCCGACGTGTCACTGCACACGCTCAAAGTTAGACTAGAACAGATTCGGACCTTGTGGGAAAAGGTCGAGCAGGAATTCGAGCGCTGTTCAAAAGCGCTCTCCGAATCTGCGGGACACAGCAATGTAACCGACACCGAAATCCTACATTCAAAATATGACCATTGCTATGGGGCGTACGAGCGTTGTGCATCCATGCTTAGCGAGCAAATTGAGAACGCTACGATACCAATTCCGAGTCCGAATGTTTCCTATCAGCCGAGAGGCTGCCGATTACCGCCTGTTGACACCGAAGTCTTTTCCGGAGACTATTTGAAATGGCCTACGTTCCGGGACATTTTCACAGCGGTGTATGTCAACAATCCAAGTCTTACCCCAGTCGAAAAACTTTTCCATTTAAATTCAAAGACGAGTGGCGATGCTAAGGCTATCGTGTCCAAATCCCCCCTGACGAATGATGGTTTTGCGTCAGCGTGGCAAGCACTCGTCAATAGATTTGAAAACAAAAGACTGTTAATCAACAGTCAACTTCGGATTCTCTTTAATATCCAACCCATTTCTCACGAGTCTGCAGCCGCATTAAAGGATTTACAGAGCACCATCCAAGGGTGCCTGTCGGCTTTAGAACTTTCAAATATTTCCACTGAGAATTGGGATTGTCTCCTCGTTTTTATGTGTTCCTCAAAGCTTCCGAAACTCACACTATCACTGTGGGAACAGTCTCTACATAGTACGGCAGATATTCCGACTTGGGGTGAGTTGAATAATTTCCTTTTAGAGCGGTACCGAACCCTAGAAGCAATAGAAGATGTACGCCCCCATGTAGCTCCTCAGCTGGCAGTAAAGGCTACTAGAAAAGAACCCCCTTCCAAAAGAGTGAACTCATTTGAAGCCAAAGTCACTGCCAAGATTCAGACTTGCAAACTTTGCGCTAAAGAAAACCATCCAATCCGTATGTGCCCTAAATTTTTACAAATGTCTGTCCAGGAACGGTCCGACACTATAAAGCAGCACAAGATGTGTTTAAATTGCTTCGCCAGGGGTCACCACCTCAAAGATTGCACTAGTGCGCATAATTGCCATACTTGCAAGGGGCGTCACAACACTCTCCTTCATCGTCCGACGAATTGCCAAACAGGTGGTTCTGGAACAATTTTGGACACTCCAGTCAATATACAGTCCACTTCTCGCCCACAAACGACGGTCCAAAATTACTTTTCGGCAAGCACACATAGCGTTCTCCTCGGCACGGCTATAATCCAAGTATGTTCTTTGGGAACAAAATATACAGCTCGTGCATTGGTAGACTCTGGTTCCGAAGCAACCTTCATTTCTGAACGGCTGTTCAAATTGATACGACCTCAGTATCAGTCCGTTGACGCTCAAGTTTCGGGGCTCAATGGAGCAGTTTCCGCTCAACCTCAACGCTTATGCCACTTCCATATTGGCTCTCCAATTAAGCCAAGAATTCAAATTGAAACTTCGGCCTACGTCCTTCCAAAGTTGGCAGGAAATCTGCCCTCCTACACAATTCCACAAAGTTCTTTGGAAGGTCTTCCGGATCTACAACTAGCAGATCCAAATTTCCATAAGAGTTCCCAAATAGATGTCCTATTGGGAGCTGATATCCTTCCCTCCATATTGCTAAAGGGGTCCTATACAAATATCTGTGGTACCCTTTTAGGTCAGGAAACGATTTTTGGCTGGACTATCACGGGTCCTATTTCCAACCCTGGTGCCAAAAACATTTCCTCGTTCTCCACTCGAGTTTCGCATAGCCAAGAAGTTAGATTAGAGAGGCTTCTCACGAAATTTTGGGAGGTGGAGGATATCCCAGTAAAACTGGTTAAAGATTGCGATGCAGCTTGTGAGAAGTTGTTTCAGCAAACAATCTCCAGAAACGAAAGTGGTAGATATGTTGTCACCCTCCCTTTTAAAAATCCTGAATCCATCAACTTAGGTCATTCAAGATCTATCGCACTGGCTCAGCTCCTTCGCAATGAGAATCGTTTGAACAAGAACGCATCCCTCAAAGAGCAGTACGATAATGTCCTTCAGGAGTATTCGGACCTTGGTCATATGAGACCAGTCCCCCCTACAAACGGTTCAGGCAACTTCTATCTCCCGCACCATGCTGTCTATAAGCCAGATAGCGCCACTACTAAGCTTCGCGTTGTGTTTAACGCCTCCAGTCCGTCTACAAACGGCAAAAGTCTCAACGACGTCCTACATCCGGGACCCGTACTCCAATCGGATCTGACTATGCAGATCCTAAAATGGCGATTCTTTGAGTACGTGTTTAACGCAGACATTACAAAAATGTATAGACAAATCCTGGTGGATCCCAAACACACTCCATACCAAAGAATCCTTTTCCGAACAAAGGACAATGAGCTCCGAGATTTCGAGCTGAACACAGTCACCTTTGGAGTAAACTGTGCCCCATTCCTAGCGATCAGAGTACTGCAGCAACTAGCTAAAGATGTGCAGTTTCGCTACCCCCTAGCAAGTGACATTATATCCAATTATATGTATGTTGATGATGTGCTAGCAGGCGCTCACTCTAAGAGTTGTGCAGTGCAATGCATATCCGAACTTTCTAATGCACTTGAATCCGCAGGATTTCCACTAAGAAAGTGGACTTCCAACAAAAAGGACTTGCTCAGAGTCATCCCAGAGCAGCACCGCCTTAGATCCGACTTCCTCGAGATAGAAGAAGCCAGTGCTGCAAAAACTCTCGGTATTCGATGGAAAGCAGACTCTGATGAGTTCTTCTTTTCACCTGCCCAGTTCCCCACGAAATCACTCATTTCGAAACGAGAAGTTCTCTCGCAGATTGCGAAGCTTTTCGATCCCGCTGGTTGGTTAGCGCCAGTCATTGTCCGAGCCAAGATATTCATGCAAGAAACATGGCTCAGGGATCTAGGATGGGATGATCCGCTACCAGATGACCTTATTTCGAAGTGGCACGAACTCCTCGACCACTTTGCGAGCCTCGGGGAGGTGCGCATACCACGATGGGTAGGGACGCGGCCAAAGCTCCGGCTACAAATTCATGGGTTCTGTGATGCGTCTCAGCGTGCATATGGCGCTGCGCTTTATGTTCGCACGGAAACAAGGGACAAAATCTCTGTCCACCTCCTTACCGCAAAAACTAGAGTCGCTCCCACAAAAACGGTGTCCATCCCACGACTAGAGTTGTGCGGAGCCGTGTTGTTAGCCGAATTGTCAACAGCAGTAATTCCAACACTTCCGCTTAAAGAGTGCGAGTGTTATTACTGGACTGACTCGACAATAGTTTTAGCATGGCTAAATAAGCCTCCATGTGCGTGGTCAACCTTTGTGGCGAACAGGGTAACCAGAATTACTCAGGCCACAGACTCCAAGCAGTGGCGCCACGTACGCTCCGAGTCCAATCCAGCTGATCTCGCTAGCAGAGGAGTGTCAGCAGTTGAATTACTTGACAGTTCACTGTGGTGGCACGGGCCAGAATGGTTGCAAGTTGCGCAACAGCAGTGGCCAGTCTCCATAGATCCGATCAAGGTCAATGTGGCGACCGCTAGTTCCTCATTCAGCTTTCTTGAACGTTTTTCCAAATTCGAAAAAGCTATATGCGTGTTTTCCTACGTACTACGTTTTATAACGCGCTGTAAGGGAAGCGCAGTTCCATGTTCAGCTGATTTGCATCACGAGGAGCTCTCCAAAGCTCAAGAGAAACTGGTCATTCTCGCGCAAAGAACTGAGTATCCGGAAGAATATAAGGGATTTCTCCAAGGGAAATCAGTCCCGCGTTCCAGCAGTCTTCTCAATCTTAACCCGTTCCTAGACAAACACGGAGTTATTCTGGCCTGTGGGCGCATCCGATCCTGCGAGACTCTCAGTTATGATGAGCGTCACCCCATCATACTGCCCTATTCATGTCTGTACTCTCGCCTTCTTGTGCGCTTCACTCATCAAATCTCGTTGCACGGGGGCAATCAGCTGATGATGCGCCTTATCCGAGCAAAATACTGGATCCCAAAGCTCAAGGTATTGGTCAAATCCACGATAAATTCCTGCAAGGTTTGCATAATCCATCGCAAACGGCTCCAGACACAACTCATGGGGGAGCTACCGGCTCAACGTACTGCTTTTTCGCGTCCTTTCACACACACCGGTGTTGACTTTGCCGGCCCCTTCGATATTAAGAATTATACAGGCCGAGCATGTCTTATAACCGAGGGTACGTGTGCGTCTTTGTGTGTTTTAGCACCAAAGCAATCCACTTAGAAGCTACTTCGGACCTCACGACCGAAAAGTTCTTAGCAGCATTTGCCAGGTTCATAGCAAGGCGTGGGTGTCCAGCGACAATGCACTCTGATAATGGAAAAACATTTGTCGGAGCTGCCAAGGTCTTGTCGCGTGATTTTCTTGAAGCTACAAGGAACCTTGTTCTCTCCAAATACAGCTACCGGAACTTGTTCTGGCACTTCAACCCTCCTAGTGCTCCACACATGGGTGGCTTATGGGAAGCTGGAGTGAAGAGTTTTAAAACTCTCTTTTACAAATCCACGGTCACGTTCAAGCATACCTTCGAGGAGTTGTCAACGCTTCTTTCCAAGGTAGAGGCGTGCTTGAACTCGCGTCCAATTTCGGCAATGTCCGAAGACCCAACCGACCTGCTAGCATTGAGCCCGGGTCACTTTCTTGTCGGTGGTCCACTCCTATCCAACCCAGAGCCAGAAATTGGTGCAGACGCAGCATCTATTCTAAATCGCTGGCAGCGTTTGAAGTCCCTTCACCAGCATTTCTGTCGAAGGTGGAAAGATGAATACCTCAAAGAACTCCACAAAAGAAATAAATGGCAGTCGCCATCCCGAGATCTTCAACCAAATGATTTGGTCATAATCAAGGAGGATAATCTCCCATCGAATGAATGGCGTCTAGGGCGCATCCAGAATACATATCCTGGCGTCGATCTCAAAGTCCGAGTGGTCGACGTCTTGACTGCCCGAGGCGTCATAAAACGTCCAATCGCGAAGCTGATACTGCTTCCCGCCGAGACTGGAAACCAGTCGAAAAATATCATAGAATCCCACAATGTCTAATCTCCGTCTCATTTCCTTTATTACGCAGCAGTATGGCACCCCGGAAGGCGCAAAACAAGAAGGCCCCAAAGGGAACGGCATCGTTCCGATGCCGCGTGTGCCGCGGTATTCACGCGTTGCGGAAGTGCCAGCGTTTTATGCACTTGACGGCGGAGAAAGATTACGGGCAGTACTCATCAACAAGTACTGCCCCAAATGTCTTGCTCATCAGCACTCGGGAGTGACGTGCCGACGTGAAGACCGGTGCCACGTATGCCAGGGCGACCACCACACCCTCCTACACATGCACGAGGGACGGCCACTCTCATCGGCACCCACACGATCGGCATCTCAGGCTCGACAAGGTTCCCCTCAGCCTTCCGTTGCACCACCTCCATTACCGTTGGTACGCCAGTTGTCGCTTTCCTCAATCCTGGAGCGGCAACGGACAACGGTGCTACCAACAGTGGTTCTGCGACTTGACACGGGGTCCAAAACATTCGACATGCGAGCAGTAGTCGACCCGTGCTGCCCGCTCAGTCGTATCGACACATCCTTGGCAACGGCCCTCGGGCTTTCCGTCACCCGGGTCGGTAATGACAGAGCGTGCACGGCCGTGATCAAGTCGCGCTCGTCCGAGTTCCAGAAAGAGGTTATTCTCCAGGCGATGCCCACCAAAATCCGCACCCCCATCAAGGCCATAGCGGAGCAGCATTGCGCCAATACGGCGAATGTTACGCTGGCAGACGACCGCTGGTTCCGGTCAAGCATGACCAGCCTGGTGTTGGGGTCGGATATATACCCAGACATCATCCTGCCGGGGGTGATTCCGAGTCAAGGAGGTCCTTTGGCTCAAAACACTGTATTTGGCTGGATGTTGTCCGGCTCATGCGCCCACCAATAGAGACCATGGTTCCGTAGCGCAGTTCCGTTCCTCATTTTTTTTCTTTTTTTTTGCATGACGCTGCAAGGGGGGCGGTATGTTCATGCCTAAAAGCAGGCAGTGAACAAGGAGCTGCCGTTTTTTCTTATCCTCTCTGCAGTGATCATAAACTCCCCACACTTTGTAAACATGTAATATTAAGGCTAGTTTTAAGTTATTCTTGAAACATGTAGCTATTCATTCTGAATTAACATCCCCACGAAGGAAGACTCGTTTGGAAGAACTCCCATCATTTTTTCTATTATTTTACAAGTGCGACGCAGTCGCACCCACCACCACACCAACAGCAACCAAGAGAAAAACCCAGCCTGCTCCCAACA